>VXBP01000756.1:0-100644 GCA_013400115.1 Rhinopomastus cyanomelas | reverse complement strand
AGGTCCCTTCCAATCCCTAATGATTCTATGATTCTATGATCTGCAACTACTGTAGATTGCTCCAAGCTCTGTCCAGACTGACCTTGAATGTTTCCAGGAATGGCACTTCTGTCATCTCTTTGGGCAACCTGTTCCAGGGATCCACCATCCTCATTGTAAAAAAATACATTCCTTGTATCTAGCCTAAACCTCCCCTGTTTTAATTTCGGGCCATCACCTCTTGTCCTGTCACATAAGCCTTGTTTTCAAGTCCATCCCCATCTTTCTTTTAGGCTCCCTTTAAGTACTGGAAGGCTGCTAAAAGGTCCCCCTGTCACCTTCTGTTCTTCAGGCTGAACAACCCCAGCTCTCTCAGCCTGTGCTCAGAGCAGAAGTGCTCCAGCCCTCTGATAATTTTTGTGGTTCTTTTCTGGACTCACTTCAACAGGTTTCTGTCCTTCATGTGCTGGGGGTTGCAGAGCTGGGCACAGTACTCTAGGTGGGGGTCTCAAAAAACGTGGAGCAGAGCGGGAGAAACACCTCTCTCAACCTGCTGGCCACACTTCTTTAGATGCAGCCCAGGATGCAATTTGCCTTCTGGGCTGTGAGAGTGCATTGTTGGCTCATGTCCAGACTTTTGTCAACCACTACCCCCAAGTCCTTCGCCACAGGGCTGCTGTCAATCACATCATCCCACAGATTGTATTGATATTGGATTGCCCTGACTCAGATTAGGACTGTACTTGGCTTTGTTGAACCTCATGAGGTTCACCTTGGCCCACTCCTCCAGCTCATCCAGGTCCCTTTGGATGCCATCTCATCTCTCTTGCACACCAACCACATCACTCAGCTTGGTGTCATCTGCAAACCTGCTGAGGGTGCGGTCAGTCTCACTGTCTACATAACTGACAAACATACTGAAGAGCACTGGTCCCAGTATGGACCCCTGAGAGACATCACTGGACACCAACTGGACATCAAATCACTGACCACTACTTTCTGGAAGTGCCCAACCAACCGATTCCTTATCCACCAAACAGTCCACCCGTCAAATCAGATGAAGGATGAGAGAAGGATGTTGCAGGGGACCATGTCAAAGGCCCTACAGAAGTCCAGACAGATGAGATCCTTCGCTTTTTCCTTGACAGTTGGAATAGTCACTCCATCATCTAACACGTTATCTCATTTCTGACATGGAAAACCTTGAAGTGAACAAGAAAATCCTCTGAGTTTAGACTTACCCTGTTTATTTTGATTTAAAACTTGACACACAACCAGCTCTTTCCTAATTTTAACAAAATAGCAAAAAATGACAGAGACTTTGCTACCTCAGCAGTGCTCAACAAACAGGTGGGCTCCTGCTTAGAAGTCACTTGTTTCCAGTGTTCACGACCAGTTTGCACACAAGCCTGACACATGCTTTCAGATTGAAGCTTTTCTTATGAATATGTAGGGGGGGGTTGTTTTAGTGTTTTTTATAATGGCTTTATTTTCCTTATGTAGCTGTCAGTGTGGGGGTGCATTTAGGTTTGAGATACATGCTTTCCTTTCTAGATCTGTTTGTCTGACTAACCCATCCTGTTGCAGGTCACTGCATCAGCAACAGCAGCATGACAGTGGCTCTGGTCCTCATTTGGATAGCAGCCTTTTTCTGGTCAGCAGCTCCACTGCTTGGCTGGGGCAGTTATACAGGTAACAGATGTCTTTCAGTTACACTCTTTGTCCCCTCTTTGCTTAACTGAACAAAAATTCTTGCTCACTTTTTGTCATAAACCAGACCAGTTTGTAGAGGAACTGAGAAAATCATTAATCACGTGTGACATGCATGAAGAGCATTGCCAGCTTTGGTATGAGCTAGAAAGTGGTTTTTTTCAAGATAGCCAGAAAAGACTTGGATCGAGTCTTTCACAGAATCACAGAATCATTGAATAGCCAGGGTTGGAAGGGTCCATAAAGGTCATCCAGTTCCCACCTCCCTGCAGAGGCAGGGACGCCTTCACTAGATCAGGTTACTCAAAGTTCCATAGAGCCTGGCCTTCAACATTGCCAGGGATGGGGCAGCCACAACTGCCTTGGGCAACCGGTTCCTGCATCTCACCACCCTCACAGGAAAGAATTTGTTCCTCATGTCCAACCTCAATCTCCCCTCTTCATGTCTGGGACCTTTTTCCCTTGTCCTCTTACTACCACCCATGTAAAAACCCCTCCCCCAGCTTTCTTGTAGCCCACTTCAGATACAGGAAAGCTGCTAGTTGTTCACCTGGGAGTCTCCTTGTCTCCAGGCTGAACAACCCCAACTTGATCACCCTGTCCTCATGGGGGAGGTGCTGCAGCCCTGTGATCATTTGAGGTATTCTCCTCTGGACACGTTCCACAAGCTCTGTGTCCTCCTTATGCTGGGGACTCTGGAACTGGACCCAGTAATCCAGGTGGGGTATCACAAGTGCAGAGTAGAGGGAGAGAATCCCCTCCCTCGACCAACTATCCCTGCTTCTTTTGACTCAGCTCAGGACACAGTTGGCTTTCTGGGTTGCAACCGCACACTGGCGGTTCCTGCTGATCCTTTGGTCCACTCCCACCCCCATAGCTAACAGGGGCAGCCCATCAGCTATGAAAACAGAGAGGCCTGAAATATTTGTCATGGTTAAGCAATGAGATAAAAAAACTATCAAAAGACATTCTTCAAATCCTGTCAAGATTAGGAAACTAGAGAAGAACACAAGTTCCAGCAAGTTAGACTTGAATCTGTAATCAGACAGGCAGGAAAGATTTGGTGAAATGGTTTGTTGGAAGTATGGAAACTGGCACAGCAGCAGAAGTGTTAGAAACTTTGTTGGTCCAAGAAGTGATTAGGGTGTAAGATAAGGCCTTTGCAAAAATGGAGGGGTGAAAAAAGAGAAGTTGTGATAGTGAACACTGCAGCTCATCCAGCACAGGAAACGTATTCACATGGGAAAAGTTAAATTGTCTAAATTAAGTCTCTAAAAATTCAGCACAACCAATTTACAGGAATAAATGGAAGCAATGCAGAAGTCTTGTGTGCAGGACTGTCCTATATCAAGGACTGTAGCCATGATTCTCATGGAAATCCCGTGATTGAAATTGTCTAGGCCTTATTTGCCATTCATTTCCATGATTGATTAAATGCCAAACCAAAATGTTACCTTGGTAACACTGGATCTTCTCCATGGATCTTCTTGACGTGCATTGGTGAAGTATTTGAACAGGCTGCCCAGAGAGGGGGTGGAGTCACCGTCCCAGGAGAGGTTCAAAAAATTAGTAGATGTGGCCCTGGGGAGCAGGGTTTAGTGGGCAGGGTGGGGTTGGATTGATGGTTGGACTGGATGATCTTGGAGGTCTCTTCCAACCTTAGTGATTCTGTGACTCTCTGACACAAAACCCTACTGTTTAATTGACTGTTCTAATTTTATGTCATGCTTTTGCACTCTGGGTATGCCAGAAACTTGAGGGAGTTGGACCAGTCATTTTCTGGGTATCTTCTGGTAATCTGTGTTCTCTTTTCATATTAATCCTATCAGGTCTTCATTTCACAGAATCACAGAACATTAAAGATTGGAAGAGACCTTGAAAGATCATCCAGTCCAATCTCTCTGCCAGAACAGGATCACCTAGATCAAGTGGCACATGCACGTGTCCAGGCGGGTTTTAAACATCTCCAGAGAAGGAGACTCCACAACACCCCTAGGCACCCTGTTCCAGTGCTCTGTCACCCTCACTGTGAGGAAGTTCCTTCTCATATTTATGTGCAACTTCTTATGTTCGAGCTGACACCTGTTGCCCCTTGTCCTATCCTTCAATGCCACTGAGCAGAGCCTGGCTCCATCCTTCTGACACCCACCCTTTCTATATTTATAAACATTAATGAAGTCACCCCTCAGTCTCCTTTTTTGCAAGCTAAAGAGACCCATATCCCTCAGCTTTTCCTCATAAGAGAGCTGTCGAAGGATTTCTGATGACCCTTTTTGACCAAGGGTATCTTGGGCATCACTTAAACATCTTGGATATTAAGTGCCCCCACGGATCCTGTTTTGCATTTTGGATTCAATTCATTGACAGTTTCAGATTTCTGGGCTCTCTGACTCTGCATGTGTTCCACAGAGAGCATCCATGCAGTTGTGGAAGCCCAGCAACAGGAAGCAGATCCTGACAGACAGCTTATTTTACCTGGCTGCCTTGGACCTCTAGCTTCTACAGAGCAGCTGCAGAGGTCTCCAGGACCCTGCTGACTTTTGGAAATACACTTGCCATTGTCACTATGGATAAGCAAATCACAGCCCTGAATTCTAACTCACGGAAAATCTGAAGGGCTTTATTTTCATGTCATCGGGAGGCTGCTTTCATTGCTCAGTCAAATGTTTTCACCAACAAGAAACCTGGAGTGAAGCTCAGTTTATAGTTTCCTTTTTGAGTCTTGAGATCTATTAACAGGAAAGAGAAGGGAGACCAAAATCTGTTTTATTGCTGAACACATTCATATAGATCACACCTAGAGCTTTTGCTCATCAAAACACCAAGCTGGTTTCTGTGAGAATCATAACAGAGATTTTCATCTTCTGCTCCTTTAATTCATTCTGTCTCAGCCTCCCATCAACTTTGAGGAATTAAGGGAATTTCTTCCCTTCAGATTTACCACTGTATGTCAGGGACAGATCTATTGCTAAACCACGCAGGCTTCACCTGTATTGCATCTCCAGGACTTGTTAATACTTGAGGTAAATAATTCTGTTCATGCTTCATTTATTTGTAATTCAATTTGCTGCCATAGCTTTCAGGAAAAAAGGCAGCTTTTCCCACTTAAGAAGAAAAATCAGCCACACACTATCTATAGAGAAACCCTCATGCTCTCCAATTCGAATACCCTATCAGGACACATGTGCAAACACATCAGGAGGCTGAAGAAAGTCAACTGTTATTCACAAAAGTATTTGAGCAGAGACTCTGCCTTATTCCCACTACCTTTCCCCTAAATAGCTGACCAGCTAGTGTCCCTTTGTAAATCCTACTTGCTGCAGATTCTGCAGTCTGCCTGGCTTCATGTTTCAGAACCTGCAGCTGCTTTGCAGTTGCAGAACTTTGTGCTTCCACTTTGGCAAAAGGTCTCCTATCTTTCAAAGTCCTTCCACGTTTCACCCTCCCAGAATCTTTATCATTAGCTGCATCAATTTTCTTTGGTAGCTCTTGCTGTGAAATTTCATTGCCTTTTTGTTTCCCTTAAGAAAAAAAAAACCCTTCAACATTTTTATTTCCTATAGGCTTTTTATACGTAGCGTGTTGGCTCTTTGTGATTGCTTGTTATGCTATTACGGGGCTTAGCTTGGGAAGAGGCTACATAGAATATTATGGCAAATAAGAGTAGATAAGGCCCACCAAACCTCCTGAATTATTACTTTTTTTTTCTCAAATAAACTATCACAATTTCCTGACAAATCATCAGTGTCTGCATTATGGATTTACACTGGAAACCCAAACTGGGCATAAGGACCGGACACTAAATCTTGTTGCTGTCTAGCTAGTCTTCAAAAGTGCTCATGCAGCAAATTATGCTACGATTGATTGAATTAGAATGGTCAATCCATTCTTCAGTGTTTCAAAGAAGAAAAGGGGACAGCGCTCGGACAGATAAATCAATCAGTCAAAATAAGATAAATCTTCTAAAAACGCTAACCAATTTATTTTCCTTTCCAGATCGCATGTATGGCACATGTGAGATAGACTGGGCAAAAGCCAACTATTCTACGATCTACAAGTCCTATATTGTCTCCATCTTCATTTGCTGCTTTTTCCTACCTGTCACAGTCATGGTCTTCTCCTATGTGTCAATTATCAACACTGTCAAGCTCAGCCACGCACTAACCGGACTGGCAGATCCCACAGACAGACAGAGGAGAATAGAGCGGGACGTCACCAGGGTGAGTCAGAGTTTCATGTTGAGTGCGATCTGTCTGTCTTTCAAAAACTGATCTTGACTAAAACAGCAAAACCACTCAGTCATGTTTCATCTCTCTATAATCACTGGGGACAGAGTCCTGCATCAGTGAAGAATATGAGGTTTGTTGAAAACTACCCCATTAGCTGGCCCATATTGGAGCTACAACACATGTGAAAAATAATCCAAACATTGAGTGGGGTTACACAACACAAAAACCCCAAATGTTTGCTTTGGCACTTGTTCTTTTCTTTCTGACGGTGCGTGCCTTCAGAACACGCACGGAAGTTACAGAAGAGATTTCCGTTTCCTTCCCATTGACTTTAAAGTTTATGCAAACCCTTGTGAATTCATAAGGATAATGAATTCGTTGGGTTAGATGAGGCAAGCACACCACCATGCCAAACATCAATGTACATCTTCTTCTTAGTCTGCTTGGCTCCATCAAAGCAAGCCTTTTCCCTGCTTGCATTGTCCTGTGAGCCGTGACCTCTGGACAAGTGGAACCTAGACAGGCAGATCACTGGGCCAAGGCCATTTCCATGAGTTTCCATAGGTCCTGCACGTGGGCCACAACAACCCCCAGCAGCTACAGGCTTGGGGAGCAGTAGCTGCAGAGCTACCCAGCAGAGGGGGTCCTGGGGATGTTAATAGAGCGCTGAACATGAGCCAGCTCAGGTGGCCAAGAAGGCCAATGGCACCCTGGCCTATATCAGGAATAGTGTTGCCAGCAGGAGCAGGGAGATGATCATTCCCCTCTACTCAGATTTGATGAGAGCTCCTTGAGTCCTGTGGCTGGTTTTGGGCCCCTCTCTAAAAGAGGGACATTGAAGGGCTGGAGAGGGGACAGAGGTGGCTACCAAGCTTGGAAAGGATTTGGAACAAGTGTCGTATAAAGAACAGCTGAGGGATCTCGGGCTGTTGAGTCTGGAGAAGAGGATATTGAGAAGAGACATTACTGCTCTATACAACTACTTGAAAGAAGGTTGTAGAGAGGCAGGGATTGGTCTATTCTCCTCTGTTGCAAGTAATAGGATGAGGGGAAATGGCCTTAAGCTGTGTCAGGGGACGTTCAGGTTGAATGTCAGGAGTGGTTTCTTTCCTGAAGGGGTTGTCAGGCACTGGAACAGGCTACCCTAGGAAGGGGTTTAGTCCCCATCTCTGGAGGTGTTTAAGAGAAGGGTAGATGTGTTGTTGGGGACAGGGTTTAGTGGTGCTGATAGGGCTAGGAAAAGGTTGGACTCAATGATCTTGAAGGTCTCTTCCAGACAAAACTGTTCTATGACTCTGTGATTCTAGTGTTTCCCTTCCACTTCTGTATCTAAGTTCCTATTCCCAATGTATTGCTTCCATGATGTAGCATTCTGGAATAGATTAAAGATGATTCTTCTTCTTCTGTCTTTTAGGTTTCTATTGTCATTTGCACAGCTTTCATTATTGCATGGTCACCGTACGCTGTCATCTCCATATGGTCTGCCTATGGTCACCCCGTGCCCAACCTCACCAGTATCCTTGCCAGTTTGTTTGCTAAGTCTGCCAGCTTCTACAATCCCATTATCTACTTTGGAATGAGCTCCAAGTTTCGGAGGGACATTTTCATCTTGTTCCATTGTGCCAAGGAAGTCAAGGACCCTGTGAAGCTCAAACGTTTCAAAAACCTTAAGCAAAAACAAGAGCCCTCTCAGAAACAAGAGAAGTATGCAGGAGAGATGCACCCTGCCCCCAGCCCTGATTCTGGGGTGGGGAGTCCAACAAACACCCCCCCTCCAGCAAACAGGGAAGTGCATTTTGGTGTTCTGGACACACCGTCTAATAACCCTGATATCGAATGCGATAGATTGTAAATTCTGTGGCCACTTAACCTGGGCATGCATGTTGTGTTGGGGAAGATCCTCTTCACATCAGGACTTGAGTGAGTCCCTAATTCCCAGCCTATCTGTTGCTTGCTGTAGCACTGATGACATTCCAGCTCAAGCAAATCTCACAGCCAGGTGGTATGTTCTTTGCACAAAGGTACAACACTCTACAAAGCACATCTCAAGGTGGGTGGCACACTCAGCGTCTTCTGGTTTTCATAGGATAGGGAAATCCGACTTGTGAAGAGCAAGCTGTAGCTAGCAAAAATAACTACTGTGGTCCTATCCAAATTGTATGAGTTAGGCTGCATTTCCATGTACACTTCTTGTTCTTCAGCAGTGCTGGATACAGAGGCTCCTTTAGCTTGGTGGTGCTCCACAGCCCAGGCTGTAGGAGGTGACCCTGATGAAGCTGCTGTGGAGCTGCTGCATTTCCAAGCTTTGTAAACTAACAGGAAAAGCTGTGTGTTCCCCTCAGGGCAGTGAGATGTGCTCCCTGTGTGGCTCCCAGGCCTTGTGTGTGCATGGTTGTGTGTCTAGATTGCCTGTGCTTGACTCTGTCTGCCTTTGCAAGTGCTGGGAGTTGTAGGTCTTGGTGTTTTCTAGTCACTGTAGTCTGAAGGGAGGCTTGATGCTTCTCCTTGTTGGTCTGCAACATTATTTTCACCTTCTCTGAACTTCCCAGTTATCAGGACATGTCTGTGACGTTCAGATTCAGGAAATCTGCCCTTTGATTTTACTAATCTGACTCCAAACTTGTTTTTCTATCTGACTATGAAGGCAGAGAAAAGATGTTGTACAGGCAATGAGCCCAACAACACCACCAGGGTTTTAAGAGCACTGATGGCATCAGAGCTCTTTACAGACAATAATACAACAATTCACTGCTGCTTCTAAAGAAGGATTTTGTACCTACTTATCCATAAAAGCTGACTTCAGGTAAACATGAGGTAGCAGTTAAGGGTAATTATTTAAATAGCAGAGCTGTGGGCTTGAATCAGTAGCAAGACCATCCAATGCACTATCCAATTAGTCCACCAAGGTTGTTTTACAGAATCAAAGTGAGTAGGTATCTCTTCTTATTTTCCCATCTAGGAAATAAGAGACTTCTTCTCACTAAGAGACTCCTGTAAAAGTATTAGCTGTGGAAATTGTGGGTTTATTCAGTGCTGTTTGCAAGTTAAACAAGGGGTGGGGGTGGTGGGTGGGAACAAACAGAAATTCACCAGTGTTTTGCAGCTGAAAACAAATAAACACTATAAGCAACAGTGAGGAATGTGTTTTCTTTCCTGGCTGTAGATCTGAACTACAAGATATTAATTTTTGTGAAAACTGTTGAGATACAGGTGTTCTTTCATTACCATAAATAATCAAAAGCCAATAATGAAACTGTTTACTTCTAGATAGAAGTGCATGCCATTGCTTCAGAAATAGATTACATCACTGAGGGCAAAATCCTGTCACAGACGGATGAAGCCAGGCTGGGTTAAGCCAAAGACAATGTGTGGTTTTGGATGCTTCTACGCGCAGCACCTCGGTGACCCTGCTGGACCTCTCTTTGCTGAAAGAGGTCACGTTTTCCTTCAAAGAAGGAGAAGTGCCATGAATACCTGCTGGATACCTGATTTCTCCCAAGTCATAGAATCATTAGGGATTAGAAGGGACCTCGAAAGATCATCCAGTCCAATCCCCTTGACAGAGCAGGACCACCTAGACCAAGTCACACAGGAACATATCCAGGTGAGTTATAAATGTCTTCAAAGAAGGAGACTCCACAACCCCCTGGGCAGCCCATTCCAGTGCTCTGTCACCGTCACTGTGAAGACATTCTTTCTGATATTTATATGGAACCTCCACTGTTCCAGTTTACACCTATTGCCCCTTGTCCTATCACTGGATGACTGATAAGGCAAGAGGAAATGGCCTCAAGTTGTGCCAGGGGAAGGTTAGGTTGGACATCAGGACAAATTTCTTCCCCGACAGAGTGGTCAGGGGTTGGAACAGGCTGCTTAGGAAGGGACTAGAAACGCCATCCACAAAGGGATTCACAAAACAAGTAGATGTGGCCCTGGGGAACAGGGTTTAGAGGTCAGGGTGGGCTTGGGTTGATGGTTAGACTGGATGATCTTTGAGGTCTCTTCCAACCTTAATGATTCTGTGACTGTGTTTTGATTAGCTATTGAGCAGGACACCCGGAAGGTTAGTTCTTCATGGCTAACACAACTCCTGCATTTACCTGTATATTAAGATCTCATCTACTCTTACTTGGTTGTTTCCTGTTATCAATATTATCCTTAATTATCAACATAATGATGTTCTACCATAATTACTGGAGTTGTTATAAATCATGAAGTGCATTTTTGTCGGGCTGAAAATCCCTGAATGTGTCAACACATTTAAACACAAGAAAAAGATCTTACTAGCTTTGACTTTTCTGAAGAGAAGATGAGTAAGTCAAGCGTGTAGTTGGAGGGACTAGGACAGCCTCCTGCGCACCGTTCTCTGTTCTCAGTGCTATGATGCTTTTTATCTAGGGAGTCGTGAAATAGTATTTCTTGTAGCAGAGACCAGAAAACAATAGCTCTTAAGACAGTGACTTGAATATAGTGTGGAATACTTGGGTTCTGCTGCACGCTCCGCTGCACATTCTAACAAGATAAGAGAGCCAGCATGTGCCACAAACTGGTGAGCCCAGGGCATGCTTCTGACCACTGGTAAACTGCTCTATGAAGTGAACAATACTCTGAGAATCAGCTAGTAGAGCCCTAAGATGGCCTATAAGTGGAGTGAAAGGGCAAGTAGAATGGGCTTTAGGGCATCTCTGGCTGACGCTGTTACCTGACAATCCAAACCTCAGCTTCCTTGGCTGAGAGGAAGTCAAGTGTCAAAGCAATGAGACCCATAGCTCCCCAAAATTTGGAAGAGCTGTTATCAGACTGTACCACGTCCTTGGAGTCGCGACAAGAGAAAGCATTCCCTTTGGGAAAGCTGTTTTGAAAGGCTTGGGAAAGTCAGCAGGAGCAACTGGCAACTGGCCCTAGTGGGATGTCTCCCTCCAAACTAGGGGGCACAGAGGCCTCTGTTAGTTTGGCAGGAAGAGCAGCTTGGCTGCTCTTCAGTACTGTGATATTTCATTGGGACCCAGAAAACCAAGGCATGGTAGGAGGAACAAAGCCCTGTATACCATGCAGACACTCTGGCTGCAGAGATAAACCCTAACATTTGCAGCTGCTGCCCACTCTCCGTCCTACAATGATGTCTCAGCAAGGGCTTGTAGAAAACTTCCCTCTAGCCCATCGACCCAACTTTCATTAGACAACAGCAAAGAAATGTCAGAAGTGATTTAAGAGTATATCTTTAGCCCAGAAATAAGTGCTTGTGTTCAGGCTGAAGCGGGGAGAAGGGAGTGGGAAGACGAGGGTTGAGAAGCGTTTGCAATTACGCACACTGTAGCTGTGGAATATTTGTGTAGGGCTATTCTTTCACAAGGTTGTTGTTGAAAGTGGCATTCAGCTGCAGAAATCTCAAAATACCATTTCGGGAGAACAACAACTGCTCTGCCTGTCCTGAGTGATGAAAACTCAGAGCTTTGGCTCAGTTTCCTGGAGTCACTGCTCCAGCCCTGATCCTCAGCATCTAAAACCTTGTGGTTAAGAAGCCATGAGAATGCAACAAACCCCTCACAGATGTGCCCCTTCAAATAGGGTCATGACAAACATCATCCCTTGCAAATCCACAGTGAAACCTCCTGAGCCCTAAGCAATGGCTTGGAAGTAGCGTTAATGGCCACGAGGTATTCAAAACATGACCAGGTCCATAAGTTCAGCTGTTGAGACACCCACCGTCTTCCCCTACAGCTGCTAGATCAAGAAACCAAGATAATGTTGGCATCATCCCTACAGCTTGTCCCAGCTGTTGAGGGAAAGGAAAACAGGAAAACATCCCTTCTCCATCATACTCTTGCTTACATTATTGTCTGATGCTTGAAGCAGGGGCAGAAAAGAGATAAGGGACAGACACCCTAGAGATATGGGAGAGAGATCCTAGAGCTATGGGACACAAAACCTATTCCTGTGCAAGCAGCACCAAACTGATCAATTGTAATGCACAAAGATTCCATCCACTACATGAAGTAGGATTGTCAAGTCACAGAACAAATGAAATGTTTTGAGATAGCACAACACTAAGGTCAAGGCTTAGGAGCTGCAGGGTTAAGGTCAGTCCCTCTTATGAAAATCCTTGTGTATAAAAATTGATCTCAGATTTTCTGAAGTTTTGTAGATTAGGAACAGCCACACCAACAGCAGTACCTTAGCTCGTGAAACACGCATGTATCATCTCTGCCATCCCACTGGTCAGGTGTCTGGGGCAAGTCTTGGTCCAACTTACTGATTTCTACACTATATAATAGCTAATAGCAGAAGTGATGATTTGCTGAGATACCAGCACAAGCACTAACATTTACTTCCTAGAAACTGTCTTTTTCACAGCAGTTGAGTCTGGAGGTTTGCTTGGATTGTCACAATTTCTGACAGATGAAACATCAAGAGCATCACCGAATGTCTTCAAAAGCTCTTCAACAAAAAAAGAGAAAAGATAAATAGAGAGAGGTAAGTGCACTCTAGCATCTTAACCAGTTTCCTCAGGTACAAGGGCCGCTAAATTCGTGATCATCCATTTCCTGAACACTGCCTGTTTGCGTGTTACTGCATACATGTGCTCATCTTGTAGGACAGCACGTGTGATCATCATAGAATTATAGAATATCTTGGGTTCGAAGGGACCTCCAAAGGCCATCTAGTCCAACCCACCCTACAACAAGCAGGAACAGCTCTCACTAGAACAGATTGCCCAGAGCCCCATCCAGCCTGACCTGGAACGGCTTCTGGGATGGGGCCTCCGCTACCTCTCTAGGCAGTCTGTGCCAGAGATCCACCACCCTCAGGTTTAGGAACTTTTTTTTCATGTGCAGCCTCAATCTGCCCTTTTCGAGCTTCAAATGGTGACCCCTCATCCTATCATTCCTTGCCCTCAGGAACAGTCTTCCCCAGCCTTCCAGTAGGGCCAGACTCTCTTTTGAAGTCCATTTATCTGTTGTTTTGCATTTTTTGGACCTCTTGGTAGGCATCAGTCTGATTTTAAACCCATGGCTCTGTGACCTTCAGAAAGTTCAGCAATGGACATGTAAAACATACTAAGAGGGGATTTTACTCAAGACTTTCCATTCCTGGGCAGACTTGCTTGGCAAACTGCACCCCTCACAGTAATGCAAATTCCTTCCCCCCCACACACTGAAATGAGTCATCACAAGTTAACCCAATGCATTACTGATAGAAAACATTTCTTTAGTCAGTTTTGTAACATAAGCGTGTTCCTAAATGATGGAAGGCACTCATTTGTTGAAAGAGGAGAAGAAGAAGAAAAAAAAAAAAGAACATAGAACATCACTTCAGACCAGCAGAGCAGAGAGATGGGATAGAGAGAACGGCAAACACTAGCACTGCTGCCAGCCCACTGGGGTCTGTGTGCCCAAGGAGACCCTTGCATTGCTCTGTGCCTTCTTTGTATCCACATGACAGGGCCACCGAGTAAACTCCTCCAGCACCTTCTCCCTGCCTCATCCCCTCAGCAGGACCCTGATCTTCTTTTCCTGTTTCCTGTTACTTTAGCCCACTCTTCCAACTCACAGTGCCAGGACCCCACAGTCCTTCTCATGTTCTTCCCAACTAAATTCAGCCTTGCTAAACCTTGGGATGTCTCCACAGCAGGTACCATCTTCCAGGGAATGCGTTGTAGGATCTGGCGCCACACAAAGAGAACAATTTACAGGTAATTTACCACCCAGGCCTTGGGGAAACTCTTGTGTACTCCTGCCTGTTCTGAGATCCCCTATTCCTCTCTCTGCCAGATGGTGGAAATGTTGCCTGAAGGCAAGTGGATCTCTACAAAAACAGCAGGCAAAGGGACCCTTGATGGGTGGCCAAGAAACCACCATTCAACTGGGAGAGAGTGACAAAAGCCCTCACCTGGTGCACCTCTCCAGAGGGAGATATACAGAGGGGCTTTCTGTGAACTCTGGCAAGTATGTCTTTTGAAAGACACATACCAGTAAAAGCATTGGCACACTGGGAGCTCTGGCCCTTCGGCATGCTTGGACACTGGCTCTGCCAGAGCAGCACTCTGATTTCTGCGTGTCACATCCAGAAACAGAGACATTTTGAACAGTCTCCAGCACTGAGAGCCAGAGCTGGAGAAGACAAGGATAAGGGCAGCACGGGTGAGTCGCAGTCAGTTGCTGGGAGGCAGCCACAAGCTCTTTGCTGTAAGCTGGCTTTTACTGGCATTACCTACTTGCTGTGACACCTCATGTCCTACAGAGCACAAACAGAAAACACACCAGGAAGTCAGTCAAGAAGAACTCCCCCTACCACAGATCAGAGAAAATCCCCACAGAAGACACAGACACACAGAGTTTCACCACACTGCTCCTACGCTGAACTGGGATGAAATGTAGGATATCTTCATTATAGACAGTCCACGCTTCTCTCTGAAATCACAGTGGTTGTCTGACTTCAGTCTCGATCCCCATCAATTTTCAGCGTTCAGCATTCTTAGAATCTCTCTCATTCGCTGTTGAACACACATACTTTAGTAGACCTTGACAGTTCCTCCTGCATGTCTTCAGAAATGATAATATTCTCTCCCAGCAGCAGTGACACAGCAATGAGCAGACACCAAGATGGAGAACAGGGAAGAAGAGGTGAAGAAGTAGATGGAAGTCATGGAGAGGGGAGAAGAGGGAGGAGTGGGGGCAGGCATTTCTCAACTTTTTAAACTTTATTTTTTTTCTGCAGAAAACACACAAATTAGACTGACAGATTCTGCTCAGATTTTAGGGCAAAGCATTTGGGACTTGGGCCATGACAAAGCCCAGCTTCTCTATCATCCAAGAAACATCCAGTGAGTCAAACGTACCCACTGGAAGTTTGGTGTCTGTCTGCTTAAGACAAGCACAGCAGCATTCTGCATCCATGTAGCCTGCGAGGCCTCCTGATTCATAAAAAGAGAGAACAGCTGCCTGCCTACCCAACCGCTCTAACTATTTAAAGAAGTTTATGATGCTGGCACCCGCCACCACCTACGTAGAGCAGCCTCCCTACCTTTCTCAAACACCAGACAAACACGTCAGTGTGTTTTGCAGGAGCCTTCCAGAATGCGGGTTATTTTACTTACCCAAGGTCAGTGCAGAGGTAAGTGCTTCAAGCAGCCAAAGCCAGACAATGTTAACCGCAGAGTTGCCTTGCCATCCCAATTACTCTTTTATCTTCCTGCTGTGTTGTCCCCACACCTTTTTTTCTTCCTGTAGGAATGATTTAGAGCACAATTCCTTCAAGGACAAATTCTCACTTGATTGCACCGCTTGGGAAATGTAGAGAAACGGCAGAATCTGAACCCCACTGCTACTGGTAGGAGTTAGCACTACTACGTGCGACGGCTCTGCCTTTGAGCAAAGACAGCGCTACCAGGCTCTGCTGGCTGTTACAACTTGGTGAAGATGCTGTTTTCTGATTCCTTTAGTCATGTTTGGTAGAAAGACTCAAGAGGAACTGTTTGAAAGCTGAAAACTCATTCTCATCTGGGCAACTGGGTGGGATTAGATGTGGTACAACTGCAGGTGATCTTGCAGAAATAATTGATTTTGTCTGTGCTTCCTGCCCTTGGATGCAGAGTCAGGAGTTTACAGTACTGGTTTATTAAACCTGCAGTTGTTCACTGACACGACACATTCAGCAGTTTCTGTGTAATGGCCACAGGCCAAACTGGGCCACTTTGATTCCTTATACGTTTCCTACTTAGAACCTGGAGAGCAAACGATCTCACAGTTCCAAGAGGGTGAAGCACAGCCCTGCACTAGAAGAACAACGTGCACCTTACCTCCCACAAGTGGGCCAAAGACCCAGGGTGTGGGACACTATCCCCCTAAGAATTTAAATATGAGAAGGAACTTCTTCTCGGTGAGGATGACGGAGCACTGAAACAGGCTGCCCAGGGTGGGTTGTGGAGTCTCCTTCTCTGGAGATGTTTAAAACCCACCCGGATATGTTCCTGTGCGACTTGGTCTAGGTGGTCCTGCTGTGGCAGGGGGATTGGACTAGATGGTCTTTCGAGGTCCCTTCCAATCCCTCATGTTTTGCGATTCTGTGAATTTCTGTAGGATTATCTTGTTCTGTAACAGAGATGAAAGCTGCCCAGGGAAGGGGTTGGGTTCCCATTCCTGGAGGGATTCAAAGATCATTTAGATGTGGTGCTTAGAGATCTAGTCTAGTGGTGAACTTGGTAGAGTAGGGTTATTGGTTGGACTTGATGGTCTCAAGAGTCTTTTCCAACCTGAATGATTCTATGACAAACCCTCTTGGAAACCAAAGTGTTTCAGCCCTGTGGTCGTGTTCATGATCTGCTTTATTAAGATTTCCAGGGCACAGGTGAGAGGTTTGTGTTCCTTTGCTTTCAGGCTTCACAGTAGAGTGGAAACAACTCCACGTGAGAGTGCTACCTGCCTGGAAATTAATAGAACAGCACAGCTGCTGCTGTGGTAGAGCAAGGCTGCAACACGCACCAGCCTTCCTTACTGGGTATAGGTGTATATATACGTGCACATCTGTCACATAGCACTCAAACTATATCCTCTGAAATTTGCCTGCTGCCCCAAGTGTGCATGTGTTCATTTAATATTTCCAATGGATCGGGCTAAATCTGCTTGAGCTAACAAGCAAATGAAAATACAGTAAAATTTATAAACTACCACCACAGACTGTGCTGTCAGGTAGCAGAGAACTCAAGTGGAGTCACAGAATCACAGAAAGCTAGGGGCCTCTAAAGATCATCTTGTCCAACCCCCCTGCCGGGACAAGTCACACAGGGCTATGTCCAGGTGGGTTTGGAAAGTCTCCAGAGCGGGAGGCTCCACCCCCTCTCTGGGCAGCCTGTGCCAGGCATCCATCATCCTCACAGTGAAAAATTTTTTCTTGATGTTTATGTGGAACCTTCTCTGCTCCAGTTTGCACCCATTGCCCCTTGACCTATCACCGGACACCCCTGAGACAGAGCATGGTCCATCCTTCGGACACTCACTGCTTCCATATTTGTAAACATTAATGAGGTCACCTCTCAGTCTCCTCCCAGCTGAAGAGACCCAGCTCCCTCAGCCTTTCCTTACCAGGGAGATGCTCTACTCCATCATCCTCACAGAGTGGCTGGTCTCTTTCCAGCAGTTCCCTGTCCTTCTGGAATGGAGTCCCCTGCTCAGAAGCAGTAGTGGGAGACAAGAACAGATACAGATACAGAGCATTCATTCATTTGCTCTGGCAGGGGGATTGGACTAGATGAACATTTGAGGTCCCTTCCAGTCCCTAATGTTCTGTGATTCTGTGTGATTCCCATGACTATCCGTTCGATACCTAGTGTCCTCCTGAGTGCATGATCACCTCTTCTGCAAATGGGTCTTTCCCTGAGGCAAACCCCAGCAGCAAAGTGGAGCCATACGATGTGGTTCACCTCTCACGCCTGCACTTCGTGTTACCTCTGTCAGAAAGAGCACAGGCCAGAGCACCTGGTTGTGTTGTGACACAATGAGACAGTCAGCACACTCCTCAGTGTTTTGTTTTGATACTCTTGAGCTCTTTGTTACACAGGACAACAAGAGACCGAGTAGCCTGAGTAATGATAAACCCAGCTGGGTTTCCTTCTATTTCATTTTTTTCAGTGTTTCTGCCCCTTGGCTCCCAGGATGATCATTTCCAGGGAGCTCATTTCTGGGATGCTGGGTTAGCTCACAGGCAGTGATGAGGAAATGTTCCAACCCACCGGCATCATCCTTGACTCCGAGACCAGAGTGGAGTCAGCAGCCCAGGAGCACTCAGGTGGGTGCACTGTAGACAGGATTGCACCACTGCTGGGTTTCTGGAATTGACAGAGCTGTGTTCACACACCACTGCACTTGAGCTGCGTCTTGCCAGGTCCACACTGGCTCTTTGCCCATGAAACAATTTATCTACAAATTGGATAATCACTCCATGGAAAATGAGAAATGGATCTATCTACTGTTTCTTTTGTAAAACTCCCATCCTGCAGCAGCAACAGCAGAGCATGACCTTAGAATCATAGAATCACTACGGATTGGAAGGGACCCCGAAAGATCATCTAGTCCAATCCCCCTGACACAGCAGGATCACCTCAACCAAGTCACACAGGAACACATCCAGGCAGGCCTTGAACATCTCCAGTGAAGGAGACTCCACAACTTCCCTGGGCAACCTGTTCCAGTGCTCCATTACCCTCGCTGTGAAGAAATTTCTTCTCAGGTTGATGTGGAACCTCCTATGTTCCAGCTTACAACCATTGCCCCTCGTCCTATCACTACGTGACACTGAGAATAGCCCAGCTCCATCCTCCCGACACCCACCCCTCAAATATTTGTAGACATTAATGAGGTCACCCCTCAGTCTTCTCTTCTCCAGGCTAAAAAGACCCAGCTCCCTCAGCCTCTCCTCATAAGGGAGGTGCTCCACCTCTTTCGTCATCTTCATTGCCCCTACACTGGACTCCCTCCAGCAGCTCCACATCCCTCTTGAACTGAGGAGCCCACAACTGGACATAATACTCCAGATGTGGTCTCACCAGGGCAGAGCAGAGGGGGAGAAGAACCTCTCTTGATCTGCTAACCACCCCCCTTCTGATCCACCCCAGGATGCTGTTGGCCCTCTTGGCCACAAGAGCACATTGCTGGCTCATAGTCATCCTGCTGTCCACCAAGACCTGACAGTGCATGCAAATCCCTCATCCAAGTCATCAATTAATAGATTGAACAGGACTGGTCCCAGCACCGACCACTGGGGCACTCCACTAGATGCAGGCCTCCAACTAGATTCTGTCCCATTGACCACTACTCTCTGACCTTGTAGATGCTGTGGCTGATTTTTTGACACTGTGTTTCCTCTGCCAACAGCCAGGCTCCTCAATGACCTGATGTGGGTACCAGGAGCTGAACCTTAGGAGGACATTCTGGTGTGCCAGTTATCCTGATGCGCCACCTTCCAATCCCTGAAAGGGGCTGTCAGAAGACTGGGAAAGTCTGTTCACAAGATCAGGGAACGATAGGATGAGGAGTCACCGTTTGAAGCTGGAAAAGGGCAGATTGAGGCTGGACTTAAAAAAAAAGTTCCTGAATCTGAGGGTGGGGGATCCCCAGAACAGGCTGCTCAGAGAGACAGTGGAGGCTCCATCCCTGGGGCCCTTCCTGGTCAGGCTGGATGGGGCCCTAGGCAGTCTATTCTAATGAGAGCTGCCCCTGCATGTTGTAGGTGGGTTGGACTAGATGGCCNCTCCTCAATGACCTGATGTGGGTACCAGGAGCTGAACCTTAGGAGGACATTCTGGTGTGCCAGTTATCCTGATGCGCCACCTTCCAATCCCTGAAAGGGGCTGTCAGAAGACTGGGAAAGTCTGTTCACAAGATCAGGGAACGATAGGATGAGGAGTCACCGTTTGAAGCTGGAAAAGGGCAGATTGAGGCTGGACTTAAAAAAAAAGTTCCTGAATCTGAGGGTGGGGGATCCCCAGAACAGGCTGCTCAGAGAGACAGTGGAGGCTCCATCCCTGGGGCCCTTCCTGGTCAGGCTGGATGGGGCCCTAGGCAGTCTATTCTAATGAGAGCTGCCCCTGCATGTTGTAGGTGGGTTGGACTAGATGGCCTTTCATAGAATCATAGAACCATTACGGATTGGAAGGAACCTCAAAAGATCATCTAGTCCAATCCCCCTGCTACAGCAGGATCACCTAGACCAAGTCAAGCAGTGGTGCAATCTTTGGGCGTCCCTTCCAGTCAAACATATTCTGTGATTCTACAATAGAGAGGTCCATGTGAACCCTCATACCTCTACCTATCTGCACCCAGAATAACAGACTTGCTCTGTACTTCACCTTCAGGAAAACTGTTGAGAAAATACATCATCCACATGAATAACAGGCATCACAGCTCATCTCTTTATTTTTTTTTTCTCTTTAAATCTGTCTCACACCTGACTAATCTGGTATCATATAATCTTTAGAGCTGTGTAGCTCTGTCCCCACTACTAGTCATAGTCCTATAACACCGAACCGCACAGGGAGACTGTCAAAAACTCAGCCAAACCATGAGTCGAGCAGAGCTCTGCTTCCCAAAAGCAAAAAACTTGACAAATGTGACAGGCTAGTGCAGAATGAGCATGGAAATCCCTACCCAAAACGTGTGGGAGGGGACACACTTTTAAAATAGGACGAGCTGATTCAGCTGTTAAATCACCGTAAGGAGCAACTGCATGTCTGTGTGTGAGGGAGGGAGAGGGAGAGACAGAGAAGGAAAGGGGAGTGGAGGGAGGGAGCGAGGAGGGGAGAGCAATGTGCCTTTCACAGCGCTGGGAATGTTTGATTAGCTCCTCTCTGAAAGAGAGAAGGTGTCCAGGCCTCCCTCCTCTGCTGCCTGCCTCTCCTTCCGTTGAATTATGTTGGCTGGAGTGTGGGGTGCAGGAAAGCTTGGAAACAATAGCCCGTTCGCACTGAGTGGAGAAAAGGAATAAAAAGTTGCCACACCTCAAACAAGGTAATTCTGATGTCATTTCTCTGCTGCATTTAACAGGGTCGTTCCGCTGCAGTTTCCCTGCTGTATTGATTGAGGGGGGAGGGAGGGAAGGGAAGCTGTCTTTTTTGCCTCTTGGTAAGTTCGGTATTTTCGCAGCTAAGGAGCCATACAGAGCTTATTTTGTGTTTAGCAATTCCAGCTGTGTGAATGGGCTCAAAGACCTAACAGGATGAAGACAGAGGTGCAGAATGAAGCCCGTTTAAATGATACATACTTCATTAAGTATTTATAGAAGAATTAAACTCCTACTGGTAAAGTACTCACTGCCTCAGCAGCAAGGGCTCAGCTCTTGGATAAAGAGCGGTGCGTGTTAGCCACACACCAATAGACATAGATTTGTTCAAATCAAATAAAACGGGCAACATAACTTGCCTGTTTTGCTTTCAGGGCTGTCTCCTTGATCCATAGGAAAGTGAGCGTTCATTCTCTGATTAGTCCTGCTTGACACTGGGAGAAAGAAATCTCCAAGATGCAGAGTGGGGAATGCTCTCATCATTCGAGGATTCTGTGACTCAGTGATAATCCTTTTTATGGTGAGGAGTCCTATGGTGGGTAGACACAGACGTATGAACTGTACAGTAACCCAGACGCTATCTACCCTTTTGTGCCGAGTGCTTTTTCCCCACTGGTGAGGCTCCAAAAACGAGCAGCATTGTCGAGCCTGCCGCAGACGTTCAGCCCTCTGCTGAGAGATTAGAGTCTTACTAAATCTCTTCAAAAATCTCTTCATTTCTCTCAGACTAGTACAAACACGAACCTAATGCCCCGAGCAAATTTGCAGCCCTCGTTAAGGTTTTGTTCCTAGAGTTTATGGAATTGTGCCACTGCACAGTACGGGGGCAGCAGCTCCTCCCTGGAGCACACTGCTCTGTCCTGAACCACCCCAAAACTTAGAACACTGAAACCAGGCAAGCACACGCAGAGGAAACGCAGCTTAAGTGTCTGTTAAAGTACATCAGACTGAGCACAGCAGTGCGTGCAGCTTGTGTTTTACCATGCTCATCCTGAAGTCAAAACTTGGTGTTCGGTCGCTCTCACGTGATAGCTGTGTTTTTCTCTACCTCTAGTACCATGTTCATCACCCATCAGAGCTGCAAGACTGGTCTTTTCCAGAATTCAAGCAAAAATAGCTGCATTACACATGAACACTGGTTTTGGAATAGTAAGTTAGCATCTTACTTTAAACTGACTTGTTTTTTCTGCATAGTTTAATGTAGTCCTTTGAGGTGATGGGTTTGTTCTGGCTGGGATGACAGAAGAGACCTCCTGCTTTCTGTTATTCAACAGATAGGAAGTATTTTGTTGCAGAAAAGAAACCCTGCCTGTCCGGTCAATATAATTTAATATAGCTTTGCGTTTCTACCTGTACTAGGAATGTTATACTCTTAATTTGCTCACTCCTTTATGTAAGACACTTCTTTGCCTAGTAGTGTTCTTGGAAATTACTTACTGCCGACCGGTTGAATCAAGTGCTTTCCTAGAAGTAAACAAGATTTCCTCACAGCTGGGGTACAAGAAACCTACCTCGTCTGGATCCTAGAATGTTCAACAAGATCCTACCAAAGTGCTTTCTTTAGTGGAGACAACAGCAAGGTGTTCCCACTTCACACAGCTAATAACTTACCTTCACAGGAGTAGGAGGAAATCAATATTTATACTCCTTTTGGTCACACCTGATTAACTGTAATTGCTCTAGATGGCCCGAGCCACAGTGTGAACACAGCAGCTGCGGAAACAGGCTAATTACTTCGTGTGACACAACAGAATCGTTTCGTATTCCTTTTTATGATTTATTTGTAATATTTATGAAGCAGCAATAATATTTACTATCGCTTCTTAGAAAACACTGCCAAAAATAAACCTGAAGTTTATGTAACTGGGGCCTCAAAAGCTTGACTGTACCCAGTTTGCCTGGAGAGTCTTTAACTTTTTCCTTTGCTCCTCTGAGCCACAAATAAATCTCTAAATAGAAAATACTGCCCAGCAAGTCTTTCCTTCTGAAAAGTCCATCCTCCATACAGCCCTTATTTGTGTGTGTTGGAAAACAGAAACACAGAATAAAGCAAACGTACATGCAAAACTCATGTTTGAGTTTGCTTTTGGGGTGGAGAGGAAAATAATGGCCATGGCTTGTGCTGTACATAAAGCGAGCGAGGATGCAGCTACAGCATCACAGCTCTGCCCTCCTCACCTTTCTCCTGGGACTAGATTTTAAGGGCAGATTCAGAGAGAGAAATAGGTGCTTAACACCTACTTAGAGCACTTCAATTCCTCTTTTGAACTCGTCGGGCACAAGGAGTCCCCTTGTTCCAGTGCTGGCCTGGGGTGCTTATGCTGGAGCTCAGCTGGGAGCTGGGACAAAGCCATCCCTGTTTTGAGCCCTGCTGTCACACAAAGCCTATAATTATCTCCCTTCTAATGACCAGCCAGGCAAGATAACAGTTTTTATGCTGTGTTTAGAAAACAATGTCTTACTACAAATTGACAGTTCATTCGTGTGTAAAAGAGCCTCTCTAAGAGCCCTGGAGCAGATGCCATTCTCCTGCATCCCGGTTACTTTATGAGTTGCACATTTCACACTGGGAGAACTTGGGTGAAAACTGGCGGCAGAGCAGCCTCCCCCTGCCACGGAAGAAGCTCAGAAAATCTGTTTCGATTGTATCTCTATTAGTAAATTAAACTCGGCCTGTCTGGCTCACAACAGCGCTGCAGAGGGGAACAGCAGGGCGGACTTTTACTGACCCCCTCACAGTGCTCATAGACGTGAAGAGACTTGCTGCAGATAAAACAGGAGCATGTATTCCTGATGAGCTTTTCTTCCAGCGCTGCAGCCCACAGACAAGCTGGGAATCTACTGAAATAATGGAAACTCCTAAGGCATCTGTGGGGTAGCTGAGATTGCAGTCTGTGAGGACACACCTGACCACTCGTGCAGGCACTGGGAGCTATCAGGAGTGTGCAGTCACAGAATCACAGAGTATTAGGGTTGGGAAGGACATCTGGAGATCATCTAGTCTAACATCACCCCCCCACACACACCCCTTCAGCTGGAGCATGATCCCCTAGAGAAGATCACACAGGAACACATCCAGTTGGGGAGTCCAGAGGGGACTCTACAGCCTCTCTGGGCAGCCTGTTCCAGTGCTGTTACTCAGCATGAAAATGTTTTTCCTTATGTTTAAATTGAATCTCCTCTGTTCCAGTTTGTGCTGATTGCCTTGTCATATCGCTGGGCACCACTGAGCAGACTCTGGTCACCCACTTCTGACAGCAAGGCAATCATGGCTTAGCTACCCAAGTATTTGCTCTGGGCTTTGCAAACAGTTTGCACTAAACTCTGCTAGGGCAGCTGCACATTCAGCAGTGTCCTTGAGTGCTGCTGCTACACCCTGTGTGGGTGCCCTGCCTCTGTGTGTGCCTCAGAGAGAGGAGCACAGCCTGCACGTGACTCACCACGTTCTCTGAGCTGACATATCTGCTCTCCTCTGCAGCAGGATGCAGATGGGTTCTCTTGGGCTGCCTTTGCTATTCAGGCTCATTTTCCAGCAAAAAAGCCCTGGAAAGGCACCAGAAAGTTTTGATCAGGAATAAAATCTCCCAGTGATTCAAAATCTGCAGTAAGCATCATAGAAAAGTATTTTAATTCCCAAAAATCCCACCACCTGCAGCTTTTGCTCTTCCATTTGAAGCAGAGCACTACATCTATAGCTCATATCCCAAACTGGAGACACATTTGCACCCAGAAGAGTATTTATAACCACATGGGCTTCATGCAAATCATCCAGGTTTAAGCAGTTCTTAAACTGTCTGACAGTCTTACTGTCAGGACTGAACAGGCTTTTCAGCATCCCCTAAGCTCACCCTACCTTTGCTTTATCTCTAGAGGGCATTGAGAGGTGGGTCAGTGGCACATTAAGACAATGATTTCTATCATTTATTCTTCATGGGATTCATTATGCAGGACATCCCATAGACTCAGATAGAAAAAATACTTTTAAGATTAATTTGCATTTGCAAACTGGTTTTCAGCCCTAGAAACCAGCTCTGTGAGTGTAACCCATTTACCCATGGGTAACCCATGCACAGCACTGTGGTGGGTTCAAGACCAAATTAAACAGAAGGAAAAGCAGCTAGGTCTTGATGAGATCTCTGATAGAATTTGCCAGACAATGGGTAGATTAGGGGAAATGAAAGAGAAATCAAATCTATAACCATATACAGAAAGAAGAACAAGGTTAAGCAAGTTAGTGCATACCAACTAGAAACTCCATCACAGTGTCATCACATATTCTGAGGAAAATACAATGAGAGTCTCCCTTATGAGAAGAGGCTGAGGGAGCTGGGTCTCTTGAGCTTGGAGAAGAGGAGACCAAGGGGTGACCTCATTAATGTCTACAAATATTTGAAGGGTGCATGTCAAGAGGATGGAGCCAGGCTATTCTCAGTGTCATCTAGTGATAGGACAAGGGGCAATGGTTGTAAACTGGAACATAGGAGGTTCCACATAAACGTGAGAAGGAACTTCTTCCCAGTGAGGGTGACGGAGCACTGGAACAGGCTGCCCAGGGGGGTTGTGGAGTCTCCTTCACTGGAGATGTTCAAGGCCCGCCTGGATGTGTTCCTGTGTGACTTGGTCGAGGTGATCCTGCTGTTGCAGGGGGATTGGACTAGATGATCATTCGAGATCCCTTCCAATCCCTAATGATTCTATGATTACTACCCTACTGGTCTTTGGGTTTTTACGTCAGAGACCTGGGGAAAGCATGTCAGTCAAGCAGAGAGGGGTAGAACCACTCTCTCCTCTTTTTGTTTTGAGACACTGGTCCGATCCTCCATAGTC
Organism: Rhinopomastus cyanomelas; assembly: GCA_013400115.1. Classification (NCBI taxonomy): domain Eukaryota; kingdom Metazoa; phylum Chordata; class Aves; order Bucerotiformes; family Rhinopomastidae; genus Rhinopomastus; species Rhinopomastus cyanomelas. The sequence continues at coordinate 75,346 of VXBP01000756.1, read as the reverse complement.
ATACCACATGATCTGCAGATGCCAAACCCTTGGCCATTCCATTCCAGACTGGCCAACTCTTCAGTTTGTCAGCATAGCTTTTCTGACAAAATGCTGATTGGACAGGCCTGATTCCTCAGACCCTGAACTGCACCCCTCGATGCAGGAAACATGTATTTTGAAAAGAATCCAATCTCTTTTCTTTCCAAAGTTTTAAGGATACTCAAGTCCTTCTGCTTCTTTCAGAACAAACAGTTCATCTAAGCTTGAAGGAATTCTCAGATGCCTCTCTCAAGGCTTCTTCTCTCCCCTATACTCGAACATCCGCAGCTTTTCTCAGCCANGACAAAATGCTGATTGGACAGGCCTGATTCCTCAGACCCTGAACTGCACCCCTCGATGCAGGAAACATGTATTTTGAAAAGAATCCAATCTCTTTTCTTTCCAAAGTTTTAAGGATACTCAAGTCCTTCTGCTTCTTTCAGAACAAACAGTTCATCTAAGCTTGAAGGAATTCTCAGATGCCTCTCTCAAGGCTTCTTCTCTCCCCTATACTCGAACATCCGCAGCTTTTCTCAGCCACAGAAATGACAGTTTCTCTTCCTGCTGATCAGTGGCTCAGAGATGGTGGCAGCCACATGGCCAGCCAAATGTTGAGCACAAGATGATGACGGCTGCTGAGACAGTTCCATTCCCCTCTTCGCGGTCTCTATCTCTCTCTCCCATCCTCCCACTTTGGTTACAGGGGGAAGGGGAGTCTTTTTCAACTCACCACAGGTTGCTGGATGCAGCTCTGGGTCACTCCATGTGGGGAGGAATCGGCACTCGATGGCTCTTGCTACACCTGGCTGCCTCGGAAGGCGAGCAGGGGAAGGGCTTTCCACTGGCTCGGCACTGGAAGCTCTGCCAGCACCAGGGCCTACTGTTTCAACTCAGAGGCCTGCTTCTCAGCCCGCCTCCCCCCAGGCAGAAAGGGGCCTGAGGTGGGGGCAAGCCCTCTCTGTTTATTCCAGGTGGTTGTTCGCTTTACCAAGCTTCAAAGTAGCACGTGCCACACTAAGGGTAGCAGACACCACACGGCACGGATCGGGTGACTCCCAAGCCTCAGACACACCATGTGCACACAGTTTTCCCACAGCACAAAGCCTGGAGACTCTAAGCCAGACACTTAGTGATTGGCAGTGTAAATCCTCCCGTGCTTTCCCCTTTATGACAGCCCAAGGTCCTGTCTGAAGGGCAGGACCTCCACTGAGAATGTTGCCAGCACAGCTGTGCTACAGGGTGTCTCTACCTCTTTCCTGGCATGTACAAAGTAAGATGGTGGTGAAAATGAGTTTATTTACTATTGTAATATCTTTCCATCATGATACTGGCATAAACCACACCAGCAGAAGTAGAGAGTCCACAGTAAGATGCTTTTGTATGTAGCTATGACAACAGATTTGTTCAGTAAATCTGGCAGCCTTCTCTAAATGCTCCTGTTGACTTCCTTGGTGATAAAGTATCTGTTAGTGCAAGCAAAGAAAGGGGTCTGAGCTCATTTGTTCCTAGAAGGTTGGAAGGGACCTCAGAGATCATCTCATCCAGCCTCCCTGCCGCAGGCGGTGATGCCTCTCAACTAGTCTTGGTTGTTAACATATGAAATCCCTTCAGACCTCTCGGCCTCTTTCCACAGGAAATTCCTAGTATTTTAGGAAAATAAAGCTCAATTTTCTGTTGCCTTAGAAAGCAGTGCCACCAGCAGACTGGGGATGGATTGCAGTTGCAGCCAAGACAGGGGTTGTGCCACCTAAGGGGGCTGAGATGGCTCCCAGGCTGGCTGGCCTTGGCTTGGGGACAGAAGGCTTGGAGACAAGGGGGCTTTCAGAAAGCCACGAGTAGCCTTGCACAGCACTGGTGGTAGAGGTTGTGTGACAGGAAAAGGGAAATCACATTGATTCTCTCCACAGAAGACACGGCCACAAAGCTAACTTCTACATGGATCTTTTACCATCTCAGGCTCTAATTAATTTCTACTCTAATTAAACTGGAGATGAAAACACCTCAGTGCCAAGACAAATACTGTCAGGATGAATTCTCACAGCTCTCGAACTTAAACTAAGATGCCACTGACAAATTTACTCACTGTTGGTTTGAAGAATCCTCACATTAAGGTGCCCTTTCCAAATCCCGGTTTGGCGCCAGTGTAGTCTTTAGTGGTGCTTCTGAAAATGACTTGCAACCCTTATTTCGCCTCTTCGTTTCCTGGGATTGACCTGAAGTGAGCAGAGAGGTAATTTTTGGGTACTTACGATGTGGTAATGGACTGAGACATAGGAGAGAAGAGAAAAGCTCTGGAGTTAAGTTCCTCTGCACCCTCTCCTACAGCTTGTGACTATTTCCACTGGCAGCTTCACAGTGGCAATGCACTGCAGGGAGTGCTTAAAACGGATTTTTCTTCCTGGAGATGGGCAAGTGTTTTTTCCACAGAAACTAACAGTTGCAGCAGAATATGCTTCTGCTGCTATGGGCTTTACAGTCAGGGGTCAACACAGTTGCAACGTCCATCATTTTACAGAGATACACAGTCATCCTGTTGAGCCTCTTTGCACACAAAAGCAGCATGGGAGGAGCTAAGAGAAGTCATTTCTGATAGGAGTGCGCTATTGCAGCCTGCCAAGAGCTTTGGGATGGTAGGAGTCAGGAGCCACATATGGAGATCCAGAAAAAAGTGTTGTCCAGTTGTTCTGACAGAGTCCTCTTACTTTAAGGTGCTCACCCATGCCTGATTGCCCACACCCACATCCTCAGGAAAGGAAAGATTTGGCTTTCACACACTATCACAAGATACTTTGTGCAATGCCATTCAGGAGTGAACAGACTGATGTGCCCCATGTCCTTACGGGATTGTATGGTGTGGTTGTCTGTGCAGACAGCACACTGCTGTGATTCTATCTTAGAAGACCAGTGAATAAACTTGAAGAGCTACCAGACCATGTCCATACCTACTGTTCTCTCTCCTGATACCAGCTTCAGAAAGAAGTGTCTGGAATGAAATCTTGGTTTCCTGAGGCAAAAGATAAGAGACAAATCTTGGACAGAGGCAAAACTTTAGTCCATGGGAGTGTCACAGCCCAAATTTCTTATCTGGGGACATCTGTTGCTCTACAAATCATGAGAAGTGGATGTGACTTGTGATCACTGTGAAAAGTTGAAGATGAGAGCACAGTCCCTCTTCCCCCAGTGTCCTCTGTGCTCCCTCCAAATGCAGCCTGATGTACTGTTCTTTTCCTTTTCAGTGCTCCCTAGCGACACATCCAGATTTGCTTTGCTCACCATGAGGGCCACGGTCGTCACAGCCTTCTTTGGTAAGTACAGATAACGCGCTGCAATTAGAAGTTTCCGAGTTTGTACTCTCCTGTTCTGGATGACCAGGGGATGCCAGTTTCTTCTGTTTCCTTTGCAATTTCTGAAGAAGCTCTCAGTGGCAGGAGGAGTAAGCCATGGCACAACTTTTCAGAAACAAGCCACCCCAACATCTTGACTCTGATACAGTCCATAATTCCTTTGCAGATGTTAAGTACATGACTAGCTGCATGCCCATATCAGATAGCACAAGTGGACATGAAAAATGTATATAAGAACTCCTCAAAGCAAAATGAGCTGTTTCTTCTGTGGGAGCAGCCCTTTCCAAGTATTTTCTGTGTTCTTGCTCCTTCTGTGAACAAGAAGATGCCAAAGGAAAAAGGTGATAAATGTGGTTTATATTATTTCCTTGGGCAGTCAGAAAGGATCTTGTTTTTTGGGGCCATGCAGAGAGTCCAGAATTTGCTATTTTTGCTATTCACCTTGGTGTCTCATTGATGTGACTCCAGAATTTGCTATTCATCCTAGTGTCTCATTGGTGTAGCACTAATTCTCAGAACACTCCACTTACATGGTGGACATACATCCATGCGTACACTACCTGTACTGTACAACTTCAGCTGTGCTGTTCCCTGTAGCTGGGATCCTCAAGTTTGGCAGGATGGCTTAGCTCACATTCATGTCTACCTGTGTAGCCTGTCTTTGCTAAGAGACCAAATTACTTTCTTTGCATTAAACCATGCCCCAATATTTCACATAGCACCTGATTTTCCACTTGTTTCCCTTGTTTTCCACTCTCCTCCTTTTTTCCCTAACTACAGCTTTACAGGACCACACCAGTGACAAAAGGCCCCAAACTGCATCTATGCACTGCACTGCAGACTCTGTGAGACTGATTACCTTAGTTATTTTTAGTTTTTGAGCAAGTTATCAGAGCAAATAAGTCTGCAAACGTTCTGCGAACCATCTAGGAGAGAAGAGCGTGAACAAAGTAAGACAGCTGTTGCATAGTCTTAACTTAACAAATGCCAACAGATCACAGAGGGTTTTCACTCCCTCTGAATGCTCAGACAAGGGAAAGGTGAATAGGGACATCAGGATAAAGATTTGTGACAAAGTTATTAATTAACTGTAACAGGGTGCTTATCAAATAAGCACTGAAAATGAAGAGGGCTTGTGTGTTGTGCTCTTGGTAAGAAGACCCAATGAGGTAAGCTACCAACACTTGCTGGGATGTGTGTTTTAACATAACAAGGTATGCGTTTTACCATTGTGCTTTTCAAATCATTATTCTACTTACTGAAGAAAACCAGTGGGATGGAGCAATACAGCCATAGAGGGTGTTGGGCTGCAATGGATCTTTAAAGCTCATCTAGTCCTACCTCCCCTCTACAAGTCCCATCTCTAACTAGAACAGATTGCTCAGAGCTCCATCAAGCCTGACCTGAAATGTCTCCAGGGATGGGGCCTCCACCATCTCTCTAGGCAGCCTGTTCCATGGATCCACCATCCTCATTTTAAAGACCTGCTTTCTAATATCCAATCTAAATCTCCTCTGCTCTAGTTTAAAACTGTTGCCCCTCGTCCTGTTGCTGCACACTCTTGTGAATAGTCCCTCTCCAGCTTTCCTGTAGCCTGCTTCAGGTACTGGAAAGCCAGAATAAGGTGTCCTCAGAGCCTTCTCCAGGCTCAACATCCCCAGCTCCCTCAGCCTGTCTTTGTAAGATTGGCACTCTAGCCCTCTCAGCATTTATTGGCCTCCTCTGGATACACTTAAGTCCACATCCTTCTTGTTTTAGGGGCTCCACAGCTGGACACAGTACTCCAAGTAAGGTCTTAACAGAGCAGAGGAAAGGAGGAGAATCACATGTCCCAGGATGCTGGGACATGCCAAACTTGCATCTCACAATTCTGCCTGATAGCCCATACCTGCAACCACCTACAAGCGGAATGCCATACCATACTACTACAGGATAACCTCCTCACGAGACTGTTAAGAAGGCTCTTTTTCTCCCTAAATTCCCACTCCCTTTACATGTTATTGCACTGACATCTCCATCACACCAGTCACAAGGAGTTTCCACCCTTTATGGAAATACTGTGGCCTTATGGTTTCTGGACTACATGGACTCAATGTCTTACAGATAAACGGATAAGCTTAACTGATCGTTAATCCCCTTCAAAAGATTGCCCCACAGTCGATGCCATCTTGACTGTGAAGTTAATCAACAGGTAGAAACCCCCCTGTGGCTGAGAACATTCCCATTTTTCTCAACCTACTGATTCAAATTTGAGAAAAGCCTGTGCAGGAGCTTGTGGTTACTGATGCTGATAGTCCCTTGTTTTCCTGACACTGTGTTTTCTGTGTTTTAGGTGTGTTTCTTGTATGTACATACGCAGCTAAAGAAGCCACAAAGAAGACGAAAAAGGCTAAGCTCTGTAAGTGGTGCCAGTAGTACTCTTGGCTGCTTTACAGCGGGTGTATCTGACGCTCTAAGAAGTGAGGTTATGTTCTGGAAACACTTGACAGCTGTCTGCAGGGGCAGTGGGAACACATTCACAGATCCTTTCATTGAATTCAAATCACTAGGTAAATCACAGGCTACTGAACATGTGTGAAGGGGAAATCATAGAAGGTTAGAGCTTGGAAGGGACCTCTGGAGATCACCTAGTCCAAACCCTCTGTCAGAGAAGGACCACCTAGATCAGGTCACACAGGGCTGCATCCAGGAGAGTTTAGAAAATCTCCAGAGCAGGAGACTCCACAACTGTCTGGCCAGCCAGTGCCAGAGCTCTGTCACCCCCACAGTAAAGAAGTTCTTCCTCATGGTGAGGTGGAACTTCCTGTTCTAGATTGTCCACATTATTTCTTGTCCTGTTACTGTGCACCAGTGAAAAGAAACTGGCCCCTTCCTCTCAAAAGTTACTCCTCAGCTATTTACACATATTAATAAGTTGCCTCTCAGCCTTCTTTTCACAGGTCATTAGGACGATCCTCTTCACAAGGGGCTAAGCAAGTACCAGGGTTTTCACAGCGTGAAATGGTCCTGCCATAACACAGAGCAAATGTAGCTGGTTGGCACAAGAGCAGTGGTGCATGTCCTACACACTGGGCTGTGTTTCAGCTACACCACTGTTAGAGCCTTTCTGTCCACAGACTGCTTTGCTCATTCACTCGACAAACAAGCCTGCATCAAGCTTGTGACACACTTAAATCCTTGTACAAAGTAAACTGCACCCAGCAGATACGTTTAAAAATTAAGGACAAGATAACAGACTGTGGCTGCAGGCTGGGCATTGTTGGTGTCACAAAGACACACAAGCACAGCAGGAGGCTTGAAAGCATCCTGCCTTGTGTGTGCAAATCCTTCCCAGTTCTGACTCACAACCACACCTTCCCCTATGGCCTCCTTCCTATATGTTAACCACAGCTCTGGTTGACTACATTTCTTTCTCTCTCCATCAGAGCATCCTAACAGATACTGCCTTCAGAGAAGCAAACACTGAAGATCAGAAAAATTCTCAGGTTTCTTTATCCCATGCTGTGCTGCAGTCACACTCTTTGGTACAGGGGTTATTCTGTCTTGTATCGTATGTGCAGAACACACAGATATGTCTTGTTTCTTCAGACCTTTGAAACAAGGATGTAAGAGTGACAGGGCATCCCTTGTCACTCACTCATTTTTTCGTTACAAGACCACTCAGCTATGAAAACATTCCAACTGACTTTACCAAGATTTCACACTTGCAGATGTACCCCAGATCGATTGCGATGTCAAGGCGGGGAAGATAATCAATCCAGAATTCATTGCAAAATGCCCTCCTGGTTGTCAAGATGTAAAATACCGTGTGTACGGCACAGACATTTACGCTTCCTTCTCCAGCGTGTGCAATGCTGCAATTCACAGGTGAGCAAGTCTAAACGTGCGTGGCACTCAGTCAAGACCATCCTTTCCATGTAGAGAGCTCTTGGCTTTTCAGATCCTTTATTCCCACTGCTTTGGAGGTTTGATTGCAGTCTGAAGTACTAGTAGAAGACCTGTTTGAGAGCTCCTCCACATCACACATGGTCTAGTCTCAAAGTGCAGTCAGTCTGCAATTCCTGTTGAAGTCAGTTGTGTCTGAAGATGTCTCATCCATGCACAGCAAATGGCTATTTCACTACTATTATTCAAGTGAACAAAACGGATGGAGCTGCTGCCACTCATAAAGGCTCAGCAGAAAACCAGCCATGTCAACAGTGATGAATAAATACAACTCGCATACCTCTGGGGTTGGTTTTGGGTGTCCAGATTTGAATTTAACTGCCCTTGACATCAAAGGTTGAGTAACATGCTTTCCTGTCACAGAAAAGCACGCTGGATGAAAAAAACTGTATTATACCAATTTTATAGCACAAATTTTGCTGAGATACATTAGTCATGCAAAAAACATTCAGACAATTTTGGTAGACAGTAGCCTAACCACCAAAACACACTGTAACGAGAGGTAAGACACGCTTAGCTGAAAATTCACCAAGAACTCAAAGTCTGTTGGACAATCTGACTTGATTCAGTTATTTGAGCTATCACAGTGCTTCCAGCTCTGTAAAACAGTTGGGATCTTGAGTAAAGTTGAGTATTTACTGTGTGGCACAAGGGCTGAGGTGCTTGTGCACCACCTCCTAGCCAGCTGCTTGCTGGGGAGATCACTGCCAGGTGACCGGCTTTCAAACACCGGGTTCTTCACTCGGATACTAGTGCACAAAGGAAATTGCTTCTGCACACAGAGCTTGTCTCAAAGACTGGGTACCAAACACTGGTAGTCACTGGGATTTCCTCCACAGTGCAGATGGTGACTTGCTGTTGCAGTCAGGGTTTGGGTTTTCCTCCTTTGCCAGCTGACTTAGTTAGCTCCTACACCGCATTCACCAGTGAATTCCCTTTCCTTAAAGTTATGTGACCAGAAGCTTCTTGCCATCATCAGAGAAAGCCATGGCTCTAACATACTTTTCATCATCATTTGCTGCCCATTACTTACGTTCCAGCACATCATCTTTACTGCCAGTCCAGCCAGCAGCAGAGTCACAGTTGTCGCCTGCTTTGCCTGCTTTCCTAGTGATGCTACAGCAGGTTGCACACACTGAAGGTTCCCTGTTTGCCTTGAGATACACGTTATGCCCTGTGTCAGGCACTATGTAACATGAACTGTCTATAGAGAGAGACAGCCATGTTTTCTAACAGCTCCCAGCAGTGTTGTGCTCAGTTTACTTGAGAGTGAGGGGGGTTTTTTGCAGGTAACACACACTGAAACTCCAAGAAAACACTTATTTTTTTACAAAAGAAAACGTCAAGTGAGTGGGAGGTTCAACTCGAACCTGTATTTCTGTCACTTGTTTGGCCTCAAAACTCCTCTGAGCCATTCTCATTGCTTCTTCTGTTCTTCAGTCAAGCTTGCAGGACTTTTAACAAAGACAGTAGCTTATTCTTCTGTGCAACTAGGTCAACCTTAAACACAGGACCGGTAGGTCAGTGCAAAGAGCAAACAGATCCAGACAACACTTGGTAACAAACTGCTCTTCTCTTTGTGGGGGAAGAAATAATTCTTAGGAGCAAAATTAATAGTGGTGTCACAGCTCCACCACCGTCACTGGCTGAAGGTAACAGTGGATGCTGTGTACCCCGGGCATTGTTGAACAGTTTCAAAGTTTCTCAGGGGAGTTTCACCTCTGGACATCATGTTTCCCCTTACAGTGGAATCATCGACAACACAGGCGGGAAGATCCTGGTCCAGAAAGTCGCTGGCCATTCTGGTTACCGCGGGAGCTTCTCCAATGGGGTTCGGTCCTTGTCCCTGCCACGCTGGAGGGAGTCCTTTCTCGTGTCAGGTACTGTGTGGAGCACCAGAACTGCCTGCCTTTCCCAGCTGCTCCCTGCTGAATGACCAGCTGGGAAGCAACTGGTAGAGGGAGGAGCAACCTTCTCATTTTCAAGGCCCCTTTAATCACTGCAGGCCCACTCCACCTAGCTTTGGCACTTGGTGCTATTCTATTCTGGGTTTCCTATATGGCCCCCAAAGAGGGCCCTCTAGAAGTATCTTCAGCCCACAGCTGCACCTTCTGAAGCAGCTTCTGGCTTCTCTGAACCCATCCAAAGTCACTGTATTCTCACGAGTGCTACACTAAACAATTCTGCTGGCACATCCCAAGCGTGCTATGAACTCTGTAAGCTAACTCAGTCTTGATATCAACTCAGTGCAGGCAAATCCAGCCTAATTTAATACCAGTTCCTGTTTCTCCCCATAGTGCACACAGCAGCTCACTTGAATGCACTGGCAAAACTAAATTTTATTTTCTTTTGCAAATTAGATGCCCTTTACATCAGCTTCATTTTATCTTCAAGTAACCTGTGCTCACTCTACCTGTGAAAAAAGGAGGTCTAATTCCTATTGCTTTATGTACAACTTGTAGGTCTAACTGTTTGCTGCATCTATACAATGCGCGATTTCTTGCTGGTCCTCTGGAGGCTTAGAAGAGGTACAACCAATTGATACCAGTTACCTGCACCAATCCTTGAAAGATCAACAGCTTAGGCAACTGAGCAGCCACTAAAATTAAAGAAACATCTCAAAGGAAGTCTCAGAAACTCACCCAAAGGGACAGTTCTCTGGAGTTTGCATGAATGTATTTTGAATGCACTTAAGACAACGTTCTGCCTTGGGCACATTGCATCACAGAACATCAGGGATTGGAAGGAACTTCAAAAGATCACCTAGTGCAATCTCCCTGACACAGCAGGATCACCTAGACCAAGTCACACAGGAACACATCCAGGCGGGTCTTAAATGCCTCCAGTGAAGGAGGCTCCACAACCTCCCTGGGCAGCCCATCCCAGTGCTCCGTCACCCTCACTGGAAAGAAGTTCCTTCTCATATTTATGTGGAACCTTCTGTGTTCCAGCTTACAACCATTGCCCCTTGTCCCATCACTAGATGACACTGACAAGAGCCTGGCTCCATCCTCCTGACATATATTTATAAACATTAATGAGGTCACCCCTCAGACTCCTCTTCTCCAAGCTAAAGAGACCCACCTCCTTCAGCCTTTCCTCATAAAGGAAGTGTTCTACTCCCTTCATAATATTCATTGCTCTGCACTGGACTCTCTCAGCAGAACCATGTCCTTCTTGAACTGAGGAGCCAACAACTGGACACAATACTCCAGACGTGGTCTCACCAGGGCAGAGTAGAAGGGGAGAAGAACCTCCGTTGATCTGCTAACCATCCCCAGTTCTGATCTACCCCACAATGCTGTTGGCCCTTTTGGCCACAAGAGCACATTGCTGGCTCATAATCATCCTGCTGTCCACTAGAACCCCCAGGTCCCTTTTTCCTACACTACGCTCCAACAGCTCAGTCTCCAGCTTATACTGGTATCTGGGGTTGTTCTTGCCCAGATGCAAGACTCTACACTTGCCCTTGTTATAGCTGATTAAGTTTCTCCCTGCCCAGCTCTCTAGCCTGTCCAGGTCCCACTGAATTGCAGTACAGCCTGATGGGGTGTCAGCCACTCCTTCCAGCTTTGTACCATCAGCAAACTTGCTGACAGTGCTCCTTAATCCCTCATCCAAGTCATTAATGACTAGATTGAACAGGACTGGTCCTAGTACTGACCCTTGGGGGACTCCACTAGATACAGGCCTCCAACTACACTCTGTCCCATTGGCCACTAATCTTTGGTTTCTGTCCTGCACCCAGTTCATGATCCAACCTCACTGTGAAGAAGTTCCTTCTCATATTTACATGGAACCTCCTATGTTCCAGCTTACTCATTGCCCCTCGTCCTATAACTAGATGACATTGATAAACAGTGATTAAATCCCCTCAGAGTTCACCACTAAACCAGATCTCTAAGCACCACATCTAAACGATCTTTGATCTAGAATACACCCATGAGCCACTCATAGCCAGCTGCTTATTACTTCCAGACCATGGCAGTCTCACAGAAGCCAAGGCAGTATTGTGCCCCTTAGCCCACATCATTTACACCACACTTAAGTCACTACTCTTAAAATCATAGAATCTTAAAATCATTAAGGTTGGAAGACCATCCAAGACCATCCAGTTCAACCATCTCCCTCAGCCTGTCCTCGTAGCAGAGGTGCTCCCACCCCCTGATTATTTTCGTGGCCTCCTCAGGACCTGGGTCCATTGGGTCCATGTCCTTCTTGTATTGAGGGCTCCAGCTCTGGACACAGAACTCCAAGTGAGGTCTCACCAGGGCAGAGTAGTGAGGCAGAATCACCTTTCAATCTGCTGGCCACACTGCTTTTGATGCAGCCAGGCTAATACCATAACCTAAAGACAAAACCGTAACAGAGCAGCACTTCTAACCGTACACCCAGAAGCAATAAACCCCACAAAGCCATTAACCAACAGTGACAAAACTGCTTCAGCTTCGAAAGCTACTATAGGAACAAACACCAGAGAACTGTGCTCAGCAGCCATCAACATAATGAATGCCTGTCACAATTCAGTCAAGCCCATTAAAGCTTCAGCCCTCTGAGCCTCTCAAATTAGAGGTCTGTGATACTCCTGGGTGAGCTATTTAAGTCAAGCCTCACGTAAACATGAGCCACCAAATAAACTGTCTATGTTTAGCACATGTCTGGGACTAAACTACAGTAGTTGCTCTATCAACTGGTGGTCCCTTCTCGGCCAAGAATGAGTGCCAGGAAACAGAGAGGAGATCCACATGTTGAAATGAAAATGAGTTTGATAAAAGAGCCAAATTAATGCCAAGCGCCAACGCAAAGCATGCAAGGGTGTGTTTCACCCAGCATGTATAGGGTGGTCGCATTGAGTGGGAAGGAGAGCAGAAGGGAGAGGTGCAGTGGCAGGAGAGCTCAAGCAGAAGACACACCTCCTTTCCCCTCTCAAGCTTCCCTCTTTATACTGAGGGTGGTGTTTATGGTCTGGACTACACCCGTGAACCACCTCAAGGCAGCTGGCCTGGCTGACTCACAACTGCCTTGCAGTCCATAGCAGGCATAGGATTCTGTCCCACCACCAAACCAGGACAGCTCCTGACCATAATTTTAGCTCAGAGGGTAGTGAAGACCTGCTAACCTTCAATTAGGCCAGTTTCTGTGAGAGACCAGAAGGTAACAAGGAAGCTCTTCCCAGCTTGCTCTTGAAGGCTGACTTGCCAGATTTGGTCTTTGGTGGATCTGCATTGACTTCAGTGAAGCTGCTCTCAGTTTATCCCTCTATAAAAGAGAAGTGGCATGATTCCTTGCTCGTTGCCTCATTAGGAATGCAGACTGATGTTTTCATCTAGGGTTATTTTTTGACATCTAAGGTCTCAGACAGGAGTGGAACAAAAAAGATCAATACATGGAAGGAGACAATGTCCCTCCAGCTCCACAGCCATCCCTGTACATAGCGGATCATTTCCTCTTCATGTGCTATCACGGGGAAAACAGCCCCCAGTTCCCATGAGCAGCTCAGTCTGCAGCAGCGAATTCTGTTCAGTGCTCTTGGTCTCTGCATTTAACACCAGTGATAACAGTGTCATGCATTCAGTGCACTTCATGCCTTCAGTGCCACCTTCATGGTAGCAGGCTGATGTTTGGACTTGATAAGCTTGGAGGTCCAACCTTAGTGATTCTACTATGTAGTCTATGATTCAACTAACCCAGCGCAAGGATAAAGCAATCCTAACATCATTGTCATGACTCGGGTTTTGCAGGATGTGCAGATAGGCCTTGCCTGAGGTGGTCCAGATGCACAACACAGCACAGCATCTTACAGACTGTCACCATGGTCTGGAAGTCCTACACCCACCAATTCCCTGAAGTCAGAGCGGTCTTCCCTGCAACACTTTTTATTCAGTGATATATAAGAGTACAAAGACTGGCCTGAAAATAGAAATGGCACCTGCTGTGGCACTAAAAAGATTTGTGGTTTAAAGCTGAACAGAGAAACTACCTCATTCTTCTAAGATAGGACCCTTGATTTAGCTGTAGATATAGGCGCCACATATTCCCACACACACGCACAACCTTCTCTCCCTGTTATTACTGCAAAAGACTGTTGCCAGAAATGGAATCCTGTAGAAGTGTGGTCAGAGAAGAATGCAGTGTGCATGACAAAATGAATCCCACATCCCACACTGTCAGGCACTGGCAAAGTTTGCCCGAGGGAGCTGTGGGTTTGACTACAGACATCCTTGAGAAATGATCCCCTTAACACCATTTGAAGGCAAAGGAATGAACCAACCAATCTCTCTGAATCTTTCCCAGAACTGTGCTCCTTTTCCTGCTTTATAGCTTTATTATTTGTGATGGTAGATGTAGGCACTGGCGTTTTTAGTGGCATGGCTTTCGGATTCTGCCATCAGATAAAAGAAATCATCAAGAAAATTACAATTGGGTAGTGAAGTGGGGTCTGAATGAGTATTAAATGATAAAAGGTATACAATTTTTTTTATAATAAAATTACTATAGAACACCACATTACATGATGATTATTATGCTTTGTGTTGCTTTCTAATGATTTGGGTTCTTTTTTTCCTAGAGGGCAAGCCAAGGAAAGGTGTGACATACCCATCGGTCCTGGAATATTCTTCTTTAAAAAGCACAGCTGTTAAATCAGGTGAGTAGCTGTGACTGACTTTCTCTTACATTCAGTCACAACTGTCTGTGTTGTAGCTTATCAGGTGTGTAATGCAAAGATATTATTCAGAGCCAGAAGTTCATGCCTCCCTTCGTATCTAATCGAAATGTCTCTTGGTAGCTTTGATGTTAAGAGTATGGAAATTTTTCCAGACACTTTTCACTTGTTGGCCATACCATGCTGGCCACCTTCTTTAGATCATTTAGTGAGTATGACGTTGTACTGATTACATGGAAGCATTTGAGTTTATTATGTGTGTTGACTTTCTCCTCATGTTATTGGTGTTATCTTTTGGGATAGTCAGAGCTAAGAGTATAATAATAAATTATAATACAAAACTAAGGACAACATGCAGCAAATTTGCCTGAGGATGACACAGTAAGGAACTATTCTGTGTAACCATTTTCGTCAGCATCCTACTCTGTAAGACTCAACTCAATCTATCATAGAATCACCTAGGTTTGAAAAGACCTCCAAGATTATCCAGCCCAACTTTTAACTCAGCTAAGGTATACAATCCTTCAGCTCCCAATCTACATAGAATTTAAATACATCAAGGGATGACAATTCAACCCCCTCCCTTGGCAGCCTTTTCTAAGGCCCGATGACCCTTTCAATAAAGAAGCTTTTCCTCATGTCTGGCATAAACTTCCCCAGTGCAGTTTGAGGCCATTTCCTCTTGTCCCATAGCTCATAACTTGTGAGAAGAGACCAAGACTCTCTCTCTACAACCTCCTTTCAGGTAGTTGTAGACAGCAATAAGATCTCCCCTCAGCCTTCTCTTCAGACTAACAACTCCCAGCTCCCTCAGCCAGTTCTTACAAGGTTTGTTCTCTGGACTCTTTACCAAACTTGATGCCCTTCTCTGAATGCACTTTGGATCTCGGTGTCTGATACTGAGGTGCCCAAAAACTGAACCGCTTCTCAACTCAAGGTACCACCTCACCAATGCCCAGTACAGGGGGACAATCACTTCTCTTCTCCTGCTGGCCACACTTCTTCTAAAATGAGCCAGGATGCCATTGACTTTCTTGGCCAACTAGGCACACTGCTGGCTTATATTTAGCCAATTATCAATCAATAATTAGTGGACCTCTACCCAGGTCTCTGTCTGTCAATCAGCTTTCCAGCCACTCGTCCCCAGGCCTGTAGCACTGAAGGGGTTGTGACCCAAGCACAGGACCTGGCACTTGGCCTTACTGAAGCACACAGCAGTGACTTTGGCCCACTGATGCAGCCTGTCCAGGTTCCTCCATGTAGCCTCTTTACCCTCACATAGACCAATGTTTCTGCCTAAGTTGGTGTTGTCTGCAAACTTACTGAAGGTGCACTCAATCCTCTCATCCAGAGCACTGATAAAGAGATGAGGGCCCCCAGAACTGAACCCTGGGGAACACAACTTGTGCCAGCTGCCAGCTGGATTTGACTCCATTCAGGCCCAGCTGTCTAGGCAATGTTTAACCAAACAAAGCTTATGCCCATCCAAGCCACAGGCAGTCAATGTCTTTATGAAATTGCTGTGGGAAAGTGTTGAATCGTTCAAAATTTAGGAAGCCTTTAACCCCAGAGCTGCCCAAACAGTAGAGAGAACAAAATAAAAAGGAAGATCAAAATCTTGCTGTGTCAGGGGGATTGGACTAGATGATCTTTCGAGGTCCCTTCCAATCCCTAATGATTCTATGATTCTTCCAGTTCTCAGTCCAACACAAGATCAGAGGCAGGTTCTTTTGCAGGGTAGGAGTGAAGGAGCTGTATTACATTTTCCAAGTACTACTTTGATGACTCTGGACTTAGAAGAAAAAAAAAGGACCAAAATAATTCTTAACTTGTCCTTCTAAGCCCAGTATTAGGCATTCAGGAGTTGGGCCCATGATGATCTGACAATGTCAGGCACGAAAGAACATCTGAACATGAGTAAGTGAAGGAAATACTGCATGTTAGCCGGTATTCCTCACCCTACACACACTGTGACCCCAGTTCTCAGGACACACAGTTACTCAGAGGAAAAACCAACACAGGACACGTTAATCCTAGGAGTCTTGGTTTATTAGTGGTGAAACCCTATACTTCTTGCTTACTTCAGAAACTCTACTGATGTTTGCAGGAGCATTAGGGCAGTAAAGATTACTAACTTCAGCTCAAAAAATATGGGGTACATACCCTCTAGGGGCACCCAGACATCATGCTTTTTAGCTTGGTCCAAAAGCTCTGTTTAGACTGACTGACCTACCTAAAGACAGGTGATACCTTCCTTTGGGGACTGAGAATCTCTAAATAGGAGACTTCAAATCATTTCCTTCCAGAGCTGCCTTTCCTAATGTGACTAATTTTCCTTCAGAGTCAAAGAAGCCAGAGCATGACTCAAAATCTGTGAGGAGTGCAGACATCACCAAGGCATCAGAAAAAGCATTAGAACAAGGTATGGGCTGAGGATCTCTGCTGCCTCTCACAGCATCCATCCCAGTCTAAACTGCCTGCAGACGCTCATAGGAAGCAGTCTGACACTGGTAGCACATACAGCTTTCCCTATATCCCTTCCAGAGTCATCTCTACCACCTCTTTCCCACCAAACCAACCACTTTATGCAAGTGACTGCAACAGCATTTCAAGGTTGTATGTCAATTCAGAGAAGAGAGGGCACTCTCATGGTTTAATTTCTGCCTGTGCTTTAGGCAAGTTCAGGTGCCATGGACTTCAAAAGCCTGTGTTATGGCTCTTAGCAGTTTCCTATGGAGGGCTTGTCACCTCAAATCCTTTTGAAGATACTGTGAGGGAGACTGCCATCTTGCCCACAGGAGAACTGGGAAGAGCCCTTCTCTTGTGTTAGAGGCTCCACCAGAAACCCAGCCAATATACACCCACATAATACCTTTTCTTTGTTCTTACTAGTTTACTTCCATGAGTTTTCTGCTGATAGAATTAGCTCTGAGCTTCCTTGCTCCTTGCAAGCTGGGGCAGAAAGCTAGACAAAGGGCTTTCTCCCTGCTCCAGCCACACCAGATCACTGAGGAAGCCTCACTGTGCCCTCTCTTCTTTCTTTTAATGCAGCAGCATGGAGCAGGACACCATTCAGCCCAAGGAGAGCCATTCATGCTGATGTTTTCAGCTGAGTTTTTTTGGTTTTCTTGAGTGCTCATTCAGCATGTCCCACTAGAGCTGTCAGAGATCTGTGTGTTTCATGGCTAGCATTAGGTGGTAATTCATCTACCAGACAGTTTCACAGAATCACAGAATTATTGAAGCTAAAAAAGACCTTAGAGACCATCAAGCCCAGCCCATGACCTACTATCATCACGATCAGCCAGACCAGGCCACAAAAGGCCACCACCTCCTTGGGCAGTCCATTCAAATCTTTGATCACCCTTTCTGTGAAAAAGGACTTCCTAACATCCAGTCTAAAACTACCCTGGCGCAAGCTATGAAATACAGACTTGGGATGTGAAGAATTGAATAGGCTGCACACCACTCCCTTTCACTGCTCTGTCACACCATCCCCAGGGCTGTGGGCAGGAATAACACAATCATACAATCATTAAGGTTGGAAGAGACCTCCAAGACCATCCAGTCCAATCATCAACCCAATTCCACCCTGACCACTAAACCCTGTTCCTCAGGGACACATCTACTTGCTTTTTGAACCCCTCCAACGATGACTAATCCACTCCCTCTCTGGGGAGCCTGTTCCAACCCCTGAGCACTCTGTCAGGGAAGAAATTGATCCTGATGTCCAATGTACCCTTCCCTGGCACAACTTGAGGTCAGTTCCTCTGATGCTATCGCCAGCGACTTGGGATACAAGACCCACCCCTACCTCTCTACACTCTCAGGCAGCTGTAAAGAGCAGTGAGGTCTCCCCTCAGCCTCCTTTTCTGCAGTTCTCTTGCAGATTCTTTTAGGAAGCAGAGGAACAAGGCTGAGGTGAACACTGAGTATGTTTTTAGGAAGTTTACTGTAGACAGACTGAGAAAGGTGAAGGATCTTTTTAGAGATGAGGACTTGAAAGGGCTGCGTGCATGTTAACGGTTTCCTACAACATTTAGAATGCAAATTTGAAACTGGAATTGTCTCTGATGCCACAGGAGATGACACATTCAAAAAGTAGTAGCAACCGTGAGACGAATCAAAGTTAGATGGAATTGGCACTTTCCATGCAGTGTTCTCCCCCACTCCTCTCAGCCCAGGTCCTGATACTTTCTTCTCCTTCTAGGACCCACTCCCTGAATCACCCTTACCCAAAAGTTGTGTTTCTGCCAAAAAGTGTCAGTGCTATCAAGAGCAGCCGTTCAAATCCCAGCAGAACCATCTGCTTAAAGGCCACGCTTTGACAGCAACACATTTTATTCTGGTCTAGGACTCAGAATGACCCAATTTAGTACCTGTTGTCAGCTGATTTCCATTTGTATGGGCTTTCTAGCTGCTCAATTACACCGAGAAAATGAAGGCAAATTAGAAACTGCAACTGGCTGGTTAAACCATTTCAAACATCTGAGCCATCCACCAGGGTCATAGGTGCTCCTGGCCAAAGTAGAAGAGTGCAGGAGAAACACTGAGGCTGCAGCAGTGTCAGACAGGCACCTGTGCACCACAGCAGGGAAGGCTCCAGTTGCTCCACTGATGAGACTGCTGGTGTCTGGGTGGCCTTAAACAGTCTGCGCTTCCTCGTGTTACTTCCACGCATGTCACATCCAGCTGCAGTGGTTGTGTCAATGTTCCTACAGCAGACACAGGCCGCAAAGCGTATCAGACATCTCCAGCACCAGATGCACAAGTGGCCACCACAACACCAACATCAACGACCACAACAACAGATCCTCCCACCACAACACCAAAGACAACCACAACACCTGCAACAGCCACAACCACCTCAACAACAACAGTTGCAGCTGCAACCAAGACTAGACCTGGACTGCACAGGGTCAGAGATACAGGTCAGTATCATGGATGCTTTCATTGCCTTTCATCCTGACCTACAGCTTTCCTAAAGTGTAAGGACCAAGAAAACAGCTGAGTATGTCATTATTTAGCTGATTATGGATTTAGCAATTCAGTGTAGAAATATTAGGAGTGGATGAAAAAATTAATTCCAGCAGACAGTTTTTCTTTCAAGATCCATTCAAAATTAGTTGTCTCATAGAAACACAGAAGATTGTCTATAACATAGAGATTGGCTGATAAGACAGGCCAACTGCTGTAGAGTTGTGGCTGCTCTTTGTTGTATGGCAAAGGCATGCAACACACCGGCTCAGGTGTGAGTAAGCTCTCCAACCCCACATGCTGTCATGATTTCCAGGTATAGGAGCCAAATAACAGTTCTACGCTCCATGTGCCTGGACTGAGTGTTCAAACAGGTCAAGACTGATTTTCAAATTAACTTTCTGATACGTTTCAATTTTAAAAAGTTGCAATTTATTTTTAGTAACAGCCTTTGGATTTGAAAGGTTGAAGCGCTCTAAAGGAATTCTCACAGGGTTCTCCGTTGTCTTTCCTTCTCCTCTTTATTCTTATTTGTTAACATTGGAGTTTTTTGGTACAATGGCTGAAAATGAAAATTTCCTGGTTTTAGGTTCTAGCAGCATCCACCCAGCATACTCATCTGTGGTAGCCGCAGCATCAAGTAAGTATGGTGAAGTAAGTATGCCGCAAGGCATTACAAGGCAGCAACGATTCAATAACCTTTCAAGCCCCAACAAACTCCCTGATTGAATCCAAGCCTGCATTTAAGCTGAAGAGATGCTTGGCCTGCATGTCACAGAATCACAGAATTATTGAGGCTGGAAAAGACCTCTGAGCTCATCCAGCCCAGACCATGACCTAACCACCACAATCACCTCGACCAGGGCACTAAGGGCCACAGCCAGGCTGTCCTTAAACACCTCCAGGGACTGGGACTCCACCACTGACCTGGGCAGTCCATTCCAGTGTCTGATCATCCTTTCCTAACTTCCAAACCAACCCTCCCTGGCACAGCTTCAGGCTCTACACTCTCATCCTGGCGCTAGTTGCCTGGGAGAAGAGCCCAAACCCAAACTGACTACAACCTCTCTTCAGGGAGTTGTAGAGAGGGAGGAAGTCCCTCCTGCATCTCCTCTTTTTCAGGCTAAACCTCCCCATCTCTCTCAGCCTCTCCTCATCAGACTTTCCCTCCAGTCTCTTCCCCAGCCTTGTTGCTCCTCTGCACCTGCTCCAGCCCCTCAATCTCTTCCTTGAAGTGAGGAGTCCAGAACTGCCCCCAGTACTCAAGGTGAGGTCTCACCCATGCCCAGTACAGGGGGAGAATTACATGCTGAGCCCTGCTGGCCACACTACACCTGATACAAGCCATGTCAGAGACATCTATCACCCCCAGCTCTGGGGAAGCCTTTCTAGTGAATATCTGCACGTTTCAGCTTTGATAAATACTGGGTTTTCAACACTTGAGATGATGTTTGTGCTGTTTTAATCAGGCTTTCCTACAGCTTCCTTCTCTTACTGTCCCAAAGGAAGGCTTGCTCCTGTGGCAAGATATGTGATCATAGAATCACAGAATCATTAAGGCTAGAAAAGATCATCAAAGCCAACCTTCAACCCAATGCCTCCATGACCACTAGACTATGTCCCAAAGCGCCACATCCACGCACCTTTTGAGTGTCTCTGGAGGTGGTGGCTCCACTACTGCCCTGGACAGCCTGTTCCAATGCATGACTGCTCTTTTGCTAAAGAATATTTCCCCCAGTTTCCAAGCTTAACTTCCCCTAGCATAACCTGTGACTATTTACACTTGCCCTGTCATCGGTTATTTGGGAGAAGAGACAAACACCAGCCTCTCTACAACCTCCTTTCAGGTAGCTCTAAAGGGCAAGAAGGTCTCCCCTCAGCCTCCTCTTCAGACTAAACAATTCCAACTCCATCAGCCTCTCCTTATCAGACCTGTCCTCCAATCCCTTCACTAGCTTTGTTACCCCTCTTTGGACTCATTCCAACCCCTCATTGTCCTTCTTATACTGAAGTGCCCAAAACTGAATTCAGTACTCAAGGTGAGGCCTCACCAGTGCCCAGTACAGGGGGACAATCACCTGCCTACTCCTGCTGGCCAGACTATTGCTGATGCAGGCCAAGGTGCCATTGGCCTTCTTGGCCACCTGGGCACACTGCTGGCTCCTGTTCAGCTGCTGTCATTCAGCTCCCTCAGGTCCTTCTATACTGAGCAGCTCTCCAGTATTGCAGGGGGTTGTTGTGACCAAAGTGTAGAACCCTACCCTAATTTACCTTAGCCCATCGGTCCCTCACATCCAGATCTCTGCAGAGGCCTGCACGACCATCTAAACTGAAATGCTGTCTAGTGTTACAACAACGCTCTTTTGAAAAACCTCGAGTTGTGGTGCTGAGCCTGGTGTAGCTGTGGTGCTGTTCTTGGAGCACAGCGGTGGCTGCTCAGAGCTCTGCAGTGCAGTCAATGAGATTATTTTCAATGTTTGCAAGTTTCTGAGCACGGGGATACAATGGCTTTTGAGTGAAAAGAAGGCTTGAGGATCTTGGAGGTCTCCTCCAACCGTAATGATTCTGCGCTCTGTCCCTGTTACTGAGTGCCATGAGCTCAGATTCGCTCCCACATACATAACCATGGCCAGACAAGCAATCCTGAGCCAAGAACATGGCTGGGCAGGTATATTTAGCTGCCAGCACAGATTAAGGGCAGGGGCTGGAGGTGTTAATCTTCCTGAGACAAGCTGCAGATGTGTGTGGCAGGACTCCCAGCAGTGTCAACACAAAGGGTTTCAGTGTAGTGGGAAATTCCTTCCTTCAATCCTTAGTGCACCTGTAAACGTGGTCCTGCCTGTTGCTTTTTTCCCTGTTTACTGTTGCCAAAGGCTGAGCACAGAAGAGGCCATTACTGTCTTTACTAGTACTAGGAAACCCTGTTTGATGTTCCCCAGTACTGACTGGGACGCATATTGAGGGTAAAGATCTGGCCGCACTAGAATCAGCAGGAGCACTCACCTTGTCTTTAGTAAGACCAAGCCTTCAGTCAGTAGTCCCTTAAACAGAATCTCTTTGGCATCTTCAGTTTACAAAGTCTCCCAGGACAGCTCAAAGGGCTTCCAGTGGCCTGTGAAGGTTCAGGCTTGGGTCAAACACAAGCTGCATGCTGCTACCTACCTAATTTTGCAATATCAAGTTCCCAAGGAGCAGCAGTTGGAGTTTTCTGAGACAACCATTCCAAATGTTCTTGTTTAAGATATTTTGTTAATAAAATTTTCACAGGCCCCTGTCCAGCTGCACAAGAGTTAGCTAGAGCATTCCCATTGACCTCACCAGGCTTCAGAATTCATCTTTCTGGAAAGACTAACGACTAAAGGCTTGTTAAAGGATGAGTTTGTTAAGACGCCTCTCAAAAATAATTAATGAAATGAAAGGCATGATGAAAGATGTGGTTTTCATCTGCAAATGCCTCGAGGCTTTGGAATTTTCAGACAAATGGAATTGAACAACCTAGTCATCTTAAAAAAGCAGCCTTTTGTGTAGACTGATGAAGATATTTAGAACACATGAATTCTCCCACATCGTTCCTGCCTGCTTTCTTGTACCCACTCAGTCTATACGGAAGGGGCAGGATCTGGTCTGGAGTTTTGGGTTTGGGGCTGCTTCTAACCTTCCTCACGCAGCCAGCGTGACTGGAAGGCACTAAAATGGAAATAAAGTTCAACGACCAGCGTGAAAGAGACAAGGTACAAGGGAAAGCAAACCACAGCCTTTGAAATGCTGGCCAGAGGCCTGTACAAGTCGTAATCATGCCAAAGAGGAACATTAGCTCACAGCATATAGTTAACAGCTGAGGAAGAGTATTAATAAAGACCCTCTCGATAAGAACCGTCAACTCTGACTCAGTGAAAAAGCCGGGTAACCTGAATCAAACGTGGTATAAATTACTTTTTTCCTTTTTGATGTCTACTTAGGACAGGTTCAGGCTGCCGAAGGACGAGGACAGAACACAGGTGTGTTTTAATAATTAATATAAAATAATAATGAATAACATCCACTGAATATTCACACTGAATATTGTACGATGACACGGTAACTTGTGGCAGGCAAATGAAACATGAATAATTAAAGCTTTTCTGAAAATGGGATGGTAAGACCTTTTATAAACATCTCTCATAACATTTGCTGTTGCAAAATGAGAGGGGAACTTCACATCTGTGTAAGTTGAAGGGGGTGAAGGTCTGACCTGGAGTAGACACGTGGTCTTAGTTTCCAGGTCCTGAGCAGCTCAGGACACACTAGGAGTGGTTCCAATGCACCAGTGAAGAGCTGCATAACACAGCACCTACTATTTACAGAGTATCTATTACTAAATATATATATATATATATAGACATAATATATATATATATACACACATACACACACACTCTAAATATATATATATATGTGTGCATNAATTTTATAATTGAACATGTTATAAAAGTATAACATTCTAAATAATGTCATTAAATGCATAAATATATTTAAATATACTAATACATTAATATATTTTAATATATCTGCATATTTCAACTATTCTGCTTTTGCCAACCTCTTTCATTTTTAAGTTTTGGGGTTTTTTTAAATCTATAGCTTCCATTTATTTTGGAAACCTGTGCAGAAAGACAGCTCAGGGCCACTGTATCCCTTGTGATCATGCTCTGCCCTCCTTACCCACTGGTGTCTAACACCTTGTCTTTCTGTTGGCTCACACAGGTATCCAGCGCCAAGAGCTTGTTGCCGCCTTCCAGAGGGCTGCCAGCTCTTCAGTCCACCTGGGTGAGCAAGATTGCTAGCAGCACGTTTTCTGCTCTTTTATACCTCTAGCAGCTCTAGACCAACCCTTGAGCAGTACTCACATTGTTCTGTGTGGCTTGCAGAAGGACAAGTACCAGCCCCACCATCGAATGCCAATGAGTGGCTACCTGAGTGTGAAAGGCAGGGGCTATTTGTTCACCAGAGAGAGAGTGCTTCAGGCTATGGGAATCAGCTTCTACCACAGTGTTTGCCATTTTCACTATTTGTTAGCCAAGGTGAGAATCAAATAGAGCAAGGAACAGGAGCCAAGAAGGCAGGAAGAGCTGCCCCTCATCAGCACGGGCTGCAGATCCACAGAGCCCCAAAACAGAACAAAGCAGGTTGTAGTGGTCGTACCCTGGGCCAGCCAACATCCCAGGCTCCGAGCGAGTTCCCAGCAATAAGACTGTGTTCATGCTTAGCCCATGCCCAGGGCTAAACAACAGAATCACCAAATTATTGAGGCTGGAAGAGACCTCTGAGTTCATCAGGCCCAGCCTAGGACCAAACATCACCACATGGGCCAGACCAAGGCACTAAGGGCCACAGCCAGTCTGTCCTTTAACACCTCCAGGGATGGTGAACCATAACCTACCCCCTCCAAAGAGGGGACCACAAAAAGAAGGAAAGATCTACAGGTTGGAATGAAAATTGATTTAATGGAACAGCCCAACTGATATCAAACACCAATATAAAGAAGATTAAAAAATACTCACCCTAGCCAGCGCACAGAGGTCACATTAAACAGTCCTCAAGAGCAGAAGGAAGAGGTTCAAAGTCAGGAAAAGCTAAAGCAAGTGACTCCCTTCTTTTCTACAAGCTCCCCCCTTTATTGTGAAGGTGATGTTATGGTCTGGGATGCACCTGTGCAGCCTGAGTCAGTTGAATGGCCACAGCTGATTGCCTCCCAGCTGTAGGACCAGGTCAAGCAGGCCTGACTGACCCCTGAGGCAGGATGCCAGACAAACCAGGCACGGTGAAGGCCAGGATGGCAAGGTACAATACTGGACACAAGCACACTGAGCAAAGGAGATGGTCTTTGCTGACGTGATGTCCCCAAAAAGCACAGGAGGAGGCTCCTGCAGATGCTTCCCACATGTTTTTCTCACACACAGCCCGTTGTCAGAGTTCCAACCTTGTCCCCAAGCTTGAGCCGAGGTGAGAGCCATGCCATGGCAGAGGCGACTTTTAGCACAGGCAACCAACGCTCTGCGAGCAAGAGGCTGTAGAACTAAGGGTGCCCTGGGTTTCTGAGGTTTGTGGTGAGAACTGGGAAGTACAACAGGAGCATTGCCATAGAAGAGAGCAAAGAGGACATTACTGTGCAGTAGGACTTTCTGGATAACACCAGCCAAGTAAGTTGACCCTGCCATTTACCCACCAAAATGACAATTGGTAGTTGCAGCATATTCCAACTGGATGTGCTTGTGCTCCTGGGAGCTATTCCATTCCATCACTTTTCTGCTTCTCTTTCTAGTTTTTTCTCTTCCTTCTGATTTCCATTTGTGTTTGTTGTTCTCTTTCATTTTTTCTAACCTGTTTTTGAGCTCACTGATTCCTTTTGACCTTGTTGAAATCCAGTGCCCATCTTTAAGGAGAGACAGAGGGCAAATGCTTTCCTGGGCTGAACAACAGCCCAAATATGTTGCTTGTAAGCACTGTAGTCATGGCAAAGTGCTGACTAAATGACACCACATCCAGGGTGAGGTGAGCCGAGGTGACAGACCTGCCCTCCTGGCACAGCTGAAATGGGAAGGGCTGTAACACCTGGGACAAAGGGTGTTCTAGCTATTCCACTGTGGATAGAGTCCTCCTGCTCTGCACTCACCACACCTATCTCCAGTTACTGCTGTTCCTTCCTGACTCTGCTGAGGGATGTATAAAACCTTTGCTGTTTCTTTGGGACTATTCTTCCCACTTCCTTCCCCATTACCCAGGCCTGCCATCCCTTTACCTAACTTCAAAGCAAAATCACAGCAAAACTTCTCTGTGTGTCACGATTGATTTCTCAGCCCTTCACTTTCCTCAGCTCCCAAGTTCTCACAAGGTGTCTAGACAGTGCTCAGCATAAGGAGGGAAAGGGGTCTGGAAAGAAAAAAATCACCCTAACAACAAAATGTGATGGAATTCTTCCTGCCTTGAGGGAGCCTGCACATCTTCTGCAGACATCTGTCTCATGAACAAGTCTCCTGCCTAAAAAAGAAGCTGACAGCTGGGCACTGGGATGGCAACCTGAGGACAATGTCAGTTCTCTCACTAGGCTGGAGGACACTGGCTTCTGCTTGCCCTGAATTCAGGCACGGGAGGCATGATGGACTCATGAGCCTGAAATAAGGGGCAATGGGTGTAAGCTGGAACACAGGAGGTTCCACATAAATATCAGAGGGACCTTCTTCACAGTGAGGGTGACAGAGCACTGGAGCAGGCTGCCCAGGGAGGTTGTGGAGTCTCTTTCACTGGAGATGTTTAAGACCCACCTGGATGTGTTCCTGTGTGACTTGGTCTAGGTGATCCTGCTGTTGCAGGGCGTTTGGACTAAATGATCTTTTGAGGTCCCTTCCAATCCCTCGTGATTCAATGATTCTATGATATGTGTCCTTGTAAACAACTCTGAACAAACCTGGAGAAGCACTGTGATGGGCCAACGATCTCAGCAGTTCTTACCATATTCAGCTGGAAAGCTTTTCATCTCGCTGCAACTCAGAGCAAAACATCACATTTTGGGAAAGGTCTTTACAGAATGGTAGGGCTTGGAGGGAGCTCAGAGATCATCTATTCCAACCCCCGCTACTAAAAGCAGGTTCACCTAGAGCAGGTTGCACAGAGACTTGTCCAGGTGGGTTTTGAATGAACTTCAGGAGAGCAAACTTTGGCATCTGCAAAGACCTACTTGGAGGAATGGAAGAATGTCCATGTGTCCAGGTCTCTAATGACTATGTTAAACAAGACTGGCCCCAGTACACACTCCTGGGAATCGCTGCTAGCTAAAGGCCTCCACCTTAACTCCGTGCCACTGATTCAACCCTTTGAGCCACTGTTCAATCTACCTCGCTGTCCACTCTTCCAACCCACATGTGCTAAGCTTTCCTGTGAGGATGTTATCGGAGACAGCATCAAAAGCCTTGCTGAACGCAAAACAGGCATCATCCACTGCTCTCTCGTCACCTACCCATCCACTCATGTTTTTCTAGACTATTGGACTGGTCAGGCATGGTTTCCTTTTCATGAATCCATTTTGACCACTCCCAATAATCTTCATTTCCTCCACATGATCCCCAGAATGAGCTGTTCCATCAGTTTTCCAGGGTTGGAGGTAAAGCTGATTGGCCTGTAATTTCCTGGGTCCTCCTTCTTGCTCTTTTGGAAGACTCAAGGGACATTGGCTTTCCTTCAGTCCTAAGGACTCTCTCCTGCTCTCCATGACCTTTCAGAGACAATGGAGAATGGCTCAGCAATAAGATCTGCAAGCTCCCTCAGCATTCCTAGGTGCATTTTGTCATGGCCCATGGATTTGTGGGTATCTAGCTTGCTCAAATAAACTGTAACCTGCTCTTCCTTGACCAGAGGGATATCTTCCTTTCTCCACACTTCCTCCTTTACCTCCAGGTTCCTGATGGCAAGCCTTATCAGTGAAGACTGAAGGGAAGAAATCATCCAGTAACTTTACCCTCTCTGTGTCACCAGGGCACCCATGTCATTCAGCAAAGAGACCACATTTACCCCCGTCTTCCTTTTGTCACTAATGGATCCAAAGGAGCTCTTCTTGTTGTCCTTGACTGATTTAACTCAGTGTGGGCCTTAGCCTTCATCACTGTAAACCTGCACACTCTGACAACATTCCTAATGTGTCCAGTCCTATTTTCCATGCTCTATAAATTTCCTTCCTCCATTTGAGTTTTCCCAGAAGTTCCTTGCTCAGGCCAAAGAAGTCACATCCCAACCCCAAGAAAAGGGAGTGACTTAGATTCATGGATTCACTCAGGGTCAAATTAAGGAGACTCACTCCACAGGTTTGCACGAAAGTAGAAGTTTATCAGGTTCTGAACTCCCAACAGCATGGAGAATCTCCAGAATTACCCAAAATTGGACTCAGAGGGTACAGAAATCCCTATAGTTACTAGATGCCCAACTCAGAGAATAGAGGACAGGAAAAGGGGAAAGGGAGAAAAGAGAGTTAAGAGGTCACATCACTACTCTGGACTGCAGGCTTTGGCTCTCCCTCAGCCCTGCCTCGCTCCTTGGCTTTGCAGATCTCTGGCCATCTTCTTAGTTTGTCAGTGGCAATGTGAGGTGACATTGATAGGTGGTCTTCACTTTCCCAGCTTTGCAGATCCTGGCTGCAGGCTGGGGAGGGTCCAGGATGCAGTGACAAATTCTTTCAATGTCTTCAGCAGTCTTTCATCCTGGCTTCAGGCTGGAGAGGGCTGATGGTAAAAACCATAGCTTCACAGGTCCCCTGCATCCTTTTGGGCCCTCCTACCTTCTAGAGCTCTAATCCATGGAACTCCTCCAAGTAAGCCTTTGGAGAGGCCAAAGTTAGTTCTCCTTAAGTCCAGTGTTGCAATCCTACGTATTGCCCTCTTTCTTCCTCTCATGATCTTATATTCCACCATCTTATGGTCACTGCAGCCATGGCTGTCTCAAACTTCACATCCCCAGCTAGACCTTCCTTGTCTTTTAGTACAAATTTCAGCATCACACCTCTCCTTGTTGGCTGCTCCTCCACCTCTGCCAAAAAATTACCATCACCGTTGGCAGAAACCTCCTGGACTGTGTAGCCTTTCCAGCAAACATCAGAGTAGTTGAAGTATTCCATGAGGACCAGGATCTGTGACTTCGAGATGATTTTCAGCTGCCTGTAGGAGGCCTCTTCAGCTTCCTCCTC
The DNA here is from genome assembly GCA_013400115.1 of Rhinopomastus cyanomelas. NCBI lineage: Eukaryota > Metazoa > Chordata > Aves > Bucerotiformes > Rhinopomastidae > Rhinopomastus > Rhinopomastus cyanomelas. The sequence continues at coordinate 46,686 of VXBP01000756.1, read as the reverse complement.
CTGATCAGGTTGTATGTAGTAAACATCTATAAATATGTCACCTATATATATAAGCCTCATCCTTCTTACCCATAAGCTCTTGACTTTCCATGCCCCCACTAGGCAGAACTCCATACATTCCATTTGCTCTCTCACATAAAGAGCAACTCAACTACCTCACCCTGCTGGCCTGATCTTTCCTAAAAAGCAAGCAGCCATCCATGACAGTGTTCTGCAAGCTATCCCACCGTGTCTCTGCAGCTGCAATGAAACCATGGCCCTGTGATTGCACAGCGCAGACGTGTCTATTCTTCCTGTTTGTTCCCCCTGATGACATCCAAAGAAGGCTCAAAAAATAAATCACAGAATGGTTCAGGTTGGAAGGGACCTCAGAGCTCATCTACTCCAACCCCCTGCCACAGGCAGCAACACCTCTCAGCCAGACTTGGTTCATTGAACACCTCCAGGGAGGGGGCAGCCACAGCCTCTCTGGCCAATCCATTCCAGAATCTCTCCACCTTTGGACTCAAGAACTTCTTTCTTAGATCTGGTCTGAACCTCCTTTCCTTCAGTTTCAAACCATTTCTCCTTGTCCTGTCACTAGATCCCCCTGGGAAGAGCTCCTCTGCAGCCTTCCTGTAGGTTCCCTTCAGGTACTAGAAGGACACTTGAAAGAGAAAGATATGATAAAGACACTTTAGGGGTTTTATATGAAAGTAACAACTTTTATGAAGCTCTCCATGCCTGAGAGTCCTTGAGCAAAATCTACACTTCTTTGTGTTTGGATGGGCTGGGGTCATAGAGAAATCTCTAGGTAAGAGGTACTTGCAGATTTTAAGTGAAAAGCAATGTAAGACAAGCAGAAGTTCACCCAAGTCAGTGTGCTTGCCTCAGTACCTGTGTGATTCAGAGGGAGAAGACCAAACCAGATCTAAGAAGGCTTATATAAAAATATGAAAAAGATGAGTGCTCTGGAGGCAGCAGCACAAAGCTCCTGAAGACAATTCAGTGTGCGCATTAAACTTTCTAGTGTTACTGATTCCCTTAGCTCCTAGCTGCTGACAATCCTCTCTGCGAACTGGCCTTTCTAAACTGAGTCCAAACTATAGTTTGACTCTTTTCAGTAATCATTCTTCTTCTCTTTCATGTGTGAAAGCAATGGAAACAGACTCACGGAAACCTGGGTTGAGCCTTTATGACACAGGTAAAAGTCCAGTAACTAGTCTGGGGAAAACTTGTTTCAATCACACATGAGAGAAGAGAAACCTATTCCTCAGGCCTGTGACACTGCTGGTAATGATCTCATTTCCAGGAGTAATTACCATTTCTTATAGTATTTATTACTTCTTATTATTTTAAAATTTTAAATAGTAATTAATAGCAATTACTATTTATTATAGTAATTACTACTATTACAGTATTTGTTACAATTGAGGTATGTTGTTTACATCTTAGATGTTGAAACAGTCCCGTGCCTGCACCACTCTGCACTTCCTGCCTAAAGCAGGAGCAGAACAGATGAGTTCTGGAAAGAGTTGGCAGCTACATAGCAGGAAAGGGCTTCTAGCCACTGAAATCCATTTTCAGCTAAGGTGGTATTTTGGGAATGCCACACTTGGGAAGGAAGACAACTGATCACTGTGGTGTCAATGTACTTAAGGAAAACATTCAGAGAAGAAAGGGAAGGTTTAAGCTGAGCACAAATAACAGTCAGCATCATTGATATTTTCAGACACTTGAGCCTTAGAAACCAATCTGGAGATGACAGCATTTTTATAATTACTGGTGACTAAGGAGGGAAAATAGAATCACAGAATTATTACAGAATCGCAGAATTGCTGAGGCTGGAAAGGACCTCTGAGCTCATCCAGCCCAGCCCGTGCCCTAACATCACCACATCAGCCAGACCAGGGCACTAAGGGCCACAGCCAGTCTGTCCTTAAACGCCTCCAGGGACGGTGACTCCACCACCACCCTGGCCAGTCCATTCCAGGATCTGATCAAGAACCCCTACATTTGTAGCAGGCTCAAGAAGCAACAAGAATAGGGCAACCTTTAGTCAAGAGCAATTGACAACTGCAAATTCTAGATGTTCAATATTGAAGGGATCCTATTCCTTAAGGTCATTTAAAGGTGGTTACACGCCTACAGACAGTTCACGAAGGGTTATGCTCTCCCTTACAAGGGCCTGGGTCATTCAATAAGATGTCATGGATTCTGTCATGGGTTTTGCTGCTGCAAAGAGCTGTGCTGGTGGCCCCTGCAAAAACCATTCCCTTGAGCTGAGGGGTTCCTCAGAGCTAAGGCCTGACTAATCCTTGCGCTGCCTGTGACAAGAAGCACAGCCCACGTGCATTAGCTTGCAGGTCCAGCATTAGCAGTGCTAACTGCAGAGCCAGAATTTGTGGAGTCCCAAAGACAAGCAGATCTCTCTTCTCCAGAAGCAGTAGCCTGAGCCAGAGAGAGGAAGAGTTTCGGTCCTCTGAGGCTTACGCCATCACTGGGCTTCTTCAGAAAAAGCTAACACACTAGTTCCAGGGGTGCAGATGGGTGTTTTGAGGCAGAAAATGACAGACAGCATTAAAGGAAGTAGGGGCTGGGTGTGGGGGAAGGGATGTTGTCTTCACAGTTTCTCAGCAGTTGAAGTGCCTGCACAGGCTGGAGCAATAAAGCCCAATTAATTCAGATTGTGACTTCAAAGGGCTGGTTCCTGGCATAGCTGCAATCACCACTGCCTCCCCTAAATGAATGGCAAGCTTAATCAGCATGGACAGCCGTGACAACCAGTGAAGGGAACTTTAATTAGCATGGAGTACGCTGCCCATGCAGAGAGTTGAAATTCCCAGAGCAGTAACAGCATTAAATTGGACTGGCAGGACAGGGATGCCCATAGAGAGCGGCCACCTCTCCAATTAGTTGGAGAAGATTATTTGTTTGGTGACCTTATTGTTACACGAAGCGCAAATCAGCCAGCTGACCCACAGCCTTCAAGGACTGACAGTTGCACAAGCAAGTAAAACTCAGAAGGGCTGCAGGGCTCTTGGGTTTCCCACGGCAGCCAAGCCAACGCCGGCTGCAAGCCTAGGCGAAGAGTGTGGGGTTTATCTTCACACATATGTGAGGTAGGTAGCTGTCAGCTCGCTGTCCTATACAGATCTGTTCCTAAAGGCACGTGGTGGTATCTCATCTCACTGCAGTGTGCAATCCACCTACTTTCTGTTCCACAAATACGGCAGCTGTGGGGGGGACCGGCTCATACAGGATCCCAAGCTGGCACACCGGGAGGAGGTGACCCTGGTCTGTTACCGGGAAGTCGTTCTGTGCCTGCCGTGAGTAAAGCCTGTACTATAACGTGCACAGCCAGGAGGACAATCTGTTAGGACTGGTGCAGGCTTTTGAGAAAAACACCCAACCCTTCTCATCCATGGGAGTGGCAAGGAGAGGCTGTGTAGGGGTTCACATCATCGCTGCCTTTATCTCTCTCTCTCTCTCTCATATCACCCATAACATCTGCATCAGACAGACCTGCCACAAGCCAGTGCTGCCAGCAAAAAAAGACATCTTGTCTTTCCGCTGCAAGGCTCCAGCATGGATAGGGGCCTTCACCAGGGAGCTAGTCCTGGTGCCTGTCATTAATGTTCTTCCTTCTCAGTGTAACTCTGCTTGTTCCCCCTTCTCCTTGCACCCCACCAACACCAGGCAGGCACAGGGACCTCAGCAACACCACTCTACTCCACCGTGATGATGGTTTCCCCATCCAAAGAGATCTTCTGAGGGCAAGCACACATGAGGAGTCCTCCACCCATTCTTCGCCTGTTGCAGGCAGTGCTGGGCAGGGGCAGGAGGAGATGAGCAAAGCAGCAGCATGGTGAACAACAGCTCCAGCTGGGTGGAATGAAGCCAGCTAGAGCCCACCCCAGCACCCCACCTTCAGATGGAGCAACGGGCTCTGGCAGGAGAGGGTTAGGCACTGGCAGTGAGGCACTTCTAGCACAAAAAAACAGTGGTGGAATGGATGGTGAGTCCCTGTGTCCTGTCTGGAGAACATCTGCTCCAAACCTTGAGTAGAATCAGAGGGAGGCTACAGGCACCACATGTGCAATGACATGAAGCCCTGGGGCTGTCCCGACCGCGCTGATCTGTCACAGCCGGAGAAATGCTCAAACGTACAAAGAAATCACTAGCTGCTGCCAGAAATAAAGCAGGATTAACCTCTTTGCACTTCACCTTTTTCATTCACACACAAGCACATGGGCTCCTGTACGAGGCCAAGCCCCATGCTCCAGCAGCAACAGATGCCTGGGGACAAACAAAGGGGAGGGAAACCAGCCAGGGCTGCACTTAGCAGGTCTGTTTTGTCCCTGTGCTTGAATCTCTTCCCTGGTGGCTAAATTTTAGAACAAGAAGCCAAAGCAACCTTTCTGCCGCATGAGGATGATGCAGTGTGCTGCAGCCTCCCAGCAAGGGACCAGGCACTGGCCCAGCATCATGCTGAACGTTTCATAAGCGGACACGACAGACTTGGCCCCTGACCCGAAGCCATGTGCAGCTTGCAGCATGCAGGTGGAAGAACTCGAAGTAGTCCTATTTGCTCCTTGCCAGGGGCTGATCGTTAAACAGAAGTGGAATGGAAACAGCAGTGGTGATGGAGAAGGTTTGAGATTATATTTCTCCCCATTTTCTAGGCTGCTTTCTGCGTTATTATGGCTTCATCAGTAGTATCTTCAGCAACCAACGGAGGTGGTGCATATGTAGATCCTACACCTTCTTTAGGTGGTAACCTTCCCTGACATCCCACTGCCGCCTGCTTTCCTCACAAACACCAGTGCTCTCTCACCTGCATGGCTCGCTCACGGCTGGCTGCTGTGGAGAGACCAACTGTCTGGTACCCAGTAATTTCTCATCTTTTTTTCCTGTATTGAACTCACACTTTCTAAATTTACCTTTTCTCTGCCTGTCTAACATTTGCCCTTTCCTCAACTTCTTTGATAATGAAGATGTAAGGAAGTTTTCCTCCTTTTCTAGTAAAAAAAAATGCGCCATTCACAAAATCAGGAAGACATTTTGCTGTTCTTTTGCTGCTTCCGTGGTGAGCATCTGGTTTGAGGCTGATGTGATTCTTACTGTCTCTTCTGAGGACTGTTCCAGTCCAATCCATTAATCCTGTGCTGTAGTGTAAAGAAACAGCTTTTTGCCCTCGCTTGGAAGACTCTGCACTGTAGGATACTCCCACCAGCCTGAGTCCAGCACTTCCAAACCTTCTCACAGCAGCCTGATGATGCTCTGGGAGTCAGTACGTCTCTCACAAGGGCATGAAGTTCTGTTCCCAAGGCTGCTACCCCCCAAATACCTCAGCTTGGGGTCCCAGCTATCATCCACTAGTGATCCATAAGACCATTTCCCATGACTTGATTGTAGCTCTCTGCCACCATTCACCCATCCCCTGTCTCATTTGCACTTTTCAAAAGAGCCCTGTCCTCTGAAGCATCTGAGGAACTGTGGTTCACACTGGTTGCCCAGCTGGAACGTGGTGGGGTGAGTCGCTGCCCATATCCTCCAGATGCAAAAGGAATGGAACTAAATCTGGTTGCAAACCATGGCTGAAGTACAACCAGTGGGGTGGTAGCAGCGGTTCTCTCAGGGCCAAAGTGCTGGGGGGTCAGAACCTCTGTACTTGAGGAACTTGTGCAGCTCTGAAGCTCTTGTAGTGAGGAGATTGATTCACAAAACAGAGTTCAAGGTTGGCACGTGGAAAGATTGTGGTGGCGCTCTGTTTTATCTTAGAAGCAATGAAGGTGGAAAAGGGAAGCTCCAAGAATACGTTTTCCATTCTTGTTTCCACCCCTCATCAATGCTCAGGGACTCCACAGCCACCCAATCTCCTGCTTCCCTCCAAAGCAAGGGCAAGCATTGAACTCACACCAATTGAGCTTTTCCTTCCTCTCTCTAGGCTTCAGCTCAAAGGAAGAATCGAATCTGAAGCCGCGGGAGTCCATCTCCCAGGGGAACCCAAGTACGTACTTCAGAGTTAATGTCCTAATTAAGCAATACTGTCTTATTAATGACCTGTTGCTAGAATGTGTTAAAACTGAAGTGCAAGAGGTAAGTTTTCAAGAAACCCTAAGAAACTCAAGGACTGCCCTTTCCCTTGAAGAGGAAGAGCTCTTAGCCCACCCCTCTCATCCATGTCATTGGGTTTTGCTTCTACAAGAAGGGAAATAACAGCCAAGATTCATCTTACCTGGGTAGGACATGGTGGCTTCTCACTGATTCCTCTTCCCAGACAGTTTCAGCTCCATGTTCCTGGGATGCAGATCTTCACTCAAGGACTTTGATGGTGAGGACAGCAAAACAATGTGTTGTGGCCAGGGTTAGATGAGCAAGCTCTGCTGCCCAGAGCAGGCTCCCGAGGCTGTGCTGATGGCAGGCACCCTTCCCCTAGCAGTGGGGGACCCAGCACCTGCTGCTGCAGTGAGAGAGGGGATGCAGAAGTAGTATTGAATAACCCTCAGTCCAGAGTTGGAGATGTAAAGTCTTCTGCTCTGAAAAGCAGCTCTTTATAATCGAAGGCAGATTTCACTCTGAACTCATCTATAGATGGGGCCCAGAGTAGGAGAAAGAGAATGCAGGCTGTGAGTGGAGAGCTGGGGTCATCTGCCGCCTCCTTTCTGGAACACATCCTGGAGAGGGGGCTTCACCCTCTCACGAGCGCCTGGGTTCTCTCTTGCCCATCCTCCAGTAGCTGAATGCCGTCCCCGCAGAACCAGCATTCCAAACACTCTTTACCTGCCAAACCAGATGTCTCCTCCTAACACTTGCAAAGACTTTTTTCTCTGTCAAAGATGGCAAATAAGCCTATGAACGATAAGAGAAACCAGGGAAAGAACAAAAGGGGAAGGATCTGCCCTAAAGAACAAATTGATCTGCAGGAAGGCAGAGCTCTGTTTTAGCAGAGATCTAGGCAGACCCAGTGTTTCCAGCAGATGATGAGGTACACCAGAATCAAAACTCCCATCCCACCGGTATCTCCAGGGTCATAGAAGCTATAATTCAGATTTTGCTACCCTGTAAATAAGAAAGTGCTTAGCTCCCTGTGCTCTGGCAGAGTCTCACTAACATCCCAGCACCAAAACAATTCCTGAGAAGGACCCAGGCAGCAAGAGTAAGTCTAACAGAAGCGTACACAAATCTTCGCATGCCTGGACCCTGCTGGCTAACAAGCTCTATGTTTTGCACACATGGGAAATTCGCATGGGGTTGTGCCCTTTGAAGGGCAGGAAACTCAGGGAAACTTGGCTGTTAGCTGAGGAATTGTTTGTGATGTGTTGCTGGCCATGCCTTGTGATCTGCTGTGACAGGGCATGGCCCTTGGTCACGCTCCTGTAACTCAGCGTGGTGAGAACCAGAGAAGCAGACAGCTACAGGAGGGGAACATTGAAGGTAATGAGATGGGGACAGTTGTGTCAGCCAGTAAGAACAATCAGTGCTTTGTAGCGTTTGGGGCTACCTAGTGATTAAAACGCACTCTTTTGGGCAGGCTGGTTGGTAGGAAGCATCATCAGAGGGATATCAAGAGCTGTGAATGACTCAGACACCAGGGGGAGAAGATGGTAATTAGGGCTCCAGTGAAGGCAAATCCTGATTCGGCTCCTGGTTGCTGTCCAACAGATGAACGTTTTACCACTAACTTGCAGGCTGGTGGAGATGAGGGTAGCACTTGCAGCAGCACAGAGATGAGGTTCATCTGTGTAATTAGAGGGGTGTGCTTGTCTGGGTGCAGGTGTAGCTTTTCTAGGATGGTGCCTTCGTCCAGAGAGGCGACACAGAACAGCAAATAACTGCTGCTGATCAGCCCTACAGCAAACGTGAACAGAGCCCCTGCTCACTCTGAACACAGCACAGAAACCACTGTTCCCAGCGTCAGCCCCTGCCTCCAGCCCCGAACAATGCTCCTTCGGAAGCAGAGTGCCAGGACTTCCAGCAGCAGCAGCTTGAACAGACCTCACAATGTCTGCTTGGCACATCTGGTGGTCAGGGGTTGGAACAGGCTGCCCAGGGAGAGGGTGGAGTCGCTGTCGCTGGAGGAGTTCAACTAAACGAGTAGTTGTGGCCCTGGGGAACAGGATTTAGTGGGCAGAGTGAGGTTGGGGTAATGGTTGGACTGGATGATCCTGGAGATCTCTTCCAACATTCATGATTCTGTGGTTCTTTGCTCTGAGACACATCCCAGGCATCACACATGGGGGGAACTGAGAGGACTTTCCCTCGTTCCTGAGCACCATGAACACTTCACATGAAGATGTTTCTCTTCTGTCTGTTGTGTCGCCAGGTTACCACTTGGAAGGGCTATTTTGGTACTTATTCCCCGAGGACACTTTTACAGAGCCTGGACTTTGGAAAGGACTCTTCATCTCCCCCATTCCTGTTTATAACATCACTGATTTCCTTGGGGTATTAGGGAATGTTGTGGGTTATGGGGTCTCTGTTGTTAAATGTGCTTCTCCAAGTCAAGTTCCTGGTTCTTCTTTTCCCCCTGCAAACTCATAAGAGCCCAGTTAGGGACTCCCTGCCTTATGTTTCATTTCTTTAGCACCTTGCTAATTGAGCTAATGAGTCCAGACCAGACCAGCCTGTGAAATGGTGGCAATGGCTAATTTCTCCCTCCTAGTCCCCAAATGTGGTGCTCCCAGACTGACCCCTGTAGACAGTTTCTTGCCCTTTCGTCATCCAGATGGGCTTGGATGTTGTATGCATCGTGCCGAGGACCACATTTACAAAAGAGCAGGGCAGATTTGAGCCCTCAGCTGTGACTTGTCCAAGGATTTTTGGAGGCTCTTGCACAGTAGGACAAGTCCCTGACTGCAGTGACTTCACAAGACACAGAGCTATCAGAAAGGACTAAAAATATCTGCTGTGTTTCTGTGTCTCTTCTCAGACTGCAAGGTCGATTTGGCCTTCTTGATGGACGGGAGCTGGAGCATCGGTAAACGGCGCTTTCAGCTACAGAAGCAGTTCCTCAGTAAAATAGCTCAGGCCCTTGGCATCGGCAGTGCAGGCCCTCTGATGGGCATCGTGCAGTACGGGTAAGAGCTTCGGCGCAGCTGTCCGCGTTGTCACGGGGCATGGCTGCACACGCCGGAAGCGTAGCCTTATGGCTGACACGCGCCGAATGTCTCACTCAGGAGCTGGGTAGCACAGATGGGTCCTCCAGCTTTGCTGTTGTTGCATGCGAATTAAACAAACCTGACAGCGGTTCTTATTTCTCCTTTCAGCGATGACCCTTCTGCAGAATTTAACTTAAAAACTTACGCCAGCTCCAAGGATGTAAGAAATGCCATTGAGAAAATCCCACAGAAAGGTGGACTTTCCAATGTTGGTAGGTGATGGGGCTGCTTTTGTGTCCTCAGCTCAGGAGGGCTGCTGACCCTGGGCTGTAGCAAGCCCACAATTCCTCACCAGTTCTGGGGGCTGTGACTGAATGGTGTGTGGCATCAGAGAAGGGCTGGCATGGCTGTATTGGTCCCTGCATTAGTTAAGGCACTGCAAGAGACGTTTTGCCTTTGCTTTGTGGGCAGATGTCACCAAAACATCATGGAAGCTGGCTCACCCAGCTTGTCACCTCCAGCCACTGTAAGGTACAGGAGTGGGGTGCACGGGGTTCAGAACAGGAGGGTTCAGGGGGCACTGACAGCAACAACTTCCCCTCCTGCTTGCACAACCACTCTTTTCAGCTCCAACACTTGAATCAGGCCTCTGCTCATCATCTCATGAGAGACCTGTAACCTCTCCTCATCTCCTCCTTTATTCCAGGGAAGGCTCTGTCATTTGTTAATAAAAACTTCTTTTCGGACGCTAATGGAAACCGAGGAGGAGCACCCAATGTGGCTGTGGTGCTAGTGGATGGGTGGCCTACAGACCCAGTGGAGGAGGCTTCCAGGCTGGCCAGAGAATCAGGAATCAACATTTTCTTTGTCACTATCGAAGCAGCTGTTGAAAGTGAAAAGCAGAACGTTGTGGAACCAGACTTTGTGAACAAGGTACTCACTGAGCAGGAGTCAGCCTTAGCTCTTAACTACATTTTCCAAGCTGTTTCATGTAGGCATTTCCCTTTCCTATTTGCCACTTCTGGTTATTCTTTGTCCTGCTTGTACAGTCATGAGGTCTCCTGTACAAAGAGGCAGGCAGCAATACTGAAGTTAGGAAGGGCATGAAGCCAGTAGAGGGCTGAAGTCAGTGAAGTTGTGGTTTGAGTTGCCTCATGGAGCAAAGGCATGATTTTCACTGATTAAACATTGGCACAGATTTGCAGTCATAGAATCATTCAGGTTGGAAAAGACCCTTGAGATCATCAAGTACAACCAATAGCCCTTCTCGAACAAGTTCACCACTAGACCAGATCTCTAAACAACCTTTAAACACCTCCAGGGATGGTGACTCAGCCCCCTCCCTGGGCAGCCTTTTCCAGTGTCCGACTACTCTTTCAGCAAAAAAATGTTTCTAAATGTCCAGCCTAAACTTCCTCAGTCACACTGAGGTGAGCTGACAAGGCACAGATACAGCCTGAGCTTTCCACAAGCCTCCTGCTGTGCATGTCCCAACCAGAAAAGGCTGAGGAGTCCTGTCAACCTAATGTCAGTGTTGCATTTACAAACGGGTCCTATAAATGCCAATGGAGCACTCTTAACATGACTATATCCCAGCTGTTCAGCTATAGAATCATAGAATGTATTGGAAGGGACCTCCAACCCCACTACACCAAGCAGGGACATCTCTAACCACAACACATTGCACAGACTCCCATCCAGCCTGATCTGGAATGGCTCCAAGGATGTGGCCTCCATCTCCTCTCTGAGCAACCTGTTCCAGAGATCCCCCACCCTCAGATTCAATGACTTTTTCCTCCTGTCCAGCCTCAATCTGCTTTTTTCCAGCTTCAAACCATGACCCTGTGTCCTATCTTTCCCTGGCCTGGATATATACTTGATATAAACTAGATAACTCAAACATTGGCTTCCACTGTTGATCCAATGTGGGTTGTTTTTCTCTCACTTGTTTCTCCTGCCATGGACTTCATGGTAGCTCTTGGAGAAAAAGTAAATCCCTGCCACTTAGAGCATACAAAATATAGGCAATCCAAGCCTTGAACAGTTTGCATTTGGCGCTAACAGTAGCTGCCTGCTTGATGCAGCTTCAGGGCAAGCTGGCATTAAGTGATGGCAGGAGGTCTCTAACATGTGCCAGGCAAGGCTGGGCTCATGAAGAAGAGTTATCAGAAAACAGATTCCTGCCTGAGCCTTGCCACTGTGCCATGAAACAATCTACCATGAGCTCCAGGGCTGCTGCAGAGCCCTGTGCTGTCTCCAGCCAGCGTTTAACTGTATTGTGGTCATATTTGCATTTAATGCTTTTAAAAGGGCAAAGCTCCAGTGAGTCTTTGCGAAACTGCCAGGGCCGTAGCAAAAGGCAGAGCGGTGTGGGAGAACAGGAAGAAAATGGTCACAGGGCTGTTGCATCATGACGATGAAACAGCAGCAGGACAGTAAGAGCAACAGAGAGCACGGTACAGAGAGAAGGCCAGACTCATGGGAACGACCTCCCTGGAGTCTTAAAACACTCAGACACAAGCAAAGACAACAGGTAAAGCCTGGCTTAACAAAACAGTCCTACCCAGAGACCCGAGACTTTCACGTAATTACAGAGCATGAAGGATTGGAAGGGACCACAAAAGATCATCCAGTCCAATCCACAGCAGGATTCCCTAGATCAAGTGGCACAGGAACATGACCAGGCAGATTTTAAACATCTCCAGAAAAGACGACTTCACAACCCCCATGGCCACCCTGTTCCAGTACTCACTGGGAAGAAGTTCCTGATCGTATTTACATGGAACCTCCCATGTTCCAGCTCACACCCATTGCCCCTTGTCCTATCATTAGATGACACCGAGCAGAGCCTGGCTCCATCCTCCTGACACCCACTCTTTCCATATTTATAAACATCAATGCGGTCACCCCTGAGTCTTCTTTTCTCCAAGCCAAAGAGACCCAGCTCCCTCAGCCTTTCCTCATCAGGGACATATTCCACTCCTTTCATCATCATTAGACTTTCTTAAGGAGTTGTGTGTCCTTCTTAAAGGGAGGGGCCCAGATCTGGACACAATATTCCAAATGTGGTCTCACCAGGGCAGAGTAGAGGGGAAAAGAACATCAGCTTTAACATTTAAAAGGTGTTAAAGCCAAGGACAATTTAATCTAGCCTCTCTCAAACACACCTCCAACCCCATTTTAGAATCACAGAATCTTTCATTTTGGAAAAGACCCTTGGAAATCATCCAGTTCAACCATCAATGCTACTCTACAAGTTCATTCCTAAACCAGATCCCCCAACACCACATCTAAGCATCTTTTAAGTACATCCAGGGATTCAGACTCAATCACCACTCTTGACAGCCCATTCCAGTACCTGACCACTCTCTCTGTGAAGAATTTCTTCCTGATGTCAAATCTAAACCTGCCCTGTTAAAGCTTGAAACCTTTCCCTCTGGTTCTGTCACTAATTACCTGTAAGATGAGACAAACATCAACATCTCTACAATGTCCTTTCAGATCACTGTAGAGAGTAATGAGGTCTACCCTTAGCCTCCTCTTCCTCAAACTAAACAACCCGAACTCTCTCAATATCTCATCAGATTTACTCTCCAGGCCCTTCCCTGGCTTCGTTTCCCTCCTATACACTTGCTCCAGCACCTCGGTGTCTCCCTTGTACTGAGGTGCTCAAAACTGGAGCTGGTACTCAAGGTGCAGCCTCACCAGTGCTAAGTACAGGGGGAAAATCACTTCCCTACTCCTGCTGGAAACACAGTTTCTAATCCAGGCCAGGATGCCATTGGCCTTTTTGGCTACTTGGGCCCACTGCTGGCTCATATTCAGTCACCTGTCAAAAGGACCACCCAGGTCCTTTTCTGCCAGACTGCTCTCCAGCCACACTGCCCCAGTTACAGGGGATTGTTGTGACCAAAATGCAGGACCCGACACCTGGCTCTACTGAAACCCAGACAACTATCCTCAGCTCATCGATGCAGTCTGTCAAGGTCCCTCTGTACAGCCTTACCACCCTCCAGCACATCAACAGTCCCTCAGCAGCTCTGTGCTTTGGATGTGTTTCTAAAACCAATGGAACTCATCTAGAAACACTTGGCAGGGGGCAAACTCACTTCTTACCGTTCTCTCACTACTATAATATCACAAGGCAGGAATCATAGAGTCATAGCATGCATTGGGCTGGAAGGGACCTCCAAAGGTCCAGGGTGCAGTGAGCTGAGATAGCTCTAATTACATCAGGTTGTTCAGAAACTATCTCATTACACAAGTATCTGTGATTTTGCATTGACATCAGTTCCCAGGGAGCAGATGGTGACTGAAGGAGAAGCCACCTCAGACAGCTCTGCTCTTTCCAAGAGCCTTTATTTATCATTCTGTCACATTCCCTTGCTGATGGAGGCAGACTGGGTTCCCATCGCTTTCATCCCTTCGTTGCATTGCAGGCGGTGTGCAGGACAAATGGTTTCTACTCGATCAACGTGCCCAGCTGGTTCAGCCTGCACAAGGTGGTCCAGCCCTTGGTGAAGCGGGTCTGTGACAGCGACCAGCTGGCCTGCAGCAAGACGTGCCTCAACTCGGCTGACATCGGCTTTGTAATCGATGGCTCCAGCAGCGTCGGCACCAGCAACTTCCACACAGTCCTCCAGTTTGTGGCAAACATCAGCAGGGAGTTTGAGATCTCGGACACAGACACCCGCGTGGCAGCTGTGCAGTACACCTACGAGCAGAGGCTTGAGTTCAGCTTTGACGAGTACAGCACAAAGCAGGACGTGCTGAGCGCTATTAAACACATCAGTTACTGGAGTGGTGGGACCAGCACGGGAGCAGCCATCAGCTTTGCCTCAGAGCAGCTCTTCAGCAAGTCCAAACCAAACAAAAGGAAGATCATGATCCTCATTACTGATGGCAGGTCCTATGATGATGTCAGGGTGCCGGCCATGGCAGCTCACCGGAATGGTAAGTTCTTCCAGCACTACCTGCTCCCCACGCATGTCTCAGCATTGCTCCAGGCCAGAGAAATACAGCTTGCTGTGAAATTCTGTGCAGGAACTGTAGCACCCTGGGGTCTGAATGAGGACCTTTACAAAAATACAAAATTATATAAATCTCTCAAAGAGCAGCTCTGCCTTGGAGAGCTCAGGGGATTTTCACTGTCTTAGTAACACACAAAGCCGCCTCTGGCTTTCCAGGCAGGACAGTCACAATACCCTCCAGTGCAGCTGTAACACATGTGCATTAGAATGAGAAATTGTTCATCAGACCCAGAGCAGGGAATAACAGAATCATTACGGTTGGAGAAGACCTTGAGATCATCAAGTCCAACCAATAGCTCTGCTCTACCAAGCTCACCACTAGGGTGTGTGGATTGAGCAGGGATCTCCCAACACCACACCGAAAGGATGCAGAAGTTTCCCGTTGTTTAAACCCTCTCGCTGTTGGCAGAAGGCACTTCCAGAGCACAAATTGGACCTTCCCTCCAAATGGAAAACACAGTTGTTGTAGAGGCAGATCACTGCAACTCACTGCCCATGTTTCTGTGCTCTGGCAACCACATTTGCAGTATTGGTCTTAAATCAAATTTGATGCAATGACAACTTTTATGCTCCTTCTCAACTCGGGGTTTCTTTCCAGGGGTTATCGCTTACTCCATCGGAGTGGCTTGGGCAGCCCAGGACGAACTGGAAGACATCGCCACAGACCCCGACAAGGAGCATTCCTTCTTTGTGGATGATTTTGACAATCTCTATCAGTTTGTTAATCCTCTCATCCGAAACATTTGCACAGAATTTAATTCCCAGCCACGGAACTGATGGGCTGGAGCAAGGCAGGGCCCTGGGGCACCATGCTGGGGGCAGGCCAAGCGCCACAGGAACAGTGCCAGGCACCAGCTCAAGAAATACTGGAGCTGGTTTTCTCTGGCACTCATTCTCCAGCCAGCAAGGCCGATCGCAGCTCTGTCCCTAAGCACGATAACGCTCCTTGTAGACTGTTGATTCCTTCCTTATTTTTCCTTGCAGGCTTTGGGTGCGTGGCAAAAGGCAGTAGGTGTGGAGGAACTAACCAGAGCTATCTGAAAAGTTGTTTCCAGTGTATGGCCCCAACTTGTCCAATTTCCACTTTTGGGCACAAACAAGCTCCTTAAAAGGTACCAGCTACTTCCTCAAGTGGCCAGGTCCCTTCAGGGAGCAGTGATGCAGCTCTGCTGCAGTGGCAGAAGCACCTTGGTGTGGCTCTGCCCACGAGGGAATACCCAGACCAGATCTGAAATCCCAAACATTTCTTCTGAAGGGGTCACACAATTCAGACTTGAGCATCTTCTCAAAATAGGCACCATCCACACAAGTTAAGCTTCAGCTCTCTTGCCACCAAGTTAAGCTTCAGCTTGTACAAACCTTGAGCATTGACATTTAGCCAAACCCAGGGATGGGAAAGCAAAGTGAGATGAAAAAGTCAAGCTGGGGGAAGCACTGGTGAGCACCAGTACAGCCCTGAATCCACAAAGCAGCCAACACATGGGAAACGGAATTTAGTTTCCTACAGCCCATATTTGATTTCAAGAAGAGTCTTGTCCCTTTAGCTCTTTCTCCAGTATTGTGTGGCTCCAGGCCTGCAGGACCACGGCATTGCTGCCAGAACAGAGACTCTCTGAGAAAAATTGTGGGGTTAAGTTACTCACAGTCAGAGGAGAATTTGAGACCCACCACTCTCACTAAATCACAGCTTAAGAGAGCTTCCAGCAGTCTCTGGTGCGAGGAGGGAGATTCAAGAGCCATTAACAGGAATTAAGGGGGAATTACGTGCAGTTCTGATTTATACACTGGGAAAAGCAGCATTTTAAGCACGTACAGGCACCCTCTCTCAAACTGGGGATTGGTTTGTTTTATGGATTGATTCCACAATTAACCTGCTACAGCCCTGGGGCGGTCAAAACACCCAGCTGTTGCTTAAGAGTGAGGAACCAGCCATACCACTAGTGAGCAGAGGAGGAACGACACCCCAAAATGGCCAGAAGAACTGTTAGGGAGCGGGCATTGCTGGTTGTGTTTCTGCCCAGTGTAATTTAAGAAAAATATTCATTAAAGCAAAGTTGTCACAGGAAAGGGATAAAGCTTCAGAGCCAATAACAACCCATGTGCTCACGCACCTTATAGCCATCAATAATACCACACGGCATCAGGCTCGTGGAACTAACAGCAATTGGGAAGTCAAATCTCATGTCTTCTGCACAAATCCGGCTTTCAGTTGCACTTATAGTTCCAACAGCTGCGGCAGAGGAGGTTCAGGATTCACGTGAAAGGCAAACTGGAGTGGATTGCCATAAGCAAGATGCCTTTCTGTCAACAGAAGTGACAATCCTTTAGCTGCTGTTTGGAAATACGACTGAAGTGGCTCAAAACATTACCAACTAAGGGAGTCTAATGTAAAATAAAGAGAATTTTGCATGGTCACTCTGGTGTGGTAGCACAAGCCAGGCTGTGATCCTGGGCCAAACAGTGGTTTTATACTGGGAAGGTTCAGACCTTCCTCTTACAAGCAACATTCACTTCCATCTTCAACCGAACGTCATCAATAGAATAATTCTACACAGACACAAGACTCAGGGCACTGCCAGCCTCCAGAAAAAGTGACACAAAGCTATAAAATAAAGAATCACAGAAAAGTTCAAGTTGGAAGGAACCTCAAAGATCATTGAATTCCAAACTGCCTGCCATGGGCAGGGACACCTCCTGCTAGATCAGGTTGCCCAGAGCCCCATCTAACCTGGCCTTGAACACCCAGGGATGAAGCAGAGATTTAACACCAATCGGTGCTGCTGCGCTTCCTCAGCCTCCTCAGTTGTGAAAAGATCAAGGATAGAGAGTTCAGTAGAAGCAGAGCAACCCCTGATAGGCACCATCCCTCCTCCCTCACTCAAGTTCTGCTCAAAGCATCCTTCCCTGTCAACAAGGGATGTCACATGGGCTGGACAAAACTCAAACACACCAACTGAATTTCCAGGGAACTTCAATTCAGACACCAGATTTATTGTCTGAAAACCTGTTTGCTTAGGGTCAAATTTGGGGCCAGTTGAGAAAAAGGACTAAGTCATACCTCATAGCTACTCATTATATAAGAGTTTAATTCTTAATGCAGCAGCTTATCACTGCGTGATGCTTTCCCTGCTGCTGTACCCTTGCAGCACAGCAGGCTGGTGCCCTGCAGAGCCGCCTCAGCATTTCGCTTGTGCTCTGCCAAAAGCACAGCGCAGATGGCTGAGACAGCAGGAACAGCCAGAGCCACCCATCTTCTTTAGGATATGCATTTTAATTTCTTAAAATGCTTGAAGCAACGATAGCAAGCTTCCGGGTAGCTGTTCACAGGGAAGCTGTACTGCTATTGCCTGTTCGAGAGGGCTTTTCAGGGTTTGGTGGTGTTTGAGTGGTTTATCTGAAGTTCCTGGAACAACCACGGCGCTTAGTTGCCAAAGTGTGTATTTGCTGCCTTCTTGGGATGACCTCGACGTTGTTGGATCTTGTGAAAGTGGTTTCACCCAGCTCTCACCTAAACTTAGATGTCCTACTCATAAATGTTCTAAACTTAAACGTAAGCCTGAAACCTCGTAAGAACACACTCTTCCACTTACAAAGGCCAGTGGATCAGCTCAGAACACACTCCTCTCTACCTGTCACAACAACCCAAACACTCGCCATCTACTAAAGTCTCTAGATCACGTTTTGTTAAAAACCAAGAGGATTTACCTGTAAGTCTTCGCATGCGCTTGAGGGGGTTTGAAGAAAGCAACGCGACCACTCCTGTCACGCATACAAGCTATTTTGAGCTCATCTGTGTGAGTTGATGTACCTTTTGCAATAAAATTGCCCAAAGGCTTAGGCAGTCCCTGGTGTCCTGCGTGTGGTTAAAAAGGAAACACCAAATACAGCCCGTGATCACTTCATTTCTGAAGCATGGCTGAGGTTTCTGCTAGGTTATGGAAGACTCAGCATGGTTGTTAAAGCTCCAGGTCCTTTTACATACTTGGCTGAAAGATAGCCTCAGTGGGAGCTAGCTGAGGAAGGACCACGCGATCACTTGTCAGAGGAACCAGACAAGTAGAGCCCAATGGCCAAAAAATATCAAAATAACATGAGCTTTCCCAAGTCTGCAATTTCATATCTTAGTTCGAACTAGACAACTTTGGAAAACTATAAAAAACTAACAGTCTCCACACAATTCCTGGATGCAGGGCTGAATCAGAAGAGGATCTAGATGTCCACACTCTTAATGCTGGGCCATTTAGTATCAGATGCCTGACCAGGATCTCCAGCTGAAGTATCCAAAAGTAAAGGCCACCAAAATGTTGGTGGCACACAGCCAACCAGTGCTGGGAGCTGGCTGAACTAAGCGCTGGACACACAGCTGGAATGAGGTGCTGTGATCACCCTGTCCCTAGGAAGTAAGTATCTTAGTGCACAGGAGCTGGGCTGGTAGCTTCTCACTGCTTAGCAATCACCCTGCACAACACCTGTAAACAAACACCAACAGCCCATGCACTGGAAGCCTTGGGTGAGGCTTGATGCCTACAGCTTGTGCCTCAAACTTCAGTTCTAGATGCTTATATTGTTGGTAAACAATCAAAATAAATTCAAAGTTCAAGGATCTCTTCAGAGAGAGGTAACAAAGTCCTGTTTCCCAGTAGTATCTCACCTTGCTGGTCCAGAAGTGGAACAATCAGCACCTCCGCCATCTCTGTGCCACCATGCACAGAAGGCTTTGCCTTCTCCTTGGCTGCTGCGCTGGTTCAACACAAGGAGGGTCTTGCCAAGGCAGTTGCTGAACTTTGTTTTCCTGATGAGCTTCCCCTTCTTCCTCATCTTGTCCTCCCATGGCTCTCCAGCACATGAGGAGAACCTTTCCAGTAATAAGGAAAGGTTCCAGTGGTTAAGCATCCAGGTGGGACCAATCCAGTACAGACTTCCTCCGTGGATTTCACACCCTACCTCTGAAGTCCACAGCAAATGATCCACATGTTCTACTTAGCCAGTCAGAGCAAGCAGTCACCATCAGAAACAGTACCTAGGCACCAACCACTAAGTCAGTCCTCTGGGGTACCTTCCGTCACTTAATGGTTGAACAAGATCACTTTTGTACTTCTCTGCCCACCAACAATATTATGGAAACAACTTCATCCATTTTCTTCTCCATTCCCACCCCAGTTTGAGAAGCCTTAGGCACCACCAGCCATCTACAATTGCTAAATCACCTACGTATTCCAAACACCGTAGCGTGCAACGCTATGGCTGAATTCCCCAAATTCCTCAAAGGAGTCTTTTCTTCCCTTGATGAAAACTTCAGCTGGGGGCTATCACAGGTTTTAGCACCGCACCAGCTACACTCACCACCAGCTGTCAGTCACGTTGAATGGGAAGAGATGTTGTTTTTCTTAATACCAGTATAACCCCCGCTCTGGGTTTCTAATAAAAACTCTAATTGTGCAGTTCAAGGACTCGAACAATCACTCCAGAAACTGCTTCTTTTTAAGCACAAAGAGAAACGGTGGTTAGAAGTTTTAACATATGGCCAAAGAGAATATGCTCACTTGGCTCAAACCCAAATCATTAAGGGGACCTGCTTTGCTCATAGGCAAACTCATAAGGATCTCAGTAAGGCCTCCCATGTGGGAGGGTCACCTTTGTTGCTCATGAATCTTTTATAGACCCTCGATGGAAGCGGAACACTGGGGCAAAGGCAACTGTACTGTAATGTATAGAGCAGTTCCTCCTTTTCATAGAATCATAATGGATTGGAAGGGACCTCAAAAGACCATCTAGTCCAATCCCCCTGCAACAGCAGGATCACCTAGACCAAGTCACACAGGAACACATCCAGGCGGGCCTTGAACATCTCCAGTGAAGGAGACCCCACAACAAAGATACACAGATACACACATCATGAGAGGTTGGAAGGCATCTCTAGAGGTCATCGAGTCCAACTCCCCTGCTCAAGCAGGACCACAGAACCTAGGGCAGGTCACACAGGGCTGCATCCAGACAGGTCTGGAAAGTCTCCAGAGAAGGAGAATCCACAACCTCCCTGAGCAGCTCCTTCCAGTGCTCAGTAACACTCCCAGTAAAGAAGTTTGCCCTCATGTTGAGGTGGAACTTCCTGCACTCCAACTGACACCCACTGCCCTTTGTCCTGTCCCAGGGTGCTAGTGAAAAGAGATTGTCTCTTTCTTCTTGACAGCCAGCCCTCATGGATTTATAGACAGTGATTCAGTCCGCTTGTAACCTTCCCCTCTCCAGACTAAAAAGTCACAGGTCTCTCAATCCCTTTACATAAGGTAGGTGCTCCACTCTCCTGACCATTCTCATAGCCCTCTGTTGGACTCATTCAAGCAGATCTCTGTCCCTCTTGAACCAGGGAGCCCAGAACTGGTCTAGATGTGGCCTCACCAGGGCAGAGCAGAGAGGGAGAAGAATGTCCCTTGATTTGCTGGACACACTCTTCTTGACTCATCCCAGGATTCCATTGGCCTTCTTGGCCACGAGAGCACAGTGCTGTTTCATGGACAACTTGTCCACAGGAACTCCAAGGTCCCTCTCCACGGAGGTGCTCTCCAGTAGATCATTTCCCAACCTGTATTGATGCTTCTCATTACTCCCTCCTAGATGGGAAGGACTACATCAGAAGGGTTATTATACCTATCGTGAAGAGGAGACAAGAATTTAGCTTATCTCACATACAGGCTTAGGAAAAACAGGATGGACTTGTTAGCAAGTTGTTCTGCTCAGTTCCGTGTAGGTTCCCATACCACCCCCTCAGCAGTGCTGTGCTCTTCTGAGCATCTTCCCGTAACAACACAACCACCATCTGTTATGTGGGACCTCTTCTCCCCCATTCCTCTCCCTACAGGCAGAACCATGTGCTTATTTTTATGATAAAGGAATGTTCTCCCAAGGAAAGGCACCACGACTTGCTGAGATCAACACATCGCTGACAGCCGATCAACACATCGAGCAGGAGCTCGATGGCACTGCACCCACTCTGCACGTCTGCTCATTGCATGAAGATACTGAGGACTGCATGCACATGGAAACATGTAGGTTGCCAACAGGGCTGAGATGGCAGAGCAATACAAAACCAAGACCTATGGAGAAGAGAAAAACAGACACTTCTGAGAACGGTAACACATGGCGGGGTACAAAAGGAAGTTCATGTGAAGTTACCTTACGTCCCTCCAAACACCCATCTGCTTGTCCTAGGCTCAGAGTCACAGTGTGTCAGGAGTAGGAAGGGACCTCTTAGAGATCATGGAGTCCAACCCACCTGCCAGAGCTGGATCACCCAGGGCAGGTCATGTGGACAGGGCTGCATCCAGTGGGGTTTGGAAAGTGTCCAGAGCAGGAGACTCCACAACCTCTCTGGGCTCCGTCACCCTCACAGGAAAGAAGTTTAGAAGTTTCTCCTCATGTTGAGGTGAAATCTCCTGTGTTCTAGCTTACCCCCATTATTCCTTGTCCTGTTACTGGGCACCACAGAAAAGAGACTGCCCCTTCCTCTTGACACCCACCCCTCAGATATTTACAGACATCAGTAAGATCCCTCTCAGCCTTCTCTTCTCCTTCTTCCAGTTCTCTCAGCCTTTCCTCACAGGGGAGATATTCAAGTCCCTTCATCATCCTTATAGCCCATAGAAAAGGAGGAACTGCTGGACATCCAGTAGGTCTGTGTTTCTCTTGAACTGGGGAGCCCAAAATTGGAGGCAGCATTCCAGGTGTGGTCTCACCAGGGCAGAGTAGAGAGGGAGGAGAACCCCTAGATCTAGTCCACACACCAAAGCACACTCATCTTGTGACAAAACGCAGCATTACGAACACAACACCAAATGTTGAAAAATAGTATTTATTAGCACCCAATTTACATAACTCTGTGGTACAAATGACACTCGCTGCTGCAACATTAAATAAAGCTGCTCTTACAAACCATGAGATACGTCTGGAAGTCCAGGTGACTCTGCTCAGCACAGAATGCGGGTACAGAACACGGCTACTGCACGTCACCACTGTCAAACCAACACAAACACCCGCATGGTTACCTCGGGGTGGTCTCATCGAAACAGCACACCAACAGAAGCAGAACTCAAGAATTTTCATGATAAAATATTTACTTGACTTATTCAGGAGAGTGAATGTGGCTTTAAACACAACCTATCCCAGAAGTTTCACAAATCATGAGTTAGAGTGAAATTAAGAGAAAATTCAGGGCTGTGACTGAGGAGCTCAAGAGTACACTGGCATGTTTCCAAATAATTTTCCTCTGAATTTTCTGTCTTGGCCATTTTTTGATCTTTATCCAGGATTTTAAACTACTGAATTTTAGAAAGAAGTTTTATGGTAAAGTGTTAGTAGAAGCATTTAGAGTTAAAGCAAAAATTTATACTTTGATTAATAAATTCTCAACAAATTCTTGGACAGCTAATCCCTTTTTCACTTTTCATATCCCCTGGTTAAGAAACCTTTCTGAAGTAATGAAACACATTAAATTTATAGATGCTTCCTGCAAGAAAACTACTGCCTTCACAAAGTAGAAAACATGCGTTCTCACTAAAAAAACCCCACCCATTTTTGTATGACAGCAGCACATAAACAGGGTAACTTGGGGGCATGGAAATTCTGTACTGGGCTATACACAAAACCTGCTAAGCA
Organism: Rhinopomastus cyanomelas; assembly: GCA_013400115.1. NCBI lineage: Eukaryota > Metazoa > Chordata > Aves > Bucerotiformes > Rhinopomastidae > Rhinopomastus > Rhinopomastus cyanomelas. The sequence goes on along the minus strand of VXBP01000756.1, from coordinate 23,921 downwards.
GACCATTAGCCATCGAGTATGGATGTGGCACTTAGTGCCCTGGTTTGGTCGATGTGGTGATGTTAGGTCACAGGCTGGACTTGATCATCTCAGAGGTATTTTCCAGTATCAGTAACTCTGTGATTCTGCGAGTAGTTATTTCTCGTTTGGATTTACCACTTTGCAAGACAGTTGAAGCCCAACATTGTTTCAAAGTAGTCAAAGTCACAACCTCATCAGTACAATTTCTTAACCTCAGAATTCTGAAGGGAAGTCTTAACTTCTTTTACCTGTTTCTAGCTCAGTTTACAGTAGCCTTTTCTCATCAACTATCTGTCATGGAAGTGACTCAAACCAAGAGCAGCAACTGTAGTTACTAACATTTAAGTGGTCATCATTAGTGGGATCTTCTCCATTGGAGAACTGACTGGTAACTCTAAGATCATTAGTTATTGAGAAAGGAAAAGTGTACTAGTACAAGCAACCATCACACTCCAAACTAGTCTGTAAGTCAAGGAAAACAGTCTTTTTTAAACTGAGTTTAACAAAAAAAAAAAACAACAAACCAACCCCAAACCAAATACAGTTCATGATACTGACATAAAACAGAACACAGATCATTGAGATGCAGACACACCTCAACAGCAAATCTTACAGCAACAAGAGCCTTCTGATCTTCTACAAGTTTTTCTTCAGATGCATGGTTCAAGGAAAACAGTCACAGAATCATTAAAGTTGGAAAGAACCTTTAAGATCGTCAAGTCCAACCTTCAACCCAACACCTCCATGACCACTAACATAGCTCAAGGCAGCTTCTCAGTCTGATTGGTCTCCAAAGAGACACAGAATTATTATGATCTAACACAGTCAGCATTTCCAGATGATCAGGCAGCTCAAACCTATCCACGTTTTGTAAGGGTCTGACTGTGAGGGGACAAGCTTTGGAGCCACACACCTGAAAACAAGCTACGTTCAAAACACTAAACCTTGATGACAGGAAGAATAAAAAAATAAATTCTTAATGGAAAAATATTTGCTTGGGATAGGTAACTTATCCCTTTTAGAATGTTTTTGGTTGGTTTTAGAAAGTCATCCAAAAAGAAAGAACACGTTTGGCTTGGCAACAAGTTATTCGTTCAAGTTCACAAAAGTACAAATCCAGCTACGCAAATGCTTTTTCAACATCCCCGTCTATCGTGTGGTGTGAGGATCAAGGGTTGCTGGAGACAGCAGTGAAGTCACTTGGGGACCTCCACGTCAAACTGAGGGCATGCGGAGTAGATTGTGCTTGAGGGCTGTGTCAATGCAAGGCTCTGATTTTGACAACACAGATGCAGGCCTGGTTTAAATATAGGTGTGATCTCCCAGGATCACAGCTTGGCTTCAGAGCATGAGCAGGGCAAGACTAGATTAGTACACAAGACCACAACTCAATCAAGAAGAAATTTGGGTTGAAAAGCATCTAATGCTGTATTTTTCTTGGCTAAGTAATAATTTGGATTTTGTCATCTAGCAACAGTCGTCTCCTGACAACGAACCAGTTGAGCTTCACCAATTGTACTATTTAACTGGATTTTCACCTTCCTTGTGCAGGGGAATTCAGATTATCAGGACATCTTATGTGCTACAGCACTTTGTAGGTTTTTCACAACTTCCAAAGTCTAGAAAGCACCAAAATTAAGTGAGCAGGTAGGGTAACAGATAACTTGGTAGAATGAAATGAACTGAGAATAAACAGGGGAAAATGAGCCTTTGGGTAGGGCAGAAGCTCAAAAACTCTCTAAATCAGTATTTATGAAACTTATCCTGCAGTGAGACTCCACTGCAGATGAGATGTTAAGATTGCCAGTAAAAATAACCTACGGGAGAACTTAAGTGGGAGGATAAAAAGCAGGTATCAAAAGGATCAATAACCTGCATAACATACAGGCAGGGACATAATTTTCAGTGGGACAGGTAGGACATCATAATACCTGGGATTAGTGTCACCAGCTGAACAAGAGCACTTGCTTAAGGAAGAACTATTTAAACAACGGTCACCCTAGTCCCCGCCAAGTCCCTAGGTGTTTGACCATTTCCCCTGTTTTTCACACTATGGGTTATTTCTTGTAAACCACTCCCCACCTTTGTAAAAGGTGGATTAAAAGTGTCGTTTTCATCAGTAGAAACACTCTAGAGGTTTTGACTAGCAGGTCACTTGTTTCAGTAATGGTGTCCATCTCCAAGCTTAAAGTCACCAGTGAACAAAGTATCAAGATTCTCGACCTGTTGTAACCCTCCTCAACCAAATACATGACAACATTCTTGATGCCTTCATGGAAAAGGAGCATCCTGAAACACTCACATAGCTTTTTCAGGGAAATCTTTGCTTCTTCTCAGTCATCACTCAATACTAACAGCTATACTGAGCAAGCTCACAAGTCAACAGATGACCAAGAAAACTCAAATTACCATGCCAGAGATGACAAGATGTCAAACAATTCACTACCCGGAATGGGTTTACGGTCACATTGGTTTCTTCATTTTTAACAGTATCATCCAAAATATTTTCTACTAAACAGCCACGGATTTCAGAGTGTTTTAAAATTCTCTATTACAAGCAGCATCAATGTTTTCATAGTGATTTCCATTAATTTTATCATCTGACCCCTTGGAAAACTAAAATAGATGCTAAGTGAGTCAACAAACTCCCTGGAACCAGTGGTCCCCTTCACATCTGGTTTGCACGAGAAAGTGCTGAAGGAGTGTTTTTTTACCGGATGGGCTACTCAATGTACAGATGACACTATGGAATACATAATGCACAGGTTATGACTGAAAGCCTCATTGAATTTGTTCATCTGAGCTTTTCATGTTTTATTTGTGATACCATCAGGCTAATCTCTGCATTGCTTCACAGAGGAATGGTGCTGCAGTAACACCCGTGACATCAGCTCTGTCTTTTTAACCTGCTATCTTTCCATTAGAGTTTAGAAAATCATCTCCTTGCTTCCCTCAGCACACAATCCAAAAAACTGTTGCCTAGAGACCTTCAAATTAAAACCACAAATAAATCTCCATCGCAAATACTACTCGTGTTAGACTGCAAAATCGATGCGCCGGCAGACTGTGAGGAGAACACTGACATGGCCTCATATACAGGCACTGGGACAACCAACATGGCTGCATTTTCCCCCTTAACACAACCCTCAACAGGTTTTATAGGTTTACTAGATACTTCACATGGATGTCAAGTAGGTTCCTGTGCCGGGTTTGGGTCTGGAGTGGTTTTGATGACAGGGGAGTGGGTTACTGGAGTGCCTCCTGTAGGGATTTTCATGAAGCTCCCCCAGCTCCAAGCTGGAACTGCCCCTAGCTAAGGCAATTGGTACCTCTGTGATAACCTGTTTAAGAGGGAAAATGTTTTAGGCAAGTTCCTTTTTTTTACAAAGCTTGTTGGTTCTGAAGAGGAGTTAAACAGGATAGAGATAAACATCTGGACAGTGGGAAGGAGAGGAGGCACCAGTGCAGCCATTCCCCTCTGGTCTGTGGTGAGATGGCAGACTGAGTGAGCCCTTGTAGCCCCCTTAGAGCTCAACAGTGGAGAGAAGGCCTGTCTGCAGCCCCTGGATGACCCCACATTGGAGCAGAGGGCTGCTCCAAATAAAACTGTGACTGAGAAGGGCCCATACTGGGAGAAGTGGAGCCTGTATAAAGGATCCAACCTAGCTGAAGAAGTCAATGCAGAAATGTCTTCTGTGGGAAGCACACCACTCGGCCACCGGAGAAGACTGGGAGGAGCTTTCCCCTTGAGGAAGACAGAGCAACAGAAGCAACATGGAACAAGACAGGAACTGACCACAAACCCTATTTCCAGCCCCTTCTGCTGTGAGGACAAAAAAGGAACAAAGCTGGGCACAGGAAGGGAGGGGTGGGAGGAAAGGGCTAGTTAAGATCTGCTTGTATTTATCATTGCCCTACTCTGATTTAACTGGCAAATGGGTGGTGGTTTTGTTTAAACTGATTTTATTTCCCCAAGCCAATTTTATTTTGCCCATGCCCAGAACTGGTGAATGAGCCCTCCCTGTCCCTTGTCTCACCCTAGAGCCTTTGGCTCTATTTTCTGCTCCCCAACCCACTGGAGGGAGAGAGGAGTGAGCATGAAGCTGCCAGCTAGTGGGACTAAACCACAAGTGCTTCCTAGGACAGTCTGCAAGGCCACTGCTAAGGCACAGCCTGTGACTGCTTGCAAATGCATGTCTTGCAAGGCATCAGAAAAGCCCAACACTTACTTATCTAATATTATTGGTTTGTTTCCTTTGGGATGAACTAACCCTTCTGCCACCTGACCACTGCTCAGATGACACACTGGCAACTGCTGCTCCCCCAGCTCACACCATTCTAACAGGACGAAGGGAAAGGGACACCTCAGTGATCTAAAGAAGGGGATGGAACTAAGTTCTTTTGTCTCTTACACATTTATTCAGAAGGACAAGTTGCAGGCTACTTGAACTTCAAACTTGCAAAATCGTGTCGTATGGCCTAATCACAAGGGTTTCTGGTGAACATCACACAATTACTCCAACACATTTACATATGGGACTGCTTTAATGGAGCATTATTTGAAAACATGGCCCAAAAAAAAAAAACCCACAGCATGTGACGTACATGTAGCTTCTTGCTGAAGAACATATTTTATCAAAATAAAGATGAATGAGATCCAAAAATATCCATCAGGTGATTTTCTTACAAGTAATAACATCTTTTCTGTCATATGGCAAAAGCAACCTCTTTGAGAAAGAAAAATAAAACACAGACACTAGCATTTTGTAAGAGTCAAGAAAATATTTTCCACAACAGAAATTTTATCTCAAGCTTCTTCCAGGCTACTCCAAGTAATTTTGGGTAAGCGTTTTGGTAACCGAATCCACTACATGAATGCAAACAGCGCAACAAAATAAATTAGCAATAGAAATGCCAGAGCATTTAAACCCAGCAGACCAATTTTCAGCACAGACAATTTTCAGTACTGAAAATTCTCCCATTAAATTAGTTAGTAAACCCCAGATCAGTAGCACAGGCTAACACAGACAAAAATTCTACCAGTTAACCACTAAAAATACTGTACCATGTAAATGAGTGACAGGAAAACCAGTAATGCTAAAATGTCTCATCCTGATGGGGCACAAAACTGCCTGTTTTGCAAGAATAAGCCTTAGGTCCAGTTCAGTTTCCACTTTCAGCAGATGCATCACATCTATGAGAGATATCAATTACAGTGAACCAGGCAGAATTGCACAGAGAGGGGGAAAATGTGGCCCTTGGAGGGCAGATGTGCAAAGCCTACAAAACCCAGGATAATCATGAAAGAGGAATTAATTCTCTAGCTGCAAAAGAATCGTAGCAACATACTGAAAGCAAGGAAGAAACTTGAGAAGCCACTACTCTCAAAGTTCTTTCAAAGGGTGATCAGAAATAAAGAAACACAGCTTGGGTTTGTGAGATAAATACTGTTATAGAGGGGGGAAGAAAGAAACCAGCCCTGCATTTTAACACTACAGACTCAACGAATCAAGCATGTGCAAAGTTGTTGTGGGCACTGAGGTATGGGGAACTAAAAAGCTGAACAAAAATAAGTTGTATAAAAAGAACAGACTACAAATAGCTTGAAGTAAGTGGATTGGAATGGAAATAGAGAGCTAGAACTAGTGTGTGCATGCAGGTTCCACATTAGAAAGACAATGAGGACTATGTAAAATGGCACAAAACATGGCTTAGATTACTGGCATAAAGGTAAAAAAAAGGACTACCAGACATCACGTAAATCTTCCTGTCAGTGAGACATAATCCTTGAAATAATCTCTGAGAGGACGCCTAACTGTTTAGAATGTATATAAAACCTCCCTGGCCGAGGCAAGATTAAAATGCACAAGGCTACACACCTGGTGGAGCAAGTAGATGGACTAGATAACCTAAATCACTGTTTTATTCCTAACTCCTACAATGATGTTCAGAAGATCTGACAGGCTCATGCGCAAGACCCTCCAGCCCTACAAGTATGTGAGCAAGTACAGTAAAAAGACATTGACATCCATTATGAAGACCAGCACAAAAATATATAGTCCACAACCTCTTTGTAAGGCTACATTTGTTTTGTTTTGTTTTTTAAAGGCACCTCTTCCTCTAGCTATTGCCAGCTTTAAAAAAAAAAAAAATCACTTCGGGTTGAGCAAGAGCTCAATAGTCAGAAGGAAACCCCTCCATTCACATTTGAACAGCCACTGCGTACATTCCAGCTGTGATCAGAGTGACAGTCCCTAGAAACGAGCATGTCGGCCTATCAGTTCTATGTACAGTGATTTAAACGTCACAGCACATCGGGGAAGCGAAAGCACAACGCTCACGTCATACTCATACCGTTACCCTTTGTATACACAAACTCAAGAGAACGCTCGGGATACTAAAACGTTAAGATGCACCCATGGAATCTCTTCCTCTACCACACACATTTAATACATGTTTACAATATATATATACACATCTATAATATACAGAGCTTCTAGAATTTTTCAAATAAATCTTTGTAATTTCCTCTTCAACAGAAACAAAATAATTTTGCTGAGAGAAAGGAGTCCAGTACAGGGAACAGACACGTCTGAGTGCTCAGTTTGGCAGCAGAGTTTCCCCCTCCTCGGCCCTGCTCTCTGTCATAACCAAAACACTTTATAAAAACTAAATTATCTGAATTACTGTCGTAGTTATCTATTTCATGGTAAAAGTTTTAATCTTATCTATGGAAATATATCAGATATTGATACCATGAAGTGCCATATCTGAATACTTAGAGCAATAGAAGGTATTTCAGGATATTTTGGCGGTAAGTAGAATGTGTGGCAGACTCAAACAGCACAGATCAACCTTTTATTCTAAATAATATACTTGATATAAACTCTGAGCTCAGCTTCAAACATGGTCCTATCCCTAAGTGCCACTCTAAAAATACCACAGGCAAACCCTATGTGATATTTTTCCAATGAATCCTCTCTTTAAAAAGTGTCAGTTTAAAGGTAAAGATTTATTTCTTAGCTTCCAGTCTTCAGCCTAGTACTTGGAAGAGTCACCCTGGGTTCTTTCCGACTCACATCAGCACCAAAGCCATCTTCCCATCAGAGGAAGACACCAGCTTCAGGCTTATGAGCAGTAAGAATTCTGATGATGTCACACAATAGAAAAGAATCCAGTCACTTTCTTTTAAGAAGGTATAAAAGGACTAACAGATGGAAGTAAAAGTTATTTGCCATTCAAATCAAGAGAGCAGCTCTGAATACAGAAAGCACATCCATGGAGTAATTACAAGAAGCACCCACTCTCCAGGGAACCCAACCAATGGCACAACATGCCCTGGGAGGTGGACAACTTTACAGTCCCACTAATGGTGAAGCAGGGAAATGCCTCCACAGTCTCTGACGGAACTTTGCACTGTTGCTACCTATTGCACCACTAGGACTCACAGAAAGCATCAGGTCTAGACATAACTTTCAAAAGATGTATTTCATGCTTATCCTCAGTGCTCAGGATGACACCCTCTCCAGCAGGAACACAAAGAGGAGATGAATGTTTCTTTGGAAAACGGTGATACTTTCTTATGCCAAATCTCCCCGAACAAACAGCATTATAAATCTGAATAAGTTAAATCTGCAACTACAGTATATACAGACTGCTTCAGGCTGTTGTTATCTGGGACTAAACACTCAGCTTCTAACCACACGCTAACACTGCCTTTAAAAAAATTATATAAATTCTTTTTTGCAAACTAAATACTTATTGTATGACACAGGAGATGTAACAAAATCTTGCCTGCATTTTTCTTGATGTTAGTAATTTACTCTCCTTTAACTACATTTATCTGAGGCTCGCAGCCACATGGCTGAGACTAACTATCCGCAACTGTTCTCTGAACAAGATTTATTTTATTCAGACCAAAGTGATGACAAAGTGCCTCTCCCACAACACACTAATGAGCATGTGAATTAACACTTTTTCCAGGTGATTTAACTTTAAATACATTAAGATTCCTCAATGAGAAGCATCCTAGAAAGTTTCCCTCTTTTCCTACTCCCTTATGCATTTGGACCCCTTCTTTCCAGTACTCCCATTTTATTAACAGAGAATCCATAGACCCAGTTTCACCCAAGACCTGCCTGGACGAAAAGCATTTCTTTTGTTTTTTAACTATTTGAAACGGAGAGTTTCCAAGATCTCAGCACCAGCTGAGTTCACAGAAACTAGAACAGACATCGATTTAGAAAACAGCATCCTGCAAAACTAAACACTTACATTCTCAGAATTACAGGGTAGGTAAGTCTCATACCGTTCTCTTTCCTTTTTATGCAGCTGGTTAAGTATATACAAAGCTAGAGTTGAAAGGGAAGCACTCTGTCATACAAACACTTTAGCCAAAGCATCTGCTCCTGCGCTGGCAATGTAACACTTGGAGGGGTGGAAAGCCACATCGTGAATGGACTCATCAAATTTTTTGCGATGAGCAGTAAATTCTTGGATGCAGGTCTTGCTTTCAAGATTCCACAAGCGAATCGAACAGTCATGACCTGAAGAAAGGGAATGCAGACTTCTTTGTAATTCTCAGGTCAGACACCATTATGAGAAAAAGAAACAGGAGATCTGAATGTACTTACTGCCAGACATCAAATACAAGCCATTAGGATCCACAGCTAAACTGGTAACCGCATCTAGGTGAGCTACCATGGAGTGTATGAGTTTGCCTTTGAAAGAAAAGAATTATTTAGGTTATTTTCTGACATTCACTTTGCTGTCTGCATTCATTGCTTAGACCCTACCACAGATCATATTATAAATACAAACTTGTATGTGACTGTGACCGAGTCATCAAATTTAACATCGTTCCTTTAATGTTCATAGGCTTAGAAGAGGCAGAGTACCGGTGTCAGTGGCCTTGTCAGACCTTTGCTACAGGTCTGTAAAACCACTGTGACACTGCAGTCACTGTGCATTTTAAATATCTGCTCCTTAGTTGAATTAAACCAGTTCAGCAGTAATGTCTTGACTGGGAAGGGGGACAGTATAAACTACAAAACAATGGGGGGTTACTTTAGTCAACCGAGTGCGAATAAATGTTCTATTGCAGTTTATAATTACAGTAAGAATTTTATGTGCAAAATCAAAACATTCTGGGTTAAACACAGATTTTTTTGTTGTTGCAGAAGATAACAGAACAGAAATACTATTTATTATAGAAATACATCATCCAAAAAATCAGCTGTTTTTCCTCAGCTTCTACCAGTGGTTTCACTTCTTTTTCTTTATCACACATCTCAGGAATAGCAACATCAACAATACTGAAAACTCAAAATCATCAAGTTCAAACTTTACCAAGGCCACTGCTAAACCCTGTCCTTAAGCTCCAGACCTATAGAAAATTTAAATATATACAGGGATGGCAATTCAAGCCCCTCCCTCAGCAGCCTGTTCCAAGGCTTGATGACCCTTTCAACAAAGAAGTTTCTCCTAATGTCCAACCTAACCTTTCTTTGGTGCAGCTTGAGGCTATTTCCTCTTGTCCTATCGCTTGTTACCTGTGAGAAGAGACCAACCCTCATCTCTCTACATCCTCCTGTCAGGTAGCTGTAAAGAGCAAAAAGGTCTCCCCTTAGCTTCCTTTTCTCCAGACTAGCCAGCCCCACTTCCCTCAGCTGCTCCTCACAAGGTTTGTTCTCCAGATCCTTCCCCAACCTTGATGCCCTTCTTTGGACCTGGCTCTAGCCCCTGAATGTCCTTCTTGTACTGAGTTGCCTGAAGACTGAACACAGTACTAGAGGTGCAGCCTCACTAGTGCTGAGTACAGGGGTACAATGGGTCTACAAGAGAACCTCTATCTCCAAGCCACCAGGCAGAGGTCTTGGTAGCACTAGAGAGGTGCTAGAGCTTTCTGCCCCCAGATCAAAATAATGCAGGCAAACTAACAGAAGAAACATGATACAAGCACATGAAAATTTTGAGGAAGCGTCCCTTCATACAAAATATGGAGAACCCCTACACATGATCAGAAGTTGATACAGTTTCCTTATCACTATGCCAAAAAAGTTTGAAGCGGGCCAGCAGTCTTTGGGGTCTTGCGAGATTTCTGTTTTAGGGGATATCCACTCTTGAAAACCCTCAGCATTTATGTGAATAGTATGAATTATACTGAAATTGTGCCTGGTTTATGCTGAATAATCTCTATGAGCAGGGCTTGTGGAGCAGATGCATACCTGTATTGTTGTCATAGAATTTGATGTGTCTGTCTTCATGAGCAGTGATACTAATTGGAAGAGTTGGATGGCTGATGACTTTGTTTATCTGACAGGAGGAGCTGACTGCTAAGAAAGAAAACCACACAGATCAATACAAATATGTAATCAACCTTATGTGCAAAATTCTTAGCATTGAAAATGGAAACTCTCAGCTTGCATTTTATGTTTTTAGAGTAAACATGCTTTACTCTAAAATACTTTCCAAATTATAATGGAGTCATAGCAAGGTTAGATTTGGAAGGGACCTTCAAGTTCTGACCCCCTGCCACTGGCAGGGACACTTCCCACTAGATCAGGTTGCTCAGAGCCCCATCCAACCCAGCCTTGAACATTTCCAGAGATGGAGCTTCCACAACTTCATACTAAAGAAATTCTTCCTAATCTCCAACCTAATCTCTCCTCTTTCAGTTTAAAACCATTACCCCTTGTTCTTGTAAGAAGTCCCTCCCCAGCTTTTCCTGTAGGCCCTCTTCAGGTTCCGGAAGGTTGCTATGAGGTCCCTCAGGCCTTCTCTTCACACACCGAACAGAAACTCTATGCATGAATGTAAACAGAAATCAAATCCAACTTTGGGCCATAGTTTTAGATGGCTACCAGGCAAGAACATGAAGCTAAAACTGAGTGAAAATACCCTTTTTGCACTTCCCCACCTCTATATTCCTCCTTTTGTCAAGTCAAACTTGCACTGCTCTGTCTGTATGTATGAAGAAATTATTACTGCAGGCAGTATGTTTCTAAGCAAAAACCCTACTGTATTTAGTCATTGCAATACCATCAAGGAACTACCAGAATCATAGTAACATTTAGATTGGAAAAGATCTTTTAGACCATTGTGTCCAACCAGTAATCAGCTCTACCAAGCCCATGGCTACACCGTGCCCTTAAGCTCCAGATCCACATAACTACATAAACAAATCCAGGGATGGCAATTCAACCCACTCCCTGGGCAGCCTATTCCAAGACCTGATGACCCTTTCAACAAAGAAGTTTTTCCTAATGCCCAACACAGATTTCCCAGGCACAACTTGAGGCCATTTCCTCTTGTACTGTCACTTGTTACTTGTGAGAGGAGACTAATCCCCAATCTCTACAACCTCTTCTGAAATCTAACGGCCTCAACCTCAGAGCACAAACCCCACCTCCTATAATTTGGAATACATGAATTAAAAGTCTGAAGAGAAGGATGCTAGACTACTCACAGGAAAGCCATTTTCCTAGCCTTCAAGCATCCTGAAATATCATATAGACACCCACAAAAAGTATAGAAATTCTTTAAATTTATAAATCTAGGTACTGCTGTGATGCACAGACTAGCACAGGAGTGATGTTCAGAGGCAGAGAATACTACAACAACCCAGACAGCCACTCCATAGAAGATCGAAATAGTTACCTTCTTTCATGTGGGAGTTGACTGTATTTGGTTAAACTGCTGCCAAAGACAGCATCAGATCATCTAATCAAAGTTCTTACTGAAATAAACAAAATACAATACTGCTATAGGATCACTTGCTACTCAGCTGGTAAAGACTACACTTTTTCTAGAAGAATTTGACCTGTCAAGCAGTTTCTGCACCTGCAGGACACTTACAAACTATGGAAGTGTAAGTTAAGGAAAAAACACTGATATTAATAAACTACCCTAAAATCACTAAAAGAGACTGAATCTCTTTCTAGTAAATGAAACTGCCTCACAACCAGCTAGTATCAGTTTCGACACGCTAGGCTTAGTGAGGATTACACTGATCAGCAAAGTGCCTAAGCGGTGGCAGAAGGCCATTCCAGGTGTCTCATTTTCATCTTCCAGAAGTTTTGTTGCTTTTTTAGTATTTGTAACCTTTATGGTAACGTAATGTAACTGAAGACACTAGACAGGCCCTGCTGCCTGCCATACCATGTCTCCTTTTTGTAATGGAATGCTCTCAATTGCAGCTTGAAAGGTGTAGTACTCAACTACAGTATAGAAGGCAAAGAAAAAAAATCACTGAAGAGACGTAACTGATTTAGGGCTCTTTTTCACACAGGAGCAGAGATATTAGTTAAAAAAATTAAAACCAGTGATATAAAAGAAGGGACACATTGCTTCCCATTCTTTCTTATGACAGTGTTTTAACTATGTTAAAAAACAAGTAGAACCAACAAGGGCTTGCTCCCTTTTAAAATGACAAGTAAATTATAATATCCAGTATCAGAATATTCAGAGAGAAAAGATAAAGTGTTATAAAAAGACTGAATGCTCACATTTGTTATCAAATTTTCATTGTGGGCTGAACAAGAAACCTCCAGCTTCACATCATTCTGGTCTCTTCTCTAAACAAAATCTTTTACTGGTAGCAGATTCCTTACAGTTTCATCTAAAACTATTGACACTCCCAGGTCATTATCTGGGACACTGTCAAGACTCTTCCACTGACGCTTTCACAGAATCACAGAACATTAGGGATTGGAAGGGACCTTGAAAGATCAACTAGTCCAAGCCCCCTGCCACAGCAGGATCACGTAGATCAAGTCACACAGGAACATGTCCAGGTGGGTTTTAAATGTCCCCAGAGAAGGAGATTCCACAACTCCCCTGGGCCACCCTGTTCCAGTGCTCTGTCCCCCTCACTGTGAAGTTCCTTCTCAGATTGATGTGGAACCTCCTATGTTCCAGCTAACACTCATAGCCCCTTGTGTTATCATTGGATGCCACTGAGTAGAGCCTGGCCCCATCCTCCTGACACCTGTCCTTTCCATATTCATAAACATTATAATGGGGTCACCCCTCAGTCTCCTTTTGTCTAAGCTAAAGAGATCCAGCTCCCTCAGCTTTTCCTCATCAGGAAGATGTTCTCTTCAGCAGTGAAAACTTTTGTCAAAGCCAAAATGCAAATGAGCCATGACTATACATAAAACTTACAAAAGGGAGACCTCTGAGGACAATTAAAAAAAGAATCCACAAAGACACTTCCCAGTGTTTAACAAATTCACCTGTAGATGTTCCTGATAACACCTCAACTTTGCAATCTTAGACTGAGGAAACCTAGAAAATGCAAAAACTAATAGGTTCTGTTGAAGAAACCTGGTGCTTTTCCTTGTGCAGCTCCTTTTGAGGAGGAATTCTGGCAGGGTGGGCTTGTTTCTTCTATTTCTTTTGGAAGTACCTGCACCCTTCTGCTACTAAAATACCTGTGGGGTCTGTTGTAGCAGTAATCATTTCCTGCTAGATCTCACAACACAGCTGGTGACACAGTTCATGTTAAAATCTATCATGGCATTGCTTAAACATTTGGAGACACTTAAAAGACAACAAACAACACTGATGTCAAACAAGCACACTTCTTTGGTTTGGGGTTTTTTTGGTACATACTAGTATCCACACTGGACTCCAGGGTAAGAATCCTTTGCTGCGTCTCCATGTTAAAAATGCTAGTATGTCCAGTATTAAATGACGCTACCATGAGGCTTGGATCACTGCTCACAAGATCTACTGATGAAGGGATTCCCATTTCTATAAAACAAGGTAGAGAATATTTTTCGTAAGATTTAGCTGATATAAAGAAAACACAAAAGCAACAAAAAACTGCCAAACATTAAGCACTGTAATATCAAGGCGGTCACAGTTATGAAAGGGAATGCCACACTTTAACATCGTTCCAATCTAAACAGATTGACCTGCATGATCATTATTTTAATCCTGTTTTTCTGACATGAATACCGACGACATTTCTTACTAAGGAGCTGTATATATGGAACTGCGGCTGGACAGAAACCTACTTTGAAATTAAGAAAGTAAGAACTCCCCACCCCCTTTTGCTTCCTTTAACTGTAAGACCCATTCTCAAACTAACCTCCATTGCATTAAGTACAAGGGCGTGAGACTGAGGAGGTAAAACCACTTCCATGACAGATTATTACCATTAGTAACATGGGCAAATGCTTAAAAAGCCCCAAACGTTTCCAAGTTCAAACTTTATGCACTGACACAGTCAGCATGTACAGTTACAGACAACAGATGCAAGGAGGAGGAGGAAGAGGGTGAGACACTGAATGTTAAGGAACTCAGATTATTCAGGTAACGCAAAAATATCATCAGCTTTCTCTAAACCTAAGATTAATGGGGGAAAATCTTTCATGGGACACAAGACCTCAGGAATGTTGGTACTTACGTACAAGTCCTCCAAAAAAGCCAATAAGGATTGGTGAGAGAAGAAAGGAGGTCTTGTTTCTGAAGTCACCTTTCCTACCATGCCTGCTTATCTGCAGCTCCCTGGTTAGCCTGCAATGGCTGATCTTAAGGACTTCAGTGATGACTGCTAGATATTTTGGAGGCTCTGTTGAAGGTTCTCAATAAGCCAGGGGAAACTTCAGTTTCAAAGGAGGATCTTTGCATTTCCCAGCTGGGTTTCATTACCAATTTGGAATATAAAACCACCAAAGATTATCAATATGAGACAAGACTACTTCTCTTTCCCCCTTAATTATGCCATTAAAATAAATAAGCAAAACCCAAACCACCCAAATAGCAATTGAAAAAAACCCAAACAAAACAAAAATTAAAAAACACTAGAAAGTTTTCCAAGCGGACAGGCAGGCAAGCTGGCAGCAAGCCAGTTATGGTCTTCTCAGAATCCTGCAAACCTTTGGAAACATAGTTCACAAGAGTCTGGCAATACCAACAGGTTAATTCTAGAGCACTTTCTCAGACATCATCTTCAAGACAAGAGCCTCTAAACAATAGTGTTGATTTGTGCATGGCATTTTAGCAACTGATTCCAAAGGAATCAATGTTTTCAACTATCAGTGTTTTGGATAACTAGGTTACACTATTTAGTTAATGCACAGACTCAGAACATCAACTAGAATCTCTGTGTAGAGGCACAAGGAACAAGATCACTCGCCTAAAATGAAGCACTGGCTACTCCAAACATTTGTTGGGGGAGGAAAAGGCTTCATGTTCTGGACAGTCCGAAAGCAGGAGCTTAATGAAAATTCCATTTGAATCTCAGCCGCAGAGTTCCTACATTATACTCCATGTTTCTAGTAACATCAGCAGATCATCTGCAGCAGCTGAGTTTTAGATGTATGTGACTGTCTCCCTGCATGCAGTTACCTATGCAGCTGGTGTGAAATCCACTCTACCCAGAACAGTCATAAATATTTAAATGTTGGGAAGACAAACAAGAAGGATTTCTACTCGGTAGCCATAATTGTGGTAGTATGAACAGTGAAGACCATGAACTTTAAGGTAGGGCAATTTTCTGTACCTTGATTATCATTAAATATATTGAGTGCTGGAGCAATTTCTGTAGCTTTCCATAGACGTATGGTGCCGTCCGCTGAACAGGACAGCAAACGTTGGTGTGCTCCACTGTAAACCAGCCCCCACACTGCATCTGTGTGGCCTACAAAAGCACCTTTTAGGACAGAAGGATCTGCGAACAAAACACAAATGACACCTCAAAACAAAAGCTGAATTAAGTCAATAATTCTGTCTTGGTCTGTGTTTATAAACCAAGCTTAAGAACCCATAGATAAAACCCAAGGTAAATCATGTCATATCAATACATACGTCTCAATCATTCCTGCAGGAAAATACTTGAACTTCATCACTGTACCTGTCCTTTGGTTATACAGTTTACAACTAATGGAACAAAATACTATCAATAACCCCCTGCAGCTACAGACTGGGAGATGAGTTGCTGGAGAGCAGCTTGGCAGAGGAGGGACCTGGCAGTACTGGTTGACAACTGGCTGAACAGGAGCCAGCAGGGTGCCCAGGTGGCCTGGAAGGCCAAAGGCATTGTGGCTTGTATCAGCAATAGTGTGGCCAGCAGGACTAGGGACATTATTGTCCCCCTGTACTGGGCACATGTGAGGCCTCCCCTCAAGTACTGGGTCCAGTTCTGGGTGACCCACTTCAAGAAAGAGATTGAGAGGCTGGGGAAGGTCCAGAGGAGCAATGAGGCTGGGGACAGGACCGGAGGGAAAGTCTGATGAGGAGAGGCTGAGGGAGCTGGGGTGTTTAGCCTGGAGGAGACTCAGAGGGGACCTTCTTCCTCTTTACAACTCCTTGAATGGAGCTTGTAGTCAGGTGGGGGTTGGGCTCTTCTCCCAGGCAACCAGCACCAGGATGAGAGAGCAGCACCTGAAACTGCCAAGGGAGAGTTAGGTTGGATGTTAGGAAGTCCTTCTTCACTGAAAGAGTGAGACACTGGAATGGACTGCCCAGGGCAATGGTGGAGTCCCCATCCCTGGAGGTGTTTAAGAATAGGCAGGCCCTGGTCTGGCCAATGGGGTGATGTTAAGTCTTGGTCAGTGCTGGATGAGCCCAGAGGGCTTTTCCAGCCTCAATAATTCTGTGATTCAGCAGAAAGGACAGTAACAAAGCTGGAAAAAAACACTTTTGATTTTAAAATTTACTCTTCAACAACCATTTAAATTTACTCTTCAACAACACAGCAGGCCTTTTTTTCCACAAGCCTGTTTTAAAGTCAACTGCATCTGAAGCTATGTGAAGTAAAAGATGTTTTAAAGCACAGACATGAGGCTGACATTATTCAGATCTGGTCCAGCAAACTGTGTCTTTTCAGCTGTTTGCACAAATGAAGAACTTGGGCCTCAGACTGTACAATATCCCTGGTCCCCTTCTCCCATACTGCTCTCCAACAGGTCAGTCCCCAGCCTATACTGGTACCTGGGGTTGTTCGTGCCCAGATATAAGACTCTACCACTTACCCTTGTTATATTTCATTAAATTTCTCCCTGCCCAGCTCTCCAGCCTGTCCAGGTGCCACTGAATGGCAGCACAGTCTGCTGGGGTGTCAGCCACTCCTACCAGCTTTGTGTCATCAGCAAACTCTCTGACAGTGCACCCTAGTCCCTCATCCAAGTCATTAATTGATTGAATAGTACTCGTACCACTACAGACCCTTGGGGACTCCACTAGATACAGGCCTCCAACTAGACCCTGTCCCATTGACCACTACTCTCTGGCTTCTATCCTGCAGGCAGTTCATGATCCACCTCAATACCCTATTGTTGAGACCACACTGCCTCAGTTTGGCCACAAAGACGCTGTGGGAGACTGTAGCCCTATCAGCACCACTAAACCCTGTTCCCCAACGCAACATCTACCCTTTTCACCTCCAGGGAGGGGGACCCAACCCCCTCCCTGGGCAGATTGTTCCAATGCCTGACAACTCTTTCAGGAAAGAAATTCCTCCTGCCATCCAACCTGAACCTCCCTTGGCACATCTTAAGGCCATTTCCCCTTATCCTGTCACTGGCCACTAGAGAGAACAGATCAATCCCTGCCTCTCTACAACCGCCTTTCAAGTATTTGTAGAGAGCAATAAGGTCTCCCCTCAAATCTCCTCTTCTCCAGCCCCAGATTCCTCAGTTGTTCTTTTGTGACACCCACTACAAATCCTTTACTAGCTTGGTAGCCACCTCTGTCCACTCTCCAGCTCTTCAATGTCTCTCGTGTAGTGAGTGGCCCAGAACTGGACACAGGACTCAAGGTGTGGCCGCACCAAAGCTGAGCAGGATGGAAAACAATAGTTTCAAGGCACATAATATCACCAAATATCTAATTTCACTGGTGTGTGTTTCCACAACATACCATAAGAGTCATAGGGGTCAATGTTGGGGTTGGTTGTCGTCCAGCCATGGATGAGGCCATCTGTTCCCCCACTGTAACACTGTTCACCGTTACTGCTCATCACCACACAGAGCACTGGTCCACTGAAAGAACAACCCCAAAAGAAATGTTGATTATTAATGTTTTAATTATGCGCAAATCAATGTAAACAGAATCTTCATTCTGCTACTTACCTGCTGCACAGACTGCGACACAAACCCAGTGCAGTCAGAGCACAGGCCTCACTGCTCCCCAAAGAAAAACCCTTCACCAGTTTAATCATTGCGCACTGGAACACTTTGCAACTCTAGGCTTTGTCATTTTGCATAAACAGCTCTTTTTTTCCCCTTTTTAAACATCTAATGCCCTTCCATTAAAACAGTTCAGGAGGTTTAACTCACTGCAAACGGCTCTGCTCTTACAGACACGTATGTGGGATAAAAAGGCAAAAGCCGCAGTGAAGAACAAAACACCTCATTGAACTGGAACTGAATAATCTGGAGGCTTTTCTTTTTCAAACTGGAGTAACCACCTCCCAGCATAAATAATTACACAGAAAGGAGATGAATATATGCAGACATTTTACATAACATGGGAACTAAAAGCATCACATGAAATCATTGGTTGACAGGGTGGAAAATACTGTTTTAAAAAAAACTCTGTGTGTTTAAAAAAAATCATATTTTTCTCAAACCACGACAGTGTTTCTCAGGAAGTACTCACCTATGAGCTCTGAAGGTGTATATTGGCTCTACATCAAGAGAAGCACTCCTAAACAAAGGACAAGGAACCGTTAACATGTACAAGATCTTACACAACACTTCACAGAAACCTGCCAGCATTGCTAAATTCTTCAAATCACTGCTACACTTTTCCAAGTGCTTCTCCCACAGTTTCTTCTCTCACCATGGTTTTTCATATGCCTAAGAATTCTTCACATTCTTCCAAAGTATGATAGAATTTGGTTGGTTGGTTTTATAGAATCATAGATGCGTTGGGTAGGATGGGAACTCTAAAGGTCATCTAGTCCAACACCCCTGCAACAAGCAGGGACATCTCTCACTAGAACAGGCTGCCCAGAGGCCCAGCCCACCTGACCTGGAAAGGCTCCAGGGATGGAGCCTCCACCACCTCTTAGGCAGCCTGTTCCAGGGATCCCCCACCCTCAGATTCAAGATCTTTTTCCTCCTGTCCAGCCTCAATCTGCCCTTTTCCAGCTTCAAACCATGACGCCTCATCCTATCGTTCCCTGCCCTTTGGAACAGTTTTCCCCAGCCTTCTGACAGGCCTCTATCAGGGATTGGAAAGTCACTATAAGGTCCTCCCGGAGTAGTCTTCAGGCTGAACAACCCCAACTCTCTCAGTCTGACTCCATAAGAGGACTTACTGTACTAGTCCTGATACAAATACACCTTAATACCTGCCAATGTCCAGCGATATTCAAGGGACATTGTACAAAGCAACCCAGCAACATGCTGTGGCAGGGGGATTGGATTAGATGATCTTTCGAGGTCCTTTCCAATCCCTGATGTTCTGTGATGTCAAACCTCACAGCTGTATTCACGTGTATGCAGAGATGTGGAACCATATATATATGGTTCATATATATATTGCACATATATATATATACACACACACACACACACCTAAAAATGCACTTTTATACGTTTATCTACACATGCAAGTACACATCAAAAATACTAGTATATACTTTTGTAAATAAGTTTGTTTGCAAATATGTTTGTTTGTAAATAGGTTTGTTTGTAAACACATTTGCAAATACATTTGTAAATGGGTTTGTTTGCAAATGCATTTGTCACATTATGTACAAAAAATTTTTTCAAAAGTGAATGGTTTTAATTATCACAAACAAAACACATTCACAAACACAGGTGAATTTCTTCTGACCCCATTCATATGCCTCCATCCCTCTCTAAGACCTTGTTTTCCTTCTTTTAAATTCAAGGAGCAATATCGATTAACAACAAGAACCACCCCATGAAGTGCTATCTATAAGTGGATTTTTTTATTTCATAAATGAAAATGTTTTTTGAAACACATACAATCAAATCTTACTTTTTTGCTGGGGCTGTTTTCTGCAAATTCCACATTTTTAATGTATGGTCCTCTGAAGCTGTTATTAAGACTGGTTCAATGGGATGAAAAGCGAGACCTCTTATTCCATCAAAGTGACTTCTTAATGTGAATTTGGGGTTCCAAGTCTTTCTCAATGCATCCTTATTGTTTGCTATCTAATTAAAAAAAAAAAAGACAAACTGGTTATTCATCTGGAAGGTAAAAGAAAAGGAAGAAATCAGTGGTCTGGCAGTTTTGAAAGGCATCACATTACCTCAGCCACTCTTCATAACTTCCTCTTCTGCAACAGTCCATTTAACACCACTCATACAATTCAAAATGAGAAGGAAGGCAGTTGTATCCCAGGAGGAAAGATGTATTCCACAAGGACAGAGGTATCCCACCAGGGCTCATTTATGCCACCAAAGGCAGATATTTCTCACAAGCTAAGATTTATCCCACAAGGGCACATGTATCCCATAAAGGCAGTTGTATCCCACCAAAGGCAGATGTTTCCCACCAAAGGTAATTAGTAGGGTTGCATTCAAAGCAGTACACTGTGTGCACATATGAAATGCTCCAGGTCTGTGCAGTAAAACAATTTAAGCAACTGACAAGTCCCTTTCTGACTGATCCTATTTGTAACGTGATCTGTACCTACTGGCTCATTCACTGGGCCTAACTCAATTACGATGTGGTCCCTGAATATTCCAAAATCCACTGACATGGTGTCTCTGAGATGAAGTTCTCTGAAAAACAGAGTAGCATTTCACAGCCCAGAAAGAAAGCCAAACTATCTCACCCTCCTAAGGCAACAGAAGACCTGTAATAAAGCAAAGCTTGCTAGAAACAGATTTGGCTACACCCTAAGAATGTAAGTGGCAAGCAAAAAGCTATCCGATGAACAATGGACAATGAGTAAGTCAAGGACAACAGAGATACTAAAAAGAAGGTAACTTGAATCACCATCCCTGGATGTGTTTAAAAGTCGTGTAGTTTGGGAGCTTGGGGACATGGTTTAGCAGTGGGTACAGGACAGCTGGGTTAATGGTTGTACTCCATGATCTTTTCCAACTTAGACAATTCTACGGTTCTACGATTCTATATATACAGACACAATTATTTGCAGGGAATGCATTTTAGCAAAGCCAAAAAGAAAGCCCTTTACAAAAGAAGGTTATTTCAACATCACTGTTCTGGTCAAATGTTTCTGTGAAAAGCTGAGCAGACTCTTATTGCCATCAGCTAACACCATCGAGTCCAATTCACCTTCCTATAGCCACTGCTGCTGCTGGTTATAGAAAACAAATGATTTTAACTCCACTATTGATAATTTCATTATGTCAAAAGCTACAGCAAGTCCCAAATAATTTAGTATTTACCTGCAAAAAAGTTGCCGTTTTGAACCACTTCTAGTAGTCTACATCTTACTCTAAAATGAGGGGGAGAAGGGGAAGGTCTAAGAACAACAGTGTGTTTTCCTGAATGTCATTATTTTTTGATTGAATAAGGAAAATATGCTGTGATTAAGAGGCTCTATAGATCTTAAACAATGAAAATGGAGTCGCAGCAAACAGCATGTTTAGTCCCCTCATATTTTTTACTCATTCAGTACTATCTCACTAAGGGAGACAAGTCTGTTCCTTCACCAGTTTACTGGGCTGAGTTGGCTCAATGAGGGAACAGAAAAATGCTCAAGCTGCTGCAAGGATGGGGCAGGACTGCAAAGTTAGCAGCTCTGGCAGACTTTCTGGAGTTTGGCCGAACAAGTCTCAGCAAAATGGGTATAGGATATACAGACTATTCACAGATATGTGGAGAGGAATCTGATCACCTCAACATCAACATCTGAAAGCCACAAAGGTACCTCAGAAGGCCTCAGAGTACACACAAGTTCTAGAAGGGTAATATTCTCCATTTACTTCTCAGTAATTCAAAGATGTTCCTCCAAAGGAATCCAAGATGCTTAGCTTAAAAATTGGGAGGGCAGTCACAACCAGTAGACCAGCAGTAGAGATGGAAACAAATCCTAGTCCTGGTGCACCACCATCACCTCTCTTCACCTACCATTGTCTCACAGGCATCTAAACCCTGAAGTGCTGAGAACTGAGACTGACACATGGATTATTCCTTTCTTCCTAAGAGAAATCACAAATGTTCACATTCTTGTGGGGGTGTGGAGAAAAATACTCCCCTGGCTTGTTTTCCCAGGGCTAAGCAACATTGAGAGAGAGAATTTGGATTGGATAACAACAGGTGTCTGCTTCAGGGAAGAGGTTGTTGAAGCAGCAGCAAAGTGTAAAAGGGAGGCTGCTTGCAGAGACACCCTGGGGAGATGGAGTTGTGCCTTGTCTCTCTGCAGGACTCTCCTTCTCTCTCTCTGCAGACAGGCTGCTGAAGACAGAATGGACCTATCTTGGCTAATGACCTGGACTGTGAGCTTAATGGACATTTCCATTAGGTAATGGACATTTCCATAGGTTTGGGTGGGTTTCCCTTTTGCTATGGACTTTCTCACTACCTTTGAGATTTCTGTTGGGGTACTTTTGATCAGAGGTGTTCTCCTTTATTTCAATGATGATACAACCTTACCCTTACATTGTGTAAAAACTGGCAGTAAACTGGGCTTCGTGCTATGGCCCTGCTCCTTGGGCTGGGTTACAGAATTGTCAAAACACCCCCAGAAAGGTCATCGGATCAACAGCTCAACTGAAATTCAGCTACACCAACACCTGCAGTACGGCAAAAAGAGGAGAAGCATTTCCATTGTGCAGCAGGACAATTATGAGATAGTTGCCATCATGGAAACATAGTGAGATGGCTCACACAACTGGGGTGCAGCACTGGATGGCTATAAACTTTTCAGAAGGAAAAGTCCAAAAGGAGAGGTGGTGGAGTGGCCTTGTAGGTTAGGACGTGTTTTAATTGTGTTGAATGCAATGGTGGTGATGAAAGGGTTGAATGTTTATGTGTAAGAAACAGGGGAATGGCCAAAGAGACAGAGGTCACACTGGATGTCTGATCTAGACATCTCATCCAGAATCAAGAGGCAGATGAAATACTCTAAAACAGACTCTAATATTCACACTCACTACTACTTATTCTCATGGCGCACTTCAGCTTACCAGGTGTTTGATGGAAATACAACACAGCAGAGAGGAAACCATACTCTAGGTTTCTGGAACGTGCATGAAAGAAAACTTCCCAACACAGCTGGTGAGGGAAGCAGCCTGGGACAGCTCCCTGCTAGACCTGCTGTGTATAACAAGAGGACTTGTGGTGATGTGAAGGTTGGAAGCCATTGTGGACTTCATGATCATTTAAAGGTAGAGTTTTCATTTGACCTGTTTAGGAAACTGGTTGATAGAATCCTTTAGGAGGCATTCCTGAAGGGCAAAAAATTCCAGAGAAGCTGGACATTATTGAAGAAGTAAATCTTCAGGGCACAGAAGCTAGCTATGCTGGTGTACCAGCCAGCAGAGAAGAAGGACAGCCTGGCTGAACAGAAAGATCTGACCGAATCTAAAAAAAACAAAGAAAAACCTATGGCCTATAGCATAACATTCAGGCCAGTCAGGAGCACTACAAAGACCTCATGAGGCTATGCAGGGAGAAAATCAGAAGGGCCAAATTTTGGCTAGAACTTGGTCTGGCTACTGCCACAAAATACAATATAAAATGTTTCTACAGACACGAAGTATTGTAGCTTGAATTCGGTGGGTCCTAGCTTGAGGGACTGGGGAGTTACTGTGGCAACTTGTGATAAGCAGCTTGGAATTTCAAGCTCAGTAAGTGTTTCGGCAAACCACTAGGACCAGGTTGCAGCTTCCCATTTCTATTTTCTTGTTAGGAGTGAATCTTGTTTAGTTTGGTCTTAACTCAGAGAAGAGGCACACGTTGCTGAAGCAGGACATAGAATCATAGAATCATTACGGATT
>VXBP01000755.1:2320-32031 GCA_013400115.1 Rhinopomastus cyanomelas | reverse complement strand
GGGGTGACCTTATCGCTGTCTATAACTATCTGAAAGGTGGTTGTAGTCAGACAGGGGCTGGTCTTTTCTCCCTGGCCACTGGAGACAAGACAAGGAGTCATAGTCTTAAGCTCCATCAGCGGAGGTTTAGACTTGACATTAGGAAAAAATTTTTCACTGAGTGATCTGGTTTTGGAATGGGCTGCCCACAGAGGTGTTTGAGTCACCGTCCCTGGAGGTATTCAAGGTTAGGCTGGATGAGGTGCTGAGTGGCATGATCTAGATGATCTAGATGTTAGGATTACTGGGGTTTTTTGGATTTAGGTTGGACTGGATGATCTTTAAGGTCTTTTCCAACCTTATCATTACTGTGATACTGTGATACTGTGATAACAACCAAGAGGAACCACACCTCTGACAGCAAAGTTTCAAACTTTTCTTCAGACCGCTTTTACAATTTAGGTTTGGGCCACAAGACTTGCCAGCCTACATGCTGGATCTGTGTCAGACAACTAGCACCAGGGGTTGCTGAGACAACCACCTGGCCATTTTGTGTCCCTGCTGCATGGCTAATGCTATCTGTCTTTTCCAGTGAAGCAGCAGAATGAGAAAGCAATTGCCACTGCACTACTGAGTGGTTACCACCACTCCCTCCTAGGCCTTCTGTTTTACCCTTTGCCTTTGATTTGATGCTTTTATTGTGAAGCCAGACAAAGTTCAATTTGAATTTCTAAACACCAAAAAAAAAATTCCTAAAAATAATGAAATAATAAAAAGATACATTACTAACTTGTAAATGAAGGTATTTGTTACACACTAAGTTTAGAAGTTACTTCTTGACCGATTACAGGGAATAGTTAAAGTGGGGTTGGAATAAATGCAGTTTTGTGCCACTTCACCCAGTGCAAGCATGGGTCTAGCAAATGTAGTTTTGACAGATACATTCAAATGTGCTGAGAGGTAGGGATGTGATTGTTTCTGTGTAGTGTCAGGGCAATTAACTGATGTTTCCAGAGCAGAAGTGTTCCCAGTTTTCTTGGGGGACTTTTATGTCACAGCTTGGGAATAGTGTCACAGTAAGCAATTTCCTGTTCAAAGTTTCATGGCCGTGATGAAGACCTGCAAAACCAGAAAAGATGTCTTTCTGCAGGTTCTCTTTTCCATTCCAGGATTAGGTATTTACAATAATAAATGTGGAATTTCATACAATTATTTGGGTTGTAAGGGACCATTAAAAGTCATATGGTCCAACCACAATTTGATTCAGAAAGGCCCATTGAACTAGCAGACAAGTCTGATACTTTGCCACATCAAGATGTTTCAGAAGCACTTTGGGACACAACCATTAGTCTTCTGTGTTTAGCGTGGTTTTAGCTATAAGAAGATCTGCCAATAATTATTACTTGACATAGACTGAGGGAACTGGCTTCTATAAACAAAAATTACAAAACATCCCATTCTTTGGGACAGGTTTAGAATGTGACACTTAACTTTGTGGTCACTGTGTGGTTTATGCTTTTCTCCTCCCAACATAAAAGGATACCCAGCTGATGTTAATGTAACTATAGCTCATGTAGGCATTTTCACACACATGTAATAGCAGACATCCTTCTACACTCAGGATCTAAGTAACCACATACTGCGGAATCATAGAATCACAGAATCATTAGGGATTGGAAGGGACCTTGAGAGATCATCCAGTCCAATCCCCCTGCCACAGCAGGATCACCTAGACCAAGTCATACAGTCAAGTCTGAGTTAGAAGGGACCACAGGCACTCTGCACATATAACACAGGCACTTTAAACAGGAAAACATACAAGCAAATTAAATTATTATCATTACATCACTAATGTTCTAAACCTAATTTTTAAATAATCACAGAACTTATCATCACACTCAACATGGCTTTGCCAAAGAGAGGTCATGCTTGACCAACCTGATCACCTTTTATGAGGGCATAACCAGGTGGATAGATGATGGCAGAGTGGTGGATGTGGTCTGTCTTGACTTGAGTAAGGCATTTGACACAGAATCCCACAGCATCCTCACAGCCAGACTGAGGCAGTGTGGTCTAGATGATTGTGTAGTGAAGTGGATCATAAACTGGCTGCAGGATAGAAGTCAGAGAGTAGTGGTCAATGGGACAGAATCTAGTTAGAGGCCTGTATCTAGTGGAGTCCACCAAGTGCTGGTACTGGGACTAGTCCTATTCAATCTATTAATTGATGACTTGGATGAGGGATTAGGGTGCACTCTCAGCAAGTTTGCTGATGGCACAAAGCTGCGAGGCGATGCTGACACCCCAGCAGACTGTGCTGCCATTCAGTGAGACCTGGACAGGCTGGAGAGCTGGGCAGGGAGAAATTTAATAAAATATAACAAAGGTAAGTGCAGAGTCTTGCATCTGGGCAGGAACAACCCCAGGTACCAGTATAGGTTGGGGAGTGACCTGTTGGAGAGCAATGTGGGAGAAAGGGACTGGGGGGGTTGTAGTGGACAGCAGGATTACCACAAGCCAGCAATGTGCCAGGAAGGCCAACAGCATCCTGGGGTGGATCAGAAGGGGGGTGGTTAGCAGATCAAGAGAGGTTCTTCTTCCCGTCTACTCTGCCTTAATGAGATCACATCTGGAGTATTGTGTCCAGTTCTGGGCCCGTCAGTTCAAGAAGGACATGAAGCTCCTGGAGGGAGTCCAGCATAGAGCAATGAAGATGATGAAGGAAGTGGAACACCCCTCTTTGAGGAGAGGCTGAGAGACCTGGGTCTCTTTAGCTTGGAGGAGACACAGGGGTGATCTCATTAATGTCTACAAATATGTGAAGTGTGGGTGTCAGGAGGATGGAGCCAGGCTCTTCTGAATGTCATCTTGTGATAGGATGAGGTTCCATATCAATATGAGAAGGAACTTCTTCACAGTGAGGGTGACAGAGCACTGGAACAGGCTGGCCAGGGGGGTTGTGGAGTCTCCTTCACTGAAGATGTTTAAAACACGCCTGGATGTGCTCCTGTGTGACATGGTCTAGGTGATCCTGCTGTGGCAGGGGGACTGGACTAGATGATCTTTCAAGGTCCCTTCCAATCCCTAATGATTCTGTGATATGTGAAAGGAGGAAACCTTTGGTGACACATGATCACAAGAATTAAAACATATTTTAAAAGAATGCAAAACATTTCCAAATCCAGTTGGAACATGAGGCAAAATAATCTAAGTGAAATTCATAGCTTTTAGGATAATCTCACATTCATCACTTTCCTCAGTATTCCCTTACAGCTGTTCAAGATGTTATTGCGTATGTGATTGTCATGTGTTGCTTTTTCAGGATGCAGCAGAACTGTGGTCTAAAATCTTAACAGTTGACTGTGAGAGTTAGAAATTAATTATGAGGTCTAGTAGGACCACACAGGTAACACGTTTTGGCTACAAATAGTTACGCTTCCTCATATCCTTAACTAGCATGATTGAGAAATAAGTCCTGTCAGTTTTTCCATTTCAGAAACGAATTAAGTTCCATTTTTACCTACATTTTAAAATGTAGGAGGCATTTTAGAAGAAAAATGCATAGCAATTCACAGTTGTGGGTTCCCCCTCCTCCCCACCACCTCCCAGTTACCCCTAAACACATAGCTTCAACCTAAGGAATGGGAAAAATTTTGACTGATGTTTACCATTGCCACAGGGGACATCTTCTTCCCTCTTCCTTACATGTATCTCGAAATACTTCACAAAACAACTGAAAACATCATAATTGGTCAAATATAACTTGTCAGTGCTGGTATGGTAATGCAGACTGGAAAATAAAGGCCCGATTTTTCATCATCAACAAAAAAAGAAGTGTGGGAAAGTCAGAGTTCAGCTGATTTTTAGTCAATGACGGGAGAAAGCAGCAGTAGAAATACTACATTTTAAAAAATTTTTAGTTATACTGTAAATGCTTATAAATGATAGAAGAATTTAACGTGCATCAGAATGAAGTCTAGAAGTACCAGCCAGTACATCTGCTGTAAAGCTGTCTGCTGCAGGTTCTTAGTCTTAACATTTGTCAGGAAACTAGGCTGTACCCAAAAAGCAATCCAACACATTTCCTCCCCATCAAAGACTGGTGAGCCATCAATACAATAACGGAACAATACAGAATGGCAATGAATATGTTTCTTTTATTGCTGGTAACGTCTTTTTTCTCCCCCTTCCAGTTTAAAATTCATTTCACAAGACATAGTTCAAATGCATCTATTAAAAGAGAAATATGGCATTAGCTTCTCACAGTACTACAACAATTCACAAATTCTGCACATCTCAGAACCTTTTCAATGATGTGTTGAACACTGCAATTTTTAAAAAAATCACATTTTGTTTATACAATTTAAAAAAATTTATCAAAAAGTGACCCAGTTTCCCTAGAAGGATACACAGTTAAGGTGTGAAATACACTGACATTCCCAGCTTGTTCCATTACTGAACACATAATCCCTTACTGAGCAGGAAAGCTGTCTGGCTTGGTTTACGCTCCAAGAAATTTTGTAGCATATCCATCCCATCCAAAGATCCTCCAGGTTTCAAAATGAGGTTTCTGTATTTCATTCCAGCCTGACAAAATGTGAAGCAGAATGTTAGTATTTTTCATGCTGTGAACCGCTTCTTTTCTGTATTGCACATTTTAGTATCTAGTCATGATTAAATGTCTTCCCTCCTTCCAGACCTTCTTAAAACCACATGATATACAACAATTATAATCTAGACCTGCTGGAAGAACAACAAGAGAGTGGAAAATTTAACCTGTTCTTGAAGAAGTCTTTTTTCCTTGTGTTTTTACATTGTTTTGGAAGCTACAGTCACAACTGTGGAACACATTCTGTAACACATGCACCATCTCTACACAACCTTCACTGACTGACAGGAAAAGGGAACCTAAAATCCATTCTATCTTAATTGAGGTAATGGATTCCTTTAAAAAGAATTAACCAAGCTTCTCAGGTATCAGTAAGTAATGAGTACTTTCTTAAGAAGCATCATTTTAAAGAACATACATGGGGAATTCTGGGCACCTTAAGCAAGATTATCACTGAGAAAAAATTAATTTGCATGCAGATGTCTCGAGTGCTTCTTATATTGAATAGAACAAGGTTCTTCCTTTTTAGTCACTGTGTATACTCCCCCCAAATGTCAAAGCTATGAGATTATAGGACCACATCACTTTCTGAGAGATATACTGCGACACTCAAGCACAGGTCTTTTTAACTGATGTACTACAGGAATTCAATGCATTGCCAACTGCATTGTCTGAATTACAGCTGGAAAAAACAAAAAACCAGTCCACTGAAGTATTGCTTATTCTTCATTATTTACATTGTTTCCTGAGCATTAGCACCAAATAAAGACACTGTTCATTATACTTTAAAAGTTTTATGTGAGCAGACTTGAGTCTTTGTTGTTGTCTCTCCAGGGCCAGCACACTGCTGAGTTCTAGGAATACCAGAAGTTATTTCAGACAATGTTCAATAGCTGAAAAGTATGACAATCAGCTGAATTAAGTTTTTGATGAAGAGTTTTTACAGGTACAGTGTCTGAAATTAGTTTCTATAACTTCCTGTTATAGAAGGAAGTTCTACCTGCTTACCACTTTCTGTTAGAATAAAATTTCTCTTCTTGTCTTAAGCAACAGTTACAGAAACTTATTTTCCTTTCCTGATGTCCTGAAGACTAATCTAAATTTAGATATAATGAAATACAAACATGTAAATAATCATACTGGTATCTAGTATTTGTTTATTATTGTTTTCCCCATCCCATGGAACTCTATTACACTTACATGGCATGCAAATAAGGGAAACTAAATGAAAGAGAACCAATCTGAGAAGCTATCATAGCTCTGAAGATGGAGGGAAAACCTCCATGACGTTGCTGAAGTTATATCAGCATTCAAGCAAAGTATGTATGTGCACATGTATGCTAGAGAGTAACACACTGACACACACACAAAAAAAACCCAACTATATTTCTTCCTCAGTTCATAATCTGAATATCAAGCTTCACAAGAGGCACCAGTTGCCTTTTAGCTGGACCATAGCAAATATTTACTCCCAGCATAATTAATTTATTCTCAAAGCCTCACAAACACAAAGAAAACAAAAATCACCACTGAGGAAATCAGGACAATAGGCACCTCCATCCCACAGAAGTAGTAAAGATTACAGAGTAATTCTGGTAAATTATGGCTTACGGTTTAACTATGCAATCACTCAGAAAAGAGTTTTAACAGTAGGTAACAAAAAAGAAAAAAAGAGGGTCTGTGGTGGCACAGGAGGCATCTGAACAGCTGATTGACAAAATGTCCCAAAGTCTGGCACCAGCATCCTTAACCATCTCTCCCAACTGCTAATAGTTTACAAACCACAGCAAGTTTGACCCCTTCCCAAATGTGATTTTTAAGAACTCTAAGAAGAGCACTTTATTAAAGTTACTTTATTCGGTTAACTTGCCATTTCTCTCTCCACGTCTGATTTACAAATGTCAACAATCTCACTGAATAAGCAGCAGTGCTTATTCTCAAATTTACCTGTCTTGACTCCCTAGCACTTGAAAATAAATCTTGTCTTTCAAATCTTTTATCAACTCTCCTCTCAACTTTTTTAGTTTCCTCCTTTTCTCATAAAATTCCTCCTCAGTTTTATTTGCCTCAGTCTTCTATTACCTAAGTAGTTTCCTCTTTGGACTTGTCTCTCTGTGCAAGCCAAACTCTAATTCTGTTTACTTTCTACACCCTCTGAAGGCAGAGATGATTCTGTAATTTCTGGTTAATGCAATAAGGGAGAGGAGAAATAAAGGCAGATTTAAGGAGAACATCAGGAAAGACAAACACCTTCTATTCACTCCTTTATTTCTCTCTTGCACTGAAGGGCTGGCTGCTGAATCCAGAATACAAGTGGATCAGGATAACTCATAGATCTTTCCTACAACAGAAATGCAGTATCTAACCTGACAAGTCTAAGAGTACAATCCTACAAAAATAAAAAGGTTTCCAGAATTGGCAGGACTACTCACAATTCTTTCTGTTGGAGGCAGAAGTGGTAAGAATTACACAAGGGAAAAAAAGCCTAGTAAATCATGAACCTGTCAATGATTTGAACTTCAAAAGCCACTTGGAGA
Source organism: Rhinopomastus cyanomelas (assembly GCA_013400115.1). Lineage (NCBI taxonomy): Eukaryota > Metazoa > Chordata > Aves > Bucerotiformes > Rhinopomastidae > Rhinopomastus > Rhinopomastus cyanomelas. Next base: position 24,906 of record VXBP01000755.1, on the reverse strand, counting down.
AAAAAGACTACTGAGGAAAAACTTTGGATATTATGTTGTGCTGTCAAAAAGAAAGCTCAAAATAACTTCAGTTTACTAAATAATTACAAAGAAATGAGACACTTTTGAGGCAGTATTAATGGAAACAGAGCACCATTATCTTATGGATTTCACAGCAGAATATGCATCAACTCTTGACAGGTACAGAAGCAGTGCTTCAGATGCTGTACTTATGGATCATGATTGCAGTATATGTGTTTTCACAGATAAAGGGTAACAGAAGTCTTTACTAAAAAGTAACTATCACCTACCTTTGGATTCATTAATCCTTCTTGCTTAAAGCAGCTATGAAAAATGTCCATTGAAAACACTTCACTCCACAGGTATCCATAGTACTGACCATCATAACCACCTGCCAGATGGCCAAAAGTAGCTGGCATGTTTGTTCCTTGAAAAGTAGATTAACATTGTCTTATTTAGAACAAATGTAGGTTGTTGGAGGTTTTTAATATATACAGTGCATCAAGGACAAAATAAGAAGGAATTTATATCAGGTAGTTTGAAACTTCTAACACAAAGGGTCTGAGAGAGTGTGCCTCAAAGTATTGGCCATGTTCTGTTGACTACAAAAGTAAAGCCATTTCCCATTCTAGGCCAACTGCACACCTAACATGGACCTGACAGAACATTTAAAGTGGTATTCAAATGATGTAACTCTAAAATATAACCTGCAAAAGCTTTAGTTTTGTATTTACTTTCATATTCTTTCAGAAGAGATGATTAAGATCACCCTAAGTATCAAAACAACTATTTCAGCTTTATGAAATTGACTCTTTTATAAACAACAACTCTTTGTTTTTGTATGCAAAGCACACTTGGGCAAGCAGAGTACATTTAATCAAACCATTTGGACACACTGTGTAACAGCTTCACACTGACATACCTGGGGTGGCAGGAATTCCTAGAATCTCCATGCAGTATTTAGCATATTCATCTGCGGGGTCAACAGACGGTTTTGTATGCAGTGCCTGGTCAACTTTGCTCAAAACAATCTGACGGAGGGTTAAAAGTCCTAATGGGGTAAGAATATTAATTAACTAGCACTAAAGTAGCTGGAGTTTCTTTAGCACCTTTCATTCGTAGTTCTCAATATGCATCCTAAATTATTAGAATTTTAAGCACGGAAAAAACTTTCCATCTGAACCATTTCCATCTGAATTGCTTCATTTACAAGTTGAGAGGCATATTTTTAATAAAGGAATTGTCATTATAAGCTCCATCTTTCCAAATGTTATTTTCCTCACAGATTAAAACCCAAATAAAGTGGACAATTCAAAAACAAATTTCAGTATCTAAAATTATGTTTTCAGCTATCTTCAATTCTAGTACACCATTTCATTCAGGCTTGCACAGATGGTAGTAAGTTTATCTACTCTAAGATACTTCAAAGATCAGCAAGAACTGCTGCAGCAGCTGCTGTAGGCTTTTCTTAAGAAGCTACAAGATAGCAGTCTTTTTTCAGACAAAATGCTTATGTAGCTACACTGCCTTTACAAGCCAGAAGGATATGAACTTCTTGTTCAGGACAGGAAAGCAGCAGTGGCTTACTGATTCATTGTACCATAAATGGGAAAGACTATGATATTGGGGGAGTCTCAGTTACAGGGACAGGTGAATGAGAGTGACATAGTAAGAGTGAGATCATAGGTCATGACATTAGATTACAGTCTCACTTTGAGGATACATGTAAGGTGGTAGAAGATGTGGAAGCACAAAAGAATGGAGACTTTAGTTTGGGAAGGCAGTGTGTCTGCACTTCAGATTCCAGATTGAGAAGAGGCTGTTTGAGCAATGAAGGGCTAAAATACTTCTGTCTGGGTTGTGCATTAACCACTTCTATGTCTGTCAAGTGTCACATGCAAATGAAATGTAGATGATATATGTAGAAAATGATACTGTATTCATGCACCGTGCCTGCCCCACACTATCAGAAAAAAGTAACAGAAAACCTCCCTCTCCACATCGTGTTTTGAGTGAAGTACAAGAGTCACATGGGGAGGAATGCAAAGGTAGCCTGGAAAATCAGAGTTGCTAATATTCCTGCAAATAGTAGTATTTGTCATTTTAGCCTTCCTTAATGGTAGAAACATATACAAACAAATCCAGAAAGGCAGTGATCACTGTACATACAGAATAATTACAATGGTCTTGTTATGTTTGTCTTCAATATTTCACATTTTTTTTTTAAATGTATTTTAAACTTTGTAGTTTTATGCATATACTGTTGTAGAGAGAGATGGCAAAGAAATACCTGTATTAGCCAGTCTAGAAGCAGCAAGTTTCTCAATGAGAGTGTCTCCAACATGGCTATCATCTTTATAATGTCGTGACATTTGTTGTAGTGGTTCTTTTTCCCACACCCAGTTCTCGAACATTTGTGACGGTACCTCTACAAAGTCTGTTTCCACATTAGTTCCACTAAACCTAGCAAAATCAGTCTAAAAGGAAAAGCCACTGTATTAAATGAAAAAGAGAATCCAAGATTTCCAGCAGATTATAAACCTTCAGATGCCAACATTTCAGTGGTAATCACAGCAAAAGGAATCTTTCAAAATTAACAGTAATAATAATAATAATAATAATGATGATAAGAAGTTCTCAGGGAGGTTGTGGATGCTCCATCCCTGGAATTATTCAAGGCCAGGTTGGACTGAACTAGACAATTTCTACAGTCCCTTCCAAATTAAACCACTCTATGATTCTGTGTTTCTATAAACAATAGTAATTTTTAAAATCCCACAGCAAGTGGAGTACATATGCACTGTAATTGTTCTTAGGCGAGCAAAAGGAGCTTTGCAACATCCAGGCACATTCTATTCTCATTGATTACCAAAATGTTGCAGCCAATTTTGTACCAATGCTGAACCTGTCTCACTTACAAAAAGCTCCTACATAGTTTAAAAGGAAGAACAGGTCTTATTTCTCAATTTTTGAATTCAGAAATACCTGTCTTAGGGTGAAGATGATCAAATAATAATTACTTTTTTTTTTTCAACACGATGCAAAGTATGTAATCAAGTCTACCTATTCGTTCTGAAGTTTGTTTGAATGTAATTTGTTTAATTTAGGATTTAATAACTGGATTTCTATGACTATTTTTGTTCTGCAGTCCTAGTCTCTATGGTCAAGATCAAAAACTAAAGTTTCACGTCTGTAAATTTTCTCTGAGTTTACTATTTGGTACTTGTTTATAAAGAAGATGAAAGAAGTGCTACACAAGGTCTGTTTTTGTAGACAACCTTGCACATTTTTTGATCGGTGAATATGGAGACTTTTCACTCTCCGAAACATAAAATTTCCATCAGGCCAATAATACATTTTTCCTTTGGCAGAATCAATTTTACATGTAGGCAAAAGTGAAACCAGTAGTTTTACAATTTTATTGACATCTTGATACTAAATTTGCTGAGTTCCAGTTCTTTCTGATCTCTGATTACCTTGTCAGATAGAATACCAGAAAGTAAAGTAGCTCAAATAAGGCCCGTTCCGTGCTTCTGATGTCAAGAGTGCTAGCTCTCTAGCTAAATGCCAAAATGCTGGAGGTGATATTGATTACAATTCATCTGCATTCCCAAGTACAGTAAGCTTTAGTTTTTGCTTCTGTGGTCTAGCTTGCTACTGGAAGTAACAAAAATTCCTCTAACAGCTGTAACAGAAGCCACTGCCAAGGGGCTTCTTTACCTTACATAAGAATCTGTTAACTGGTGGAAGGTATCTGCATGGCACACATGAAAAGCACATGTTCTGTGAAAAAGTCCTTCATGAGAAGATGTATTCATTGCTGTAGGTTCAAATAAAAATTACAATTAAAAAAACTCAACAAGTCACTCTAAAAAATAACCTAAAAACCTGCATATGTACTTCACTGCAATTAGAAACCATCACGATATATCTCACTTTGAGGCCATGGAAAATAAGTCCTACACTGAAACAGAGACATCACTAACCTGTGCACATATGTGATGCATTATGTGACCAAATTCATGGAAGTAAGTCTTTACTTCATCATGTCGCAGCAATGATGGGCGATCTGATGCTGGGTTTGTGAAGTTGGTTACCAGAGCAGCTACAGACATCATTCTGTTGCCATCAGAGAGAAGACAGCCGGGCTGGAGACCAAAGCATGCTGCATGCCCATACTTTCCTTCTCTGTACAAGAAAATACATCAGACAACCTCTTCGAACAACAAACATGCTCACCTAAACAGTAAAGCCTATTCAAGAACAGGGACAACCCATCAGTGTATCTTTAAAATTTCACACAAAGAAATTACATACTTTCATGACTTCTAAGTTTAATGTACTGTTACAATGAAAAAACCCACAGTGCTTAAATCACATTTGTTTAAGATTCACAGCAGCATTTATGAGAATCTGACTTTTCCTCGAACACTTAAAGTGTATATCCTCTAGACGTCAATTATACTTTTAACTGCTCGTGTACAGGAAAGACTAGGCTCTGTTCTCTGAAACAGTATTTTTTCTTCCATTAGAGGCGACAAAATAATACAGTTTACTGTCTTTTCATTGCAAACAACTTATATGCTATTGCACAACCAATATAATTTTCTTAAACTAGAAAAAGCTTAATTAAGTTTTTATTTAAAAAGGTTGCTAGCCAATATAAAAATGGCTAAAGAATAATGAAAAAACCCAAAACAAGAAAACAGGCAGAAAGATTGTAAAAGGACTACTTAAGAATAAATCCTGTCAAAGTAGTCTATTCTCCTTATTTCTGACAAGATGATGCTGCAAACATGTACAAAGAAAGCTGGAGAGCTAGAGATCAATGTGGATGTTATTTTAAGGTGTGCTCACTGGGAACCTATTCTTGATCCTGACCTATCTGTTATTCGCTTCAGTAGTCTGGACAATAGATTACAAAAGACGCGTATAACGTGTAAAGAGGAACTGAGAGAAACACTTGGCAGATAGGAACATTATTCATCTGAACAGACTGGATTTAACAGTTCAATACAAATGAAAAATAAAATACTGCATTAGTTAGGACAGAGAAAAGTTCAGACAGGCAAAAAACTATGGACAAATGACTAGACAGTAATGCTTGAAAAATGAACAAAGAAGTAATGCTTCATAAACTGAACATAAACAAAAAATACAGCACTACTACTACTACAAAAAGAATGTAAACAATTTTAAAACAGTCCACAGGACAACTTAATAAACACAGTAATAGTCTCGTCCGTGAGACAAATATTTACTTCCAAATGCATTTAATTTCAACCACATTTTAAACACATAAGCAAAGTTATAATTACCTGGGGTAAAGGTCCAGATAGAACTGCCCTAACATTTCTCCCGTTAAATTATCCTTTACTGTGTAAAGAGTAACGCTGTCATGCCAAACATGAGGATTTTCTACTTGTTCAAATACAAGTCCCAGCAGCTTCTGGTAAATACTCAGCAAACCTTCTGTAACAGCCTGAATTGGGAAGTATTCCTTCAGCTTTTCTTGATCTATGGAGAACATCAGCTCTTCTGTTTTATTCATATAATATTGAAGATCCCATGCATTGATTCGTCCATCATAATCAAAGTTTTGTTCTCTACACTCCTTTTTCTTCAAATCTAGAATAAATTGTCTCTCTTCCTCAGCCAAAGGCTTTAGCTTCTTACTCAAATCATCTGAAACAAAGATTTCCGTGGAATCAAATTCTGTGTTCTTTACTGTAACATGTATTTCTATAAAATACAATCATACCCTTCAGCATGTGACCCAAGACTGAATGCTAGAGTTTTCCATTTGTTGACTAAAAACGAGCAGACTGTCTGCTTTCTTGTCTTAATGAGCTTTAATTGCAAGCATGATATAAATAGTACAGGAGTCCACATAGGCCTAGCAGTACTGTGAATAGTTTTGGTAAATTTACACTTTTTCAAAGACATCAGAAATGAAAAGTAACACTAGACATTTTTGCTTGAAGCCTTTTATTGTATGCCCTATATTCTCAGTTCTCTCGATGTGCTTCTACAGAAACAGCTGAAGGCCACAACTACTTCTAGCTAAAATCATATGAAAGAACAAGAGAATAAAGAGCTTTTGTCTATATGATGGCTAGCTTTTAGACTACCAAAGCCACTGGTGGTTAATCTCTATGAACTTTTTTCCAATACAGCTCTTCTTAGACAAGAAAGGGTCATAGTACTAAATATCCAATATATTAAATATTTAAGCTTACTGAAACTCTTATAATAAAAGTACAGACTGTACTTATCACCTGTTAAGTATTTCTGGACTTCCCAGACACTTTACTATTCCTTAGGAATTCAGGTTAACATTCGCTATTGGTATCTAGAGTGTAAAATATAAGACCTGTCACTTGTGCTTCTAGATAGGCTGTAAAGCACAATATGTATTTTTCATTAGTTGTTTGCAGCTCATATCATGCTAAATTTAGAATATCTCATAGGACAGAATGCTCTTCTACCTAGCCATAAAGACTGACTTATGAACTTTGATTTAAAACATGAATGTACATGAACGAAGTAAAGAAAATAATCTTATCAAGCTTGAGGCCTACAATGTATCAAAAGAACTTAATTAAAGTCGACAATTAATTTGATAAATATTCCCCCTCTATGAGAATTACCATGAAATACGGTATTTGTGAATAGAGAAGTACATGATCTCATACTGTAAAAAGTCAACAATAACTGCTAAAAATTATGAGCTTCAAAAAAAAAGAAAGAAAACCCAGTATTATATAAGCCCATAGAGAACTACAGAAATATAATGTATAGAAAACAGTCCAAACATCTTTAAGTATACTTTGAAAAATCTGGTAATTATAACATTTAATTATAAACCAAAACTGAGTGTCAATTCACTGACAAATACAATGGATAATTGGTATTGCCAAATATGGAGCTGATCTCACACTGTAACTGAAGACATACAACGGAATTCCATGCGAAAGAAGTGGTGCTTTTGAACCTCTTTATTGATGCATAAATACTAAAGTCCACAACCACCAAACACATTTATTGCTGAACACAGTTATTTTGAAATATGCAATCCTAAGTGGTGTTGGGATACATTAATAAAGGAACAATTAATATTCTGTGGAACTACATCATTCCAGAAAGTATGTGTAAACTATGTGCACAAGAGAGGACCACTGGGGTTAACAGGAGGACCATAAATCTGTTAACTGCTTGGTTTAAAATTTTCAAGCTATCTCTGTTTTCAGATTGGATTCAAAAGCCTTCTAATGGCTTTTCTAATAGATTTAATCTATTATTCCAGATTTAACATTTTCAGTCAGCTCATGGAATGTGTGCCCCTATATATGGTAATCTTTTGTTATACATGATGCAGTTGTACCAGAAAAAGACACTGAGGCTACAGACACACAAAAATTGTATCACACCTAAAGGAACACAAAGCAACTGTGATGCCGCCTCTTGCTTGATAAAGTTGCTTAGGTTGCACATTATTCTCATTCTAAATTAGGAAAACTCCATTTTGGGGCAAAGACATAATTGCATGCTTTTCTTGGCTGTTGCAAAGCAGTTGTATTCAGGCTTGTGTCTTGTACTTCTCTGTTTCAGATCAATTCTACTTGTATAACTATGGTCTAAAATACATATGTATGTCAGGATAGAGGCCACAGAGAATTCATTTCCTATATAGACATGATGGAGACTGTGACCCAATTATGTACTTAAATTTATATTAGTTGAAGAGTCATGTTGCCACACCAAATATAAAAGTATTGTTTATAAATAAGAACAAACCTAAGAATGCTGTCACATTATCTGTGCTTTTTGCAGTGTTCACTGCTAGGACAAAGTCAGCATGTGTATTATACCCAAGAAGCTCTGCTACTTTTGCTCGTAGTGGAAGCAATTGCTGAAGAATTTTTGTGTTCTCCTAAAAAAAGAAAGGAGGCAAATTATAAAGTGAAATGAGGATACATGTTATCAAAACAGTTATATGAATAACATTTGTAACAATAACAGCAAACTTTTAAAATTAACCACTTTAAGATATAGAGTCATGTAAGTTTAGTTAGGTTCTTGAAATTTTTTTGTCACAGCACTTGATTGCAAGAAGCTAGTTTTCCAGTCAGAGTCATTACTCTATTATAATTTAATTTCTAAATAATGAATAGATGAAACATTTCAATTTAGGATAGTAAATCTTTGACTGTTGTAAAGTGTTTATTTTTGTTATCAATCATTTAAATGTGAAAGACAACAGGGAAATGGTTGACAGTGAGCTGAATTGCTTGTTAGTGTTGAAGAGAGACTGCAAAGCTATTGTGCCAACGTTCAAAGCTAGTCTGCAAATTTCTCTCTTTTGCCACTCTGACAATAGCAGTGAGAGAAAATAGATCAGAGGTATAGAATCCCTGAGAGGCTGAAAATGTAACTGCATTAACCTCCACTTTTGATAAAGCGAGATTTCTTAGGGAAAAACTTCTTTAAGCACACTAGGTTTTAACAGCAATTCCCTTTAAGTGTATTGACCTGCAGTGTTCAGTTCTTGGTGCCATTTTATCTTGTACGACTCACATTTCCCAACGCTTCAAATACAAAAGCTCAGCTCTGCCATTGTTCTCTAATGAATGCTGGTTGGAGCAAATGCTGGAATGGCACTTCTATCTTTTCCATTATTTTTGTGTTTGTCTAGGTGCTTGGTATCAAACAAATTATTTGTGAAATCATTTGTTCTTTATATAAAGCATGTTACCAGCCACATTTTCATATGATTACATTAATATTTTATCAAAATTAGGGGGGGTTAACATTAATTGTAATTCTCATCAGTATACAATGCACTATTTCCACATTTACTTTGTAATTAAAACATTTGATTAAATTAAAACATTCTGAAGAATCCCAAAGTGCTATAGAAGTTACAGACATCCTTCTCTGGGAGAAAAGTGCTGGTAAGCAGTTGATGAACACTGTAGGAAAACTTTGCAAGAGATCAAAAACCTACTTGTATTTAAGGCACACTGAAATGTTAAGATTTGTATGTGTACAGAGGCAGATCATCAATTTCTAAGGTCTTTACCTATCATAATACACTGGAGTAACAAACTGTTAAGCATCACACTAATAAATTCTGATTTCATAGTACTAGACAATATATAGAACTAAAATCTAACGTGATTGTCTATCTTCATTTTTAGATTCTGTCATTAACCTGTAGAACAGTTAACATGCAACATACCTCTTTGCATCTTGAATTAAAGGCGGATTCCATTTTTCTCCTGGTTTCCGAAATGCAGCACTTCTTCATGACAGGAAAATAGTGGGGATATTTTAAAGTAATTTTATATTTGTCTTCCTCAGTCTTCTCTAAACTCTTAATAAAGTCATCAGGAAGACCGTCTATGGAACACAATTACCACAATTACCTTCCCTTCCCTTTTTGTGAGATTGTTGCCTTTGTTTTGCTGCAATCTCATTTGACATCAGAAACCTCATGGAAAGATAACCCCTTTTTTACAAATTGGAATCAAGCAAAATAAAAGTTGGAAACACTTACAAGCAGAAGAGAAATATATGTTAGTCTACCAGCTAAAAACTGAACATGACATAAAAAAAGTGTGGTGTTATTAAAGTGCATTTAATGCCATTCCCTTCAGATAATGAAACTCCGAATTCTCTGTCACACGAAATCTCTAGGTCACTTTAAATGACTGATTTTCTTTTCTGGTAGGTGGAAGGAATGTAATACACACAGCAGTGTCTGACAGTGGAGAACTGAGAAAAGAAGCAGAGTTATGAAAAAAGGTAGGACAGATATGCTATCTTGACACAAGACAAACACTTTAGGAAGCGCAAATCTATGAAGAGATGATAAATACCTGCAAATGGTAATCTAAATTGACTTTAAAACAAAACAGAGAAGATTAGAAAACAGGCAGCATTTCCCTTGATCTAATCATCATTCATACAGACCAAAAATGAAGTGGAAAGGGCAAGCATACTACTCACCAAGTTCATCCTTAGAAAATACAAGAAACATATTTTCCTCGTTCAGGTTTTTGTTGAAGTCAATACATAGTTCACCAATTTTTTTCTTTATTGTCTTTATTTCCTGTATCAGGCATAAACTGAATTTAGTGCAAAACCAAAAATCAAACTTGACAATTATTATTCTCCACATGAACTTTTTCCAGCTAGGCTCTCTACTGACAGTGAATACCAGCATTAAGCAAGTAATGCACGGCTGGCAGCACCATACTTCACTCTTTCTCAGCCTCCTTTTTACCTTTGCATTGGTCCTGAGCAATTCTATTGTCAATCAGCCCTGGGTTGGGGCCATCACTCTCAATTTTCAGAAGTGTTCCCAACTCAGAGGAGACTCATCACACAAACGCATTCTTTGAACAAATTATGCGCGAATATTCAATCATTGTCTTTTATTTGAAAAGCCTAAATGACAAAACACCCACTAAAATCAATGAGAATCAAGGGAGTAAAATTGCATGTAACGTATTGAAAAAGTATGGCAAAGTAAAACACCCACACAGGACAAGACCATTACAAAAGCTTTTAAAAAAATCTTGATATTCAACTGCCTGAAGTATTTTCTAATATATCTCACAGCATCTCACTATCCCTGTCAGGTTCACATAGAGACAGTAGTTAACAGCTGAAGAATATACACCAAATAGAGACTACCATTAGTCAAGTTTTTTCTTAAATGTAATTCAACTGTTGTTTCCTAATAAAATATTTCACAATTCCTTTAGAGATACCAATTGCTCTTAAGCAATGCAAATACATGTGAAACTGTTACCACTAACTGAAGGATGTGGATGAAGAACTACTATTTTCTACCAAGGGTAAAGACTATTCAAGGGTCATAAACTGAAATTGTTATATAACATCAGAAATTAAAGAGAATAATCTCAGCATCCTAGATGCTATAATTTTCCTTCATGAATTTCAGAAGGGACAAGTGCTTTCATATGCGTTTGTAAATTCTCCCTTACTGAAGAAAAAATTCTTAGCACAGCTTGTGCTCCCTTTCAGCTACCTCAAGGTTTTTTCATCAAAATGCTAAAATCTTGTACATACTTAACAACATTGGGTAATAACTGAAATTAAAATAGCGGTATCTTTGTAAGAGTTAGCCTTTTCCAGTTAGCCTTCTTTTACTCTTGAAGACTATGCGAGGCGATGCATGTCACCTCTATCCACTGAGCACCATAGACGTCTAGCAGATTAATTTAAAAACCTTAAGGTGGTTGAATTAATGGTAGATTTGGAACTAAGAGCAGTTAAGATTAAAGCAGTAATTAAGCAGGTCCAAAAGCACCAATTGAAATATGTGCTTAGTACAGCTATACAACCATCATTTAATCCCCTCAACAGTTTGTCTCCTTTGCTTTATAAAGTTATAGGCCATATTTACATTCTGCACTTCTTTAGGAAGATGGAGTCCGTTTCTCTTTCCAGCTTGAACTGATTTATCTAGATACCGCTTTGTTTCAGGCTTTACATTTTCAAGACTGCAGGATTGCTGAAACGACAACATAGAATAATTGAATGTACAATGTGGTGTAAGACATATATCAAGCATGAGAAGGGTGTGAACAGAGTTGTTCCTTACAACACCACTACAGTAAGAGAAGAACATCTTATAAAAAAACCCAGTTACCTTATATAACAGTATCCTTATACAGATGTAACCCGCCTGGATATGGTCTCAGTGGTCCTGCTCTGGCAGGGGGATTGGCCTAGATGATCCTTCTAAGTCCCTTCCAATCCCTAATGATTTTATGATTCTATGTAGCATGGTTTTAAAATAGTTTCAGTTTACCAAGTATCTCAGCACATTTAAAAATAAACAAAAAAATTTTAAAAATATAAAATTTAAAATTAAGTATTTCTAAAAGGTATTAACCTACAGTCTTTGCTAAAGAGGACATATATTTAAGTTCGCCTTCAGATATGAAGCTGCTGAAACTAGCTCTGACTTGTCTTAACAGCCCTCTCATCAGCTTACCTACGTATAATTAATTCTTGACTAGCACCTCTGTAAAGTAAGGACAGTGAAACATGCAAATTTTATGACTTACACAACTGTGTACAGCTGTCAACTAATGACCTGCCACTGCAAGTTAACTCTCTTCCTTCAACAGAAGAAAACAAGAGACAAGAAACTAACTGTACTCCAAAAAAAGGAAGGACTCTAACAAAGACAGTTTCCTGACTGACATTTAAAAATAATTGATGCAACACTACATAAAAAATACCTAGTTCCACCACTGTCCTGTATATAGGATTAAAACACTAGTGGAAATTGGATTTTAGAACCATGACAGAGCTTAAAACACTTTAGCTTTGTTTTCACTCTGCAAAGACTCGCAAGACCCAGTACCGTTATGCTACAGCAGGACTGCAAAGCGGCTGCGTCTAAAACACTTATGCATATGCTGGCAGTCTATAGGCAATAAAAAATTACTTCACTTTGGGATAAACTAACTTCTCTAACGCAACAGGCTTTACCTTAATTTACCTTAATTTACTAATAGTGTCATATGATCAATTTTTTTTTGTTTTAACTACACATTTACAGGTACATTTTTTTTAAAAGGATGGGAAGCAAGTAAGTGAAGAAAATAATCACTTGTGTTACCTCCAAGTTAAACCTCTCAGCTCCATCCTCATTTGTGTGTCTTGTGCAAGACACTCAGAGCATTTCCCAAAACAAAGATCAAATTAATATTACCCTACCCCCTTAGACACTTGGGTTTCCTGCCATACTTGTAGCAAGAAATCCCTAAAGTTCTGCAGCTTCATGAAGATGTTCTACCAACTACTGAAGATGATTACCAATTACTACATCTAGGCTTGTCAGTGCTGTGTGACTGGGTAAGAATACTTGTAACAATCAGAATTTTCACATACTATTTTTCCACTGGACAATCCTGCAATTCCAGGGTTCTTTTTTGCTGCCTAGCTGAGGGAAGTCAGTTCAGCTAGTTCATTAGCTGTCAGAGAAAAACCATGACTTCAAAATGCAGACACTGTCACCACATTAACATTACAGTTGTGTTAACTATGCTGCAGGACTCAGAACTGGACAGGCTGAGAAAAAAAATAGTTCCCTAATCTTTATAAAAAGACATTGCCTTTGTTACAGTAACAGTTAAGGACAGAGGACTCTGAAAAGTCTCATTGAGTTACACAGGCATTGTGAAGTATCTCCTAGTCCCTCCGCTGGGCAAATGGAACTGTCATGCTCCTGAAAACCTCCTGCGCTCAAACCCGTCATAGGTCCCTCTGTAAAGACTCCCTACCCTCAAACAGATCAACACTCTGGCAAACACTGCAAGTTTCCTGAGGGTGCACTCCATATCCTCATCCAGATCATTGATAAAGATGTCAAAAGAGAACAGGTCCTCCAGGGAACACCACTTCTGACCAGCTGCCAACTGGACTTGACTCCATTCACCACCACTCTTTGTGCCCAGCCATCCAGTCAGGAAAAGGTCCTGGGAGTTCTGGTGGGTGAAAGGCTGGACATTAGCCAACAATGTGCCCTTGCAGCCCACAAGGCCAACTGGACCTGTTCGACTGGGGCCAGAGGAGGGCCATGAAGATGATCAGAAGGATAGACCACATTTCCTACGACGAAAGGCAGAGAATTGGGGCTGTTCAGTCTGGAGAAGGCTGAGAGGAGACCTTATAAAAGAGGCCTTTCATTACGTAAGAGAGCTTATAAGAAAGAAGGGGACAATCTTTTTAGCAGGGCGGGTAGCAAAAAGACAAAGACTAATGTTTTTTAAATAGAAGAGGATGGACTTAGAATAGATGTCAGGAAGAAATTTTTTTACACAAGAGTGGTGAAACACTGGAACAATTTACCCAGAGAGGTGGTGGAGGTCCCATCCCTGGTGACATTCAAGGCCAGGTTAGATGAGGCTCTGAGCAGCCTGATCTACTTGAAGATGTCTCTGCTTATTGCATTGAGGTCGGACTAAATGACTTTACTTCACTTAAAACCCCAAAAATGTAGTGATTCTATGGTCTGTGTCATCCAGTGTTTGTCTGATGAAATTTCACAACAGAGGTGCTAATTTAAAATATACCACACTTAGAAGTTTGGATCTTTCCAGAAGTTTTAGAATGGTCAAGGTTAATGATGTTGTATACCATTTTGTCCCTCAAGCAGAATAAGAAACAAACCTTCTTAGAACATCATCAACAAAAAGTGCAGCAGCTGTTTACATCAGGCTGAGTTTCCTGAGGGCGTGTGGGTGGAGAAGACTGGCAACATTCTTAAGCATGCTTCTGCTAGCCAACATGTGCAGATGTTAGGAGTAATAAAATTTAAAATGATAGTTTAAAATTGATCTTGGTTCCAAGTTTCAGACTAAAAAAACCCAAGTTTTCTAAATAATAAGATCTGGAGCATATTCAAAACCATAAGTGTATGCAGGAATTTTTTACCCTACTGTGTGGGGGAAAAGAAAAAGACTAGATTGTTTTCAGGTATTTTTCCTTTTAATTAAATACAAAACTCTCACACATCTTCCAGAATCAACAGTTCTTAAATAAAGCAGAATTTAGAAAGAATACTAAACAGTTAACTTAGAAATGTGTAGTACTCATTAAAGAGAGCAAAAACATTCTGGATGTCACTGAGATAAAGATGATTTACTGATGTAGTTGAGGACTCACTGTATTATAAATAAATAACATGACTATGACGGCACTCATCCTGCTCACTAAATTTTAATCCACAGTTTGTGCAGGATCACGCAACTGAATTTGTATACTTGAAATACTAAGTTCTAATGAGGCCATGACAAACTTGATTTAACAATTTTTTTACTGGCTCATTTAAACTGATAGTTTTGGCAAAACATTTCTGTTTTTTGAAAGTCCTTTATTCATGTGCTTTTGGAATGTGACTTTTACTGCTTCTAAGAGTATAAGGCATTAGGAATTTGGCAAAAATTGTCAAGAACGTTGTGATATGTAGATAGCAAGACTACTGGCAATGTCACATCTGTTCTACAGCAAAATCTGCTGATACTTTCGTATTTCTTATTAAGTTAATATATGCACAGAGGTTGAAACTCTGGAAAACTAACACTAAGACGTGCTTGCATGCTGCAGTTACATCAGAAAAAATATCTAAAAAATGAAATGCAGATTCAAGCAACAACTGTAAGTGTTATAAAAGCAAAGTAATGCTGTAAATGAAAATGAAGTATGAAAGCACCAAATGGAAAAGAACATAAAAGGAAAAAAAAGATCGTACTAGTGAATAACAATAATCAACTGTCACAAATTCCTGTATATTAAAAATAGACAGATATGGGGGATTAGCCCTAAAGTGTATCTGCATGTATTATACTGGAGGGTGGGGAACTTCACAGCACAAAAGAAATAGATTTTGAAGCATCTAATTAACAGCAACAGAGCAAGGCAGGGGGAAAGTCAGCAGAAGGCACAGGAGGTAAAAAAATAATCAACATAAGGCCCTATCTGCCAACACACAACAGAAGGTCCTCAAAATGGGATTATTAAATACCTCTACCAACACATAAACAACAATATCCAGCTAGAGGAGAACACTTGAAAATATGCTTAGAAAATGCAGCAGAAGTTAAAAGTATTGGAAGGCATTTTAACAAAAATGCTGCGCATATTATTCTGGTTCCCATAGGACTCCAATATATTATCAGCATGACAAGGAGGTTAAAAATCAGTGGGGAATATTGACATCTGAAGCATGGAAAAACGTCTGTATTCTAGTTTTCACATTGCATGGCTTCCTTGCATTATCTTTAAATTACATTTCTGGAAAATTATTACTAATTTTCACTACATATATTTGAACAACACCAAATGTTCTTCCTGTTTGAACTACAAACTAATCAATAAAAATAAAGAATATAAGATTCCTGTAGATGTTCAATGACAAGGGAAACTAGACAAACACAAAAGGGATAGAAACAAGGTCAACAATACATTAATCTTTTAATTTGGTTTTATTTCAAGGTTCAAGCAACATGAGGAGGAACACACAAAGTACCTCTCTGTAATTTGCAGATTAAAACAGGCAATTTTGGAGGTTGCTACCAGTAAAACATTCTCATTAACTTTAATGTTTTAAACTAAACTTTAACTTTTTTATTAACTTCATGCAGCATAATTTTGGACACAAACTGAAAACCTGTATAAGCCAACATAAAAATACTGTTATCTTGCCTCTTTTCTTCCTCCTCCTTGGTGATGCTCTGGGCAAATCAGTTGAGAAACCTCAGCAAGAAAAAAAAAGTTTCCTGATGGCCTTCCATCTGTTAGCTTAGCTTCCTTGTACCAGCTCACTGGAATATTTGACAGAAGTCAAAGCTATTCCAGTGGAAAAAGAAGGATTCACACAGACGTGAGAGACAAACAGTGGGAGCACCAGGTTACACTGGCTTAAGGTTTTGTGGGACCAAAATCTTTTTTTATAGCTGTGTCCACAAGAAAGATTTGACTGGTAGAGAGGAAAAATATACACAGAGACAGAGATCTTGAAAAGCACCACAGACACTTACTTTAAAGAAGGAGTTGGTTTTTTACTGCTGGAATCTTATCTACATTTCTACAAATTACACAGATATCTTTGTGATTTACCTGCAAATAAACTATCTTCTGAAACACATCTTCTCTCATGCTCATCTCCACATCAAAATTAGAAAGCTTTTTGTCAGCTTCTGTACTTGCTAAGCGTACTTCTTTGTCAGGTGAGACATGCTGGGGAAAATCCAACATGCTTCTTTCCACTGTTTAAATAAAAGGCAATGAACACTTAGACAGAAGGCTATAAATGCTTTAAAGTCTAGAAACATCTCCCATTTTGATATTTATAGACATCAGAACCAAGAACCCAAAGCAACCGGACACTTCAGATCAGGCTTGAAGCAAATAAAGCGCTAATGCGTAAGTTAAAAGAAATAGATAAAAGGATAAAACTGCAAACTACTATTGTATATAGGTATTTTATAGCAACTTTCTATCACCCAATCTTAAATTTCTCATTCTTACTTCTACAAAATCCACTGAAAGGTACATAAATATGGTACATGATTTTTGAAAGAGGGAACTAGTTGTAAGTGAAGACTGACTTTGTTCCATAGCTGGCCCAGATGCTTCCATGTCAGCATTCAAAGTGAAAAGCTCTGAATCTTCAAACGGCCCATCTGTCCTAAAGCTAATTTTGTATCATTACAAGAACTGTACGAAATTCCTATCTTCTCTTCTATGTTTAAGGATAAATAATATGTGAAACACAGAAGATGCTGTGTGTTCTGAACTTCTATAGACCTGAAGCTGAGTAATAGTATTTTGTAATACACTGTTCCATTTTTGTTCATTTTATAATGTCATTGAAAAGAAATCCTAAAATATCATTGTGACCAGCTGAAAAAAGTAAATTAAAAACTCTTACAATGTCATTCCTATTCACCTCAAACATACATACAATCAAACATAGACTTTAATTCTAATTTAACTTAAGAGAGTTTCATGCCTTGGTGAAAAGGCTTACAATAATTATACCAAATACCTTGGTACAATTAAAACTGAATCCGACAGAAGGCTGTTTGGACAAAGATTACTCAGTCTTTCTGCCAGCATCAATTCCAGTCAAGTTATTGGATGTTCCTGAACTGTGAAAGCCAGATTAAAATACAATCACTTGAGTTACAGGTTGCTTTTTTGCTAGGCAAACATTTTACTCTAAGATAAAGTGGCTGTTTCCACCACTTTTGTTGCTTGTGTAGATTTTTTTAGAGGATTCAAGAGAACTTAACCTTGTATCACACTGTTTCTTGAGAGTCACACAGCCACTATCTGATAGGGTTTTCAAAACAAAGCCTTCCCAGACACATTTTTATTTTTCCCATCTCCTCGAGAATTATTAAAAAAATAACAGAATGACCTATGTTTGACCAAAAAACTCCACTCATGTATTGGTGTGTCTTGATTGCCTCAGTAATTCAGAACAATGTAGATGATCGACCACCTCTCCCTGGACTCTTAGAGGCCTTGTAATCCATAATATAAAATTAAGCGAGTCTTTTTAAAAAAAGATTTAAAGGCTTCCCCATTCTGAGCTATTGGATTTTTCTCCCACATCAATCTTATCACTGTTTCATTTGACTTGCTCATCTCAGTCTTGCAGCATCTGGAAAAAGTACTGCTTATCAGGTTTGAATATACTGCACATACCACAGCTGCTGCATTCTCCACTGCTGCACATTGTCTGCTAGAGGTTGCTGTAAATGAAAAGTGTGTGGAGCTTCAGGTGCAAAAATAAAACAGGTGACCAATGCGGGTCTCTGGATATGTCAAACAGATCAACAGCAAAGCTCTGTTAATCCTTCTTTTCGTCTCTATAATAAAGCAGCAGAACTTTGTGGCTGATCATGTTACCTAATACAGACAGGTCCTGAAAGATGTTTATGACCAGAAGGCTCTTGAGAGGCCTCTGCACCTTCTACAATAACAGTATGGATCAGAATTGTAAGAAACAGCTACGTTTTCTCAATGTTTTTTCATGCACAATTGGAGTGCCTGTTGGAAGCAATCAAATAAAATATCCACTAACCTGCATATTCCACTTCTATGTCTGCCAAGGCCTGTATAGTGTTTTCATGTGTTACTTCTCCAATATCAAGCGTCCTGACACAGTCATACACATGTTTTGTCTTCCTGATCAGTTCTTCTGTTCTTGTTCTAATTTGCTCTGGTGACAGGTCCCATCTCAAAAGGTTTTGGCCTGATATGTATGAAGAAGCCTGGAGCCGGCTAGTAATTTCAGCTCCTAACGTCATTCTCAACACAAGGTGAGGCCCAATGGACCTGAAAGTATAAGAATGATTTTTGCATAGTAAGATTCTAGTTCAAGAGGTAGTTTATAAATTATATTTTAAAAGGCAGCAGTCATTTAATAATCAGAGAATATTTTTAGAGGAAGAACCAAGTCCAAGTCAAGCTGTTATCCTTACCAATTACATGTAATTTTAAACATATTTGAAGTCTGTCTTCTACATATTCCATCTAGAAGATGACAAAGTATGGACAGGGATAAACATTTTGGTATTGACAAAATCAGAGTACTGAAACTCTATAGAACCAGAAAGTATTTTAATTTTTGAAATAAGGAATAAACACACTACATAGTGACTTGTAGATTATTAGGCCTAAGAACTGCAAAGATACAGAAAACAAGACACACTAGAAAATTAATTTTATCAAGTTTACTGTAATAAACAATTTCATACTTTTATGGGATATCTGCCACATAACCAGTGATGAGAGGTACACCTCTAGTTGTTACTCACTTGAAAATTCATTCCTTTAATTGCTATGGATTTTAAAGAAACTGTTTCATTCTTATTGCCAGAAAATATATACAAGTTTACTATAATTTATATACTGTTACTGCTGATTGTATAGATCAACAATATTTCAGCCTTACTTAGCAGAAAACTTTACATATGTAACTGATTTTAATTGAGATGCAATCAGTGGCTACTGATTTTCACTAATATTTTAGATAATATTTGGGAGGGGGAAAAGGTTACTTGGAGCAATGCATCCAAATATAAGTTAAGGTACTGGCTTCAGAAATCAAGGTTCCTACCCTTCCATCCCAACAAACCAAACAAACCTTGGTTGCATAAAGGAGCAGGACACAAATTTGGGCAACTGACTGAAGTAGGGATACTAGAAACCCACACAGTCAACAAAATGCCTACCTGGTGACTACATTAATAGCTTGGTTACATATGAAGTGGTTGCTCAGAGTGACAACTTAATAGTAATGAAAAGACAGTAAAAAAAAAGCAGTAAAATTTGCTGCTTTGTTTAGCATCACAGGAGGATAACATGAGCACCATAGGAGGATTTCTGGCTGACAGGGACTATCTGACTCTTTATTTCAGTCACATAGTTAAAAAAAAATGATTAATGTGTTGTTATGGTAATAGTGAATTGAAAAATTTTAACCATATCTAAAGGAATACAAGACCACACACAGAGAGACTGCTACTAAAAGGGATGTTTGCTTAACACTATTTCACATTAAATACCTTTTTCTCTTAGTTCTAGCCACTGTACCTCTATTAATTTTATTGCAAACCCAGTCTGGTAGGTGCATAAGTGCTCAAATAGGTTCTGGCATACAAAGCAGGGAGCATGCATAAAAGGTTAGGTGACTTTAACCTGGTGAAAAAAACAACAGTGGAATGCCAACAAGCTGAAAAACGCTGCACACAGGGCTTTTGTTAAACGTCTCACTTAGCTTTAAGAGGAATGCTCTAGGAGTAGCCTGACCAAAATTATTTTAATGCAAGGAAAAAAATTGCAATCTTTCTATCAACACTCTATGTTGATAATTTCTTCTTCCTTATTACCACAGCTTCTTCAAAAATCTCCCATATCAGTGTGGGCAAGATGTTTTCCTTCTAGTGGCATGCAGAAACATCAACGTCCAGCATATTGATTTAAGTCTGAAAATGAAGCTGAGTAAAGACCAATCTTTCAACACCTGTACTATCTTTCTGATACCAATTCAGTTCTAACATTAATGCCTTAATAGCTTCTCCATTGGGCTAATGAAACTTTGAATCTCAGAGGTTAATAAATGAATGGTTTTGTGAGAGCAAAAGGTCAGTATTAGCATTCTCAGAATGCATTAGTTTTCTGCCCACCACAACCACTGAATTCTACCCTGAATCTACAAATTCATTAAAGAACGGTACTTCATTAAGCCATCAGCTGCTTCCCACAGGACTGAAATATGCCTAGTTTTACACATATTGCTGTTCCAGCTCTGATACAACCTCATGGGACTGAAGGGGAATCTCCTCAAATGTAATTTCAAGGCTCTGAACTCTACACCACCTCCCTCTCTATGAACATCAGAAAGAATATGAAATGTGCCAAATTAAGATCAAAATAAAATAGAATCAAAGGAAAACAACAGCCTGAACAACATAAAAGCTAACAGCTGCAAGATATGAAGCAGATAAAAGGGAACCTACAGCTGTCATTCATTATCTTCACACAGACATGTACAAAACACAGCCCTGTCACTGACCAATTATGTATTATCAGAAACAAACAGTAAAACAGTCACAGGAACAGATATTAACTTCAGCATGTCCAACAAATTTTATCAACAACCAGTAGTTGGACTGGTTTAATGAACTTGAATGCAAGGGTCTCTCATTACTGCAGAACACTACTTTTAAATACTAAAAGAGCAAATACCACGTTTTTCTTACTATGTTGGCTAGTTGCGTTGAGTAATACATATACACTTACGACAGCCATAAATGCCAGCAAGTGGTTGTTTGTTTGTTAGAGATGGGAAAATAGAGAAGGGTCTAGTTTGCAAATGCTAATAGTCTCCTCCTGCTGATTACAACATCATACAATGGTAGAAGTTGAAAAAGACCTCTGGAGATTACCTAGTCCAAGCCCATTACCAGAGCAATTTCTCCTACAGGACATCACACAGGTATATGTTAAGGTAGGTTTTGAATGTCTCCAGAGTGTCTAGGCAGCCTGTTCCAGTGCTCTATTACTTTCACCATAGAAGAGTTTTTCCTTATGTTCAAATTGAATCTCCTGTATTCCAGTCTGTGCCCAGTGCCTCTTGCCCTCTTGCAGGGCACCACTGAGAAGAGTCTCATCCAATGCTACTGACACTTGCCCTGTAAATATTTATAAGCATTGATCAAATCTCCCTTCACTCCTCTTCAAACTAAACAGACCCAGTTCTCTCAGCCTCCTCTCGTAAGACAGATGCTCCAGCCCTCTATCATCTTTGTGGTTATGTGCTGGACTCTCTCCAGGGGCTTCTCATCTTTCTTGAGCTGAGGAACCCAGAACTGGATGCAGTATTCCAGACACAGCCTAACCAGGGCAGAGGGGGAGCAGAGCATCTCTCAAACTACCGGCCACACTCTTTTTAATGCACTCTAAATGACCTTTTGCCTTATTGGCCACAATAACACATTACTGGTTCATGTTAAGCTTGTGGTCCACCAGCACATTCAGGTTTCTTTTCCTCAGATCTGCCTTCCATCAGGTCAATTCCCAACCTGTAATGATGCATGGGGTTGTTCCTGCTCAGATGCAGCACTCTATGCTTGCCCTTGTTGAACTTCATCAACCTCATGAGACAAGGAAGCAGTCATTCATCTAAACTAACAAAGGGAGTGAAAACTGAGAAGACCTGTAAGCTCTCCTAATCAATGAAATGAAGGTGGACTTTCAAAAACTGTAATTTAACATTTTAAATTAAAGAAACATTACACGCAACTCAAATAAGTTTCCAGAAACATGTAATTACCTGTCATCAGTTAATCAGATTAACAAATAACAACATGCAAGTAAAAATATATGCATGCATGAAATCTTGGCCATTTCCTTAATGGCTTAATATTTTATTTTTATTACAGATATTTTATTATAGATATTATATATATTTTTATATACCATAATATATAAATTATATATTATTTATACATAATCTATTTTAT
>VXBP01000754.1:0-12137 GCA_013400115.1 Rhinopomastus cyanomelas | reverse complement strand
CACGTCCACATCCTTCTTGTAATAAGGGCTCCTCAACTGGACACAGTACTCTACATGGTGTCTCACCAGAGCAGAGGAGAATTACCTCCCACACTGCAGCATAGCATCTGCGGATGCTCCTCTTTCTGTAGCAATGTTGACAAAATTCTTGTAATTCATGTCTCAGTCTCCAAAGCGAAGATTTGTATTTGCTTGTATGGTTTTTCATGCTTCTGTGGCATACGTTTCTGGGCAGATGATCCATAGAATCACAGAATCATTAGGGATTGGAAGAGACCTCAAAAGATC
This sequence comes from Rhinopomastus cyanomelas, assembly GCA_013400115.1. Lineage (NCBI taxonomy): Eukaryota > Metazoa > Chordata > Aves > Bucerotiformes > Rhinopomastidae > Rhinopomastus > Rhinopomastus cyanomelas. Next base: position 11,849 of record VXBP01000754.1, on the reverse strand, counting down.
ATCCAGCCCAATCCCCCTGACACAGCAGGATCACTTAGACCAGGTTGCACAGGAACACAGCCAGGTGGGTCTTAAATATCAACAGTGAAGGAGACTCTACAACCTCCCTGGGCAGCCTGTTCCAGTGCTCCGTCACCATCACTGGGAAGATGTTCCTACTCATACTGATGTGGAATCTTCTATGTTCCAGCTTACAACCATTGCCCCTTGTCCTATCAGTAGATGACATTGAGAAGAGCCTGGCTCCATCCTTCTGACACCCACCCTTCAAATATTTATAGATATTAAGAAGTCACCCCTCAGTCTCCTCTTCTCCCAGATTAAAAGACCCAGATCCTTTAGAGTCTCCTCATCAGGGAGGTGCTCCACTTCCTTCATCATCCTCATTGCTCTACACTGGACTCCCTCCAGCAGCTCCACATCCCTCTTGAACTGAGGAACCCAGAACTGGATGCAATAGACCAGATGTGCTCTCACCAGGACAGAGTAGAGGGGGAGAAGAAATATTCTTGATCTGCTAACCACCCCCGTTCTGATCCACCCCAGGATGCTGTTGGCCCTTTTGGCCACAAAAGTACACTGCTGGCTCATGGTCATAATGCTGCCCACCAGGACCCCTAGATCCCTTTCTCCTACACTGCTCTCCAACAGGTCTGTCCCCAACCCATACTTGTACCTGTGGTTGTTCTTGCCCAGGTGCATTTAGCCTTGTTATACCTCATTAGGTTTCTCTCTGCTCAGCTCTCCAGCCTATCCAGGTCTCACTGAATGGCAGCACAGTCTGCTGTGAACACCTGCTTGTAGCACTGTATTTCCTCTAGTTGTGGAAGTGTCTAATTTATATCCTTAAAAAGGGCTTTGGCATCTTAAGCCCTGAGGTTTATACTTGCAGATATGTCCCATCTGCTCCTGCTGTAGAATGTCTCTGCTACCTCTGTCTGCTGGCTTGAGCTGATGGTGCCATACGAACATTTCTATCTTGTGTACTGCTCTTTGCCATTTTTCTTTGATCTGTGCTCTGCTACACTCGTCACAGTAGGACTAACCTGGTGCCAGGCATACACGGCTTTCCTCAAAATTGAAAACAAACTGTAATAACTTCGGAGGAAGAAACACTATCCCAACAAGCTTCTGTGCATGCACAGCTGCTGGGCTGCAGCATCAGGTTGTGGAGGTTTGGTTGCAGCCTCCTGTTATCTCTGGCACACCAAGCCACTTATCTATTGATGCTTACAACTACTTAGACTTACATGTTAACACCCATTACACATAACATCTCTTTTGACAAGCTATCTGTTTTCACTTACATATTTTGACACTAAAGCCTTTTTCTAGACTCTTCTAGACTTGACAATTATGTCTTCTCAGACTTAGTTATCTAGTTACATATAATCTCTAGTTTATCTCTCTCACACTTACTGCATCATTGCCCCTACAGTGACTCTGATGTTCCAAATGACATAATTGTCACCCTCGATTTATTCTTTCCCCCAAAAAAGGCACAGAATGATCACCCTCATTTTATTCACTCCCCTCCAAAAAGGCACATGATGGAATCATAAAATCATAGAATCATCAGGCATTGGAAGGGACCTTGAAAGATCATCTAGTCTAATCCCCCTGCCAGAGCAGGCTCACCTCAGTGGAGAAGACATGGAATCAGAATCACTCAGATTTGGAAGGAACCATCATCCAGTTCCAACCCCCACAGGACAGGCAGGGACACCCCACCCTAGATCAGGCTGACCGGAGCCCCATCCAGCCTGGCCTTAAACACCTCCAGGAATGGGGCCCCAACCACCTCCCTGGGCAGCCCATTCCAGGCTTTCATCACTCTCACGGTGAACAACTTCCTCCTCACATCCATCTCCAGCATCTTTCTGCTCTGGCAGGGGGATTGGACTAGATGATCTTTCAAGGTCGCTTCCAATCCCTGATGATTCTACGATGCTATGATTCCATCATGTGTCTTTTTGGAGGGGAGTGAATAAAATGATTCTATGAAAACTGCCCCAACCAGCAGCTCCTTACTTTAATAATACAATTTACATATGTACCCACCCCCAAAAATGGGACCTCTGCTAGAAAGCTAAACAGACAACTCCTCCCCAGTCCCCAAAAGCCACTGTCCCACTGGATAGCCACCATCTCATAGGTTGGAGAGTGTGATGGACAGTGGTTCCACAACTCTCACTCAGGCTCTGCTTTTCTGCACTATTCTCCCTCTGTTGCTGTGCTGGGCTCCCCAGGATAATAAACATTGCTGGCCTCTATCGATCTGTGATTCTTCCCCCCAGACAGCCCTTGCCACCCCATCTCTGGGGCACCCACTGGAGAGAGAGCCAGGAGCTTTCAGACACAGGGCTGGGCCCTTATGCCCAGTACTTTAATGGAAGGTAGGAACATCTGGAGGCATCAACTGAGCATTGCAAGACACTTTCAGCAACACATCTATAAAACAAACATCCCAAATTCTATTTCAGCACATTAAAAAGTGGCAGCAAAGAACGTGGAAGAATTCATGCAGAATCAAGGGTAGGTGAGTGGTTGAGCTAGGGGGAGGTTCTGGATACACAGACACCTTCAACAACACATCCTTCAAAAGCTAGAGTGACTTGAACACTTAAAAATCATAGAATCATTACAGATTGGAAGGGACCTTGAAAGATCATCTAGTCCAATCCTCCTGCAACAGCAGGATCACCTAAACCAAGTCACACAGGAACACATCCCGGTGGGTCTTGAGTATCTCCAGTGAGGGAGACTCCACAACCCCCCTGGGCAGCCTGTTCCAGTGCTCTATCACTCTACAAAGATGAAGGGGCAGGATTTTGGATATCGTGTTATCCACTTGTAAACGCTCTCGCCTTGTCCTTTCCTCATGGCTCTGCTGCAGGGAGAGAGCCCTGAGAGGCCACTGGAGTGCTGCATTCAGAATCTGCTCTTGTCTTTGTGCTGCTGCTGTTGCTGTTGCATATTTTGCTTGGTCAATGAAGCTGCGAGCGGAGGATAAAACTCTGAAGATCAAAACAGGATATAAGGACCAAAGGTCAACAATTCATACTAAAAAGGCTTGTGTGCATCTGTGTACATCCAACAAAACACTCATGCCATAAAACGGTTAGATTTTCTGTTTTCAACATTCCAGCTCACACAGCTGTGAACTGATACCTTAAATGCTCAATCTCCAACATGCAGTTATCTTCTACATAGTTTTGGGAGGTTTTTTTGAACAAATGCCCTGCATGTCTCATACTTCACAAGCAGTAGTCTGGCCGGTCACACTGAGCGAGAGAAATGGGACAAATAAAATGCCACTTGCAACAGAGGAGGGCAACAAAGCTGGTGAAGGGTGTGGAGAATAAATCTAATGAGATGAGATGAGAGAGTTGGGGCTGTTTATTTTAAGGAAGAGAAAGGTGAGAGGACCTCATCGCTCTCTACAACTATCTGAAAGGACATTGTAGAGATATTGATGCTGGTCTCTTCTCATAAGTAATTAGTGACAGAACCAGAGGGAAGGGCTTCAAGCTTCAACATGGTAGGTTTAGATTAGGCATCGGGAAAAAATTCTTCCTGGTGGGAGTGGTCAGGCATTGGAACGGGCTGCCCAGGGTGGTGGTTGAGTCACCATCCCTGGATGAGTTTAAAAGTCACTTAGATGTAGTTTTGGGTGAGTTGGTTTAGGGGAACCTTGTATAGTAGAGTTGATGGTTGGACTTGATGAACCCAAGGGTCTTTTCCAACCTGAATAATTCTATGATTCTAATACAAAGTACTATAACTGTGACATGACCAGGTAAAGAAAAATCCTTTATTACTATGTCAAGCATTTGCCTGACTTGTGTAGGCACTTTTCTGCATTTAAAAAAAAGACTTTTCACTTGGAGTGTTTAAAAAGTTGTTCTGAGAAAATGAAATGTTGCTAGAAAGAAGGGGTTTTTTTTCAGGTGAAATCTGTTTCTGAGCTGCTGTTGACCCTTGGCAACTCTGCGGAATGAACAAAACTGATGTAACTCCCTGTAACAAGCAGGGGAATGAAGTTCAAGCCAAGACAAGAAATAGTTCACTTCAATGGCTCCCAAAAGTGAAATCCAGATTTGAAAAACTTGTTTGTCATTTTGGTGTCAGGATGTTAGAATGGAGATATGGAGGAAGAATGACACGTTTTCAGCAGGCTCTGACAGTTCATTTGAGGGCTGGGAGTCAGGGTGTGGGCACAGTGAGACTTTAACAGGAATGAGAAGTATCTAGGGTCTGAGAAAAGAGACCAAAGAGTATGTCTAATCAAAACATTGCTGCTCTGTGTAGAGCTCCAAGCTGGTAGAGGACTTCAAGTGGTGTGAGTAGCAGTGTTCTTGGAGATGCTCAGTGCCTGAAGTGAAGAAACTATTGATTGACATCTGGCAAATGTGAGCCAACAGTGTGCTCAGTGGTCAAGAAGAACAATGGCATCCTGGCTAGTATTAGAAATAGAGTGACCAGGAGGACAAGAGAGATGGCTCTCTCCCTGTACTTGGCTCTGGTGAAGCGTTAACAAAAGTACTGGATTCAGTTTCAGATCCCTCACTGCAAGAAGCAGGTCCAAAGAAGAGAAACAAGGCTGGTGAAGGATCTGAAGAACAAACTTTGAGAGGAACAGCTGCTGTCTACAGCTTCATGAAAGGACATTACAGAAAGGTGGGTGTTGCTCTCTTCTCCCAAATAACAAGTAACAAGACCTCAAACTGCACCAAAGGAACATTACGATGGACATTAGGAAAAATTTCTTCCTGGAAAGGGCATCATCAGTTCTTGGACCAGGCTGCCCATGGAGGGGGTTGAATCACCTTCCTTGGCAATGTTTCAAAGTTATGGAGATCTGGAGCTTAGGGGCAGGTTTAGGGGTGGTCTTCAGACAGTTGGGTTAGTGGTTGAAAGCCTTTTCCAAACTTAATTAATCTATGATTCTATGAAGAAGCAACTTGGCCTAGGTGATCCTGCTGTGGCAGGGGGATTTGACTAGATGACCTTTCGAGGTCGCTGCCAATTCCTAATGGTTCTATGATTCTAACTAATGTGACTGAGAGCTGAAAGGAGAGCTGACTCATCCTGGTCCCCTTGTTATCTTGCACATGAACTCCTGAAGAACATGGTCTGCCTGTGTGTGGATGGGCAGAGTCATGAAGTGTCAGATCACTGACTGTTCAGTGTAAACTCCTCTGAATCAAAAAGAGGTATGTGAGTTCTTTAAAAACATGGAGCCGGAAAGTGTTATCAAAGCTCAATGTGTTGTGAACCAAGTAATGACAGGTTTGTTACTGGTGAAGCATGTTAAACTGGAGTCCATCAGCTAAGTGGTAGATACTGAAGGGTTACAACCCTTAGTTGGAGAGCTTTTGAAAAAAAATCGATCCTTGCAAAACTAATGTTCACGACAGGGATGTACGTGACATTTAATGCTGTTTAAACACTAAACAAATCTAAAGGTGTCATTACAATTAGTAGTATGGCGTGCTCAGCGGAATGCAGGAAAACATTCATGCAGCAACATTCAAAAATGTAGAAACGTGGGTGTTAAAGTTCTGCAACTGAATAGACTCAAAGGCTTGTCTCATCTATTATTTATTGATAAGATCCCTGGTAATCACAGTAAGAGTTTACTATCTATTAGAAATACAGTAACTTCCTCAATAATTTTCACTTTTTAAATGGTTCTTGGAAGATGCCATCACCCTTGTCACAGAGACACAGTGATTTGGTGACTTTTTAGGAACCATATTTAGTTCAGGGAAATGATGGTATCTAAGAAGTCCATAGACATTTTAAAAAATACGATTATTGAGTGTATCGATGGGCAGAGGCCAATGGGATGAGTTTTAACAAAGCCAAGCTCTGGTTCACCAATCCCTAATGTTCTGTGACTCTGTGTGATTACCTGACTCACACGCCTCAGTCACAACAGCCCCCAGCAGTGCCTCAGGATGGTAGAACAGTGGCTGGAGAGCTGCCTGGCAGAAGAGGACTTGGGGGTGTTCGTTGACAGACAGGAGTCAGCAGGGTACACAGGTGGTCAGGAAGGCAAACATCATCCTGGCCTGGATCAGGAATGGTGTAATCACCAGGAGTAAGGAGGTGATGGTGCCCCTGTACTCTGTACTCATGAGACTGCACCTTGAGAATTGAGTCTAGTTTCGGATACCACAGCATCATAAGGACATCTAGGTGCTGGAATAGGGCCAGAGAAGGGTAATGAGGCTGGGGAGAGGTTTGAAAACCATGCCCTGTGAGGTACGTTCTCCTCATAGGAAAACATGAGGTGTGTCTGAGGGAACTGAGATTATCTAGTCTGGAGATGAGGAGGCTGAGAGGAGACCTTATTGCTCTCTACAACTACCTCAAAGGTGGTTGTAGCGAGGCTGGTGCAGGTCTCTTCTCCCAAATGACTAACAATAGGATGAGTGGAAATGACATCAAGCTGAGTCAGAGGAGGTTTAGATTGGATGTTAGGAAGAGATTCTTTCCTGATAGAGTGTTTGGGCACTGGAACAGGCTGCCCAGAGAGGTTATGGAATCCCCATCCCTGGAGGTGTTTAAAAACTGAGTAGGTAGAGCATTTGAGGCTGTGGTATAGGGGATAGGGAGCTGTTGGGAGGATGGCTGGACTTGATGATCCTGGAGGTCATTTTCAGCCATAATGTTTCTATGAGTCTATTATAGTTCTAAGGAACTCAATGTGTTTTAACAGCATCTCATACAACACAATGCTACAACCTGAAACCCTTAGTCCATTGCCAGTTGCAAATGGAGATCAGAACCTGACTGCAGACCTCAGCCCTTCTCTGCTGACTTCTCTCCTAATTGTTCCACTGAAGGGCACTCCATGTTTTTCTTTCATAGTTGTATGGGGTTTTTGTTGTATTGTCTCTTTCAGGTGTGGGATGTCTTTCTCTCTCATTTATGAAGCTATTGTAAGGCACATCTAGGTTCTGCCTGAAAACCTCCTTGTTTGTGGAGTAAAATTGAAAAAGTACTTAAAAACACTTAGAAAGCAAATTACTTTGATCAGTCTTCCCTGTGTTGGCCAGGAAAACCAAGAGGAAATACTAAGTCAAATAATGTCAACATAAAATGGATTTAAGAGCCAATTCCAGCTTTTCTGAAGTCAGCAGCAGTTTCCACCAGCTTCAGCAGGAACTGCATAAGAAACTCAGTCCCTTTTAATATGTTCCTGTTGTGTTTGACCAGATATTCAGATGCTAACACCTTTAGGTCAAGGACAGAATTTTTGTGACCTGTGCTTTGACACACAAAAACATCTTCAATGAATTAGAAAGTAAGAGCTAGCAAAAGCCATCGCTGCCCATTAAGAACACAGCAAGAGAGGAGATAAATGAGATGTAATGCACAGCTCTGAAGCATAAAAGATTGTTGTAATGCTCACATTTAATTATAATTTATTTGCATTCATTTCTCTTCAGATACCTGACAAGTCACTTTTTCATTTTTCTAAGACTTGCTGCAATAGTATCTTTTTATTTCCTGCAATAATTTCATCACTTCACTTCAAAAGCATGTCTACTCCTTCTGGACTCAAGACAAATGTGTTTGTTGACTTTCAAGCTGTTAAAATTAGCCATAGTAGTAGATTAATATCCATTTAGAGTTGTGACTCCTTTCCATCTATCTGCTTCTAAGTATACACAGTCTAATGTATCATCGGACTTTTATGCAAATAAATATGTATCCTGTCTGCAGAGTTTGATGGTAATTGCAGACCTTTATGAACTTCGTGGAGTGTTTTCTCATGAACCAGCACAACTGAAGAAACCACAGTAACTAGTGCAAGATTTTATTTTCAACGTTGTTTTTTTCCTTCCCACTACTACTCACTGATTGCAAAGATAATTATTTTCAAGATATTAATCTGAAACTTTCTTCGGCAACATGGATTCATGTTTATACGACTTTCAGAAGATATTTCAGAGAGCCCTAAAAGTCCTTCAAAGTTCTGGTTTGCTAACATGTTGGGATTTTACCTTTTCATCTTTTTTTTTTTCCCTAATGCTGGCAAATAAGTCTCTCACAATTTACTATTGTTCCTATATATCCCTAGTTCTGTGTTTTTCCTGCCGCTTACCTCTCCTTTGTAGCCCTGCCACTTTCATCAATCAAACATGAATAAAAAGGAATTGGTTGGAAAGGACTATTACTCACAGTTCTCCCTGCAGATAACGGTAATGGAGCAGTATACATAATGTAGCGCTCATTTGGGAGATGTACTGGGAATATGAGTGTTCTGCCTGAAGAGTCATGATCGCTATCAAAAACCCCTCAAAAGTAAAGCAAAACTGTTTTGGATCCTGTTTTTATTATTAGACTTTTCTCAGGATCTGTTGTTTTAATTTAAATGATGATGTGTCTTTGCTCAGTAGTGATTGCAGGAGCAAAGAATTGTGGAGGTTGGAAAGGAACTCCAAAGATTATCTAGAGCTAGAGATGGATCACCTATAGCAGATCACACAGGAACACATCCAACTGAGTTTTGAATGTCTCCAGTGGAGACTCCACAACGTCTCTGGGCAGCCTGTTCCAAAATTTTGCTACCCTCACAGTAAAGAAGCTTTTCCTTACATTTATGCCAAAACCTTCACGTTCCTGTTTATGCCCATTGCTCTTTATCCTGTCACTGGGCACCACTGAAAAGAGCCTGTCTCAATTCTTTGTACTTTAGACTGGTAACTACTACTAAGATCACCTCTAAGTCTTCTTCACGCTTAAACAGAGGCAGATCTCTCTGCCTTTCCCTGTAAGAGAGATGCTGCAATCCTCTAATCATCTTGGCAGCCCTCCACCGGGCTTTCTTTAGTAGCTTCTTGGCTGTCTTGAACTGGGGAGCCTATAACTGGACACAGGATTTCAGATATGACCTCATCAGGACAGATCAGAAGAGGAAGAGAACCTCCCTTCACCTACTGGCCATAAAGTTCTTGATGAAGCCCAAGACACCAATGGCCTTCTTGGACAAAAAAGCACATTGTACATGGTCATTCTGTGGTCCAATAAGACTCCCAGGTCCTTCTTCAGAGAGATACTTTTCAGCAGGTCAACACCTTACTTGTACTGAGCTTATTCCAACCCAGGTGGAGGATGTTACATTCACCCTTGTTGAACTCCATTAGGTTTTTCTCTGTCCAACTCTCCAGCACATCCAGGTCTCACTGAATGACAGTACAGCCTTCTTCTGTGTCAGCTGCTCCTCTCAGTTATGTATCATCATCAAATTTGCTATGGGTATACTCTATCCCTTCATCCAGGGTGAATGTTGTGGGAGGTAGTGTAAAATGTTTTGCTGAAGTCAAAGCAGATCACAGAATAGCATTAGGGATTGGAAGGGACCTTGAAAGATCATCTAGTCCAGTCTCACAGATCATCTACTCCAATCCCATTGCTCTCTTCTCATCTCTCTATTCAGTTGTGCCAGCATAGAAATCTATCAGATTGATCAGACATGTTTTCCCTTTGGTGAATCCATGCTTACATAACCTCCACTATGAGATGCTAAATAATTTTTCCACGGATAGAGGTGAGGTTGACCAACCTGTAGCTTCCTGGGTCCTCCACCTTTCCCTTTTTGAAGGCTAGAGTGACATTGGCTTTCAGTCTTCAGGCACCTCTTCTATTGTCCATGAACTTTCAGAAGAGGTTCCCTAGAATTCATGTATTCAAAATGTGTATTTAAAATTGCATCTTATTAGTCTTCTAGCTAGAACAGAACACAACTGTTATTTTTCTGCTTGTTTTCTCTTGTTCTGGATATGAAACCGATAGCACTTTGTGATGATTTTTCCTGTATAATAGGCTTATCTCACCTTACACCCTAGTGAGGATTTAAAGAGTAAAACACCAAAGGAACAATTTTTAAAACTGTACAGCAGGCTGAGGGTGAGGTGGTTTTATAGCAGGTGTTAATGTGGCATCTAGCATTGTTTTTTAATGCAGTCTACCTTTGCTCCTGATAACCTGATGCATTTTGCAAAGCAAACCCGTTTTTATAGCAGTATGTTTGTGTTCCTGCTTTTATGGATTTGGAGTGGCTTCTCAGGAGCACCTAGCACTCCACACAATATTTTCAGTGATAAAATTCCCACTGAATCATATTTGATGCCTAATCCAAAGTTTTATTTTGGTTAATTCACAGGAAACAGAGAGTTCTGCAGACTTCACTCTCCGTTTTGCACTAAGCTACTTAAAACAAGTTTTGTCTTAGTCGTCATGGAAATAAGTGGCATAACTGAAGGGTGTAACAGATTTGATTAGTATTTCAAAAAATCCTGGTAATTAGAAAAAGGTTTCTTACTGTAATGGTAAAAAGGTCATGATAGGTCAATGAGCTTTTCACAAAACTCTGTATGTCTAGAATTTTCTGAGTGTGGTTTTGTAGTAGCAACACCACGAGGTTTCCTCTGATGGTAACACCATGCTGATTCATTAAAACTTTATTGTATAAAAATAAAAATTTAGTAGTTTTCTTGTATTTTATCAGAAGAAAACCTCGGAGATGCTAGGTAACCTGATTTTTTATCTGAATAAAACCTAAGAGATACTAGTTAACTTGATTTTTTAAAGAATTAAAATAATTGCTGGCTCATGATGTTGCAGAAAGTAGTCATAATGCTTTAGGCTGCTACCTTGTGAATTTTTATTACACAGGTTATTTGTAGCAAGGTCTGATTCCAGTACTTCAAACTCACTGCCCTCTGATGAGCATAGTTTGTGTAGGAAGAACAAACTCCTAATTTAGGCACCTGAAACAGACACATATGGTAAAGGTTTGTGACTGTCTATAGGATATTTAGATTCTAGTTTTGATATCCGTTGTGAGACTTCAAGAAAGGGTTTCTTTGTCTCAATGTGGTCTTATAACAATGAACAGGCCTTCTTCTCTCCCTCCTTTGAGACCAGGTGGCTCCTATCTGGAAACCCACATAGCTATGTCACTGGACGGGCAACTCCCTACAAGATCCCTAGGAGAGTTTCAGCCTCACTGGGCCTGGGACGAGTCAACACGGAGACATGTTTAACCTTGGGCCTTCTAGATGTTTTCAACAGTGAAGAACAAGAGAACAAGGAGCAAAGAACAACCAGAAGAAGAGCAGAGGGGACAGCCTCACCATGAGACAAAGGGAGAAAACAGAGTACAGCATTTGGCTTAGCCATGATTTTGGAAGCTTCTCCCATCAAAAGATCAGAAGATGGCAGAAGATGCTCTACCTTTGAAGGAATCTGGGGATGTCTAGATTTTTGACAGAGGTAGCTATAGCTTCTTTCCCCTCCCTCCTTTTTATTTTATCCCCCTTTCTCCTTTTCCCTTTCTCTATTCTATCCATCACTCTCTTTATGTCTTATTGTTAATCAATAAAGACTCAACGTGTCAGCAGCATTTGGCTACACTTGAGTCTGAATTTGGCCCCTGTTAGTCTATGAACTTTTCCCCAAATCCAGCCAGCAGATCAGAACATCCATTGGATGCTGTCACAGGTGATAAGCAAGTTTTATCATAATTTGACAAGGTACAAACAAGAATTACTAAATTAGAGAATCACAGAATCATCAAATCATTAGGGATTGGAAGAGACCTCGAAAGATCATCCAGTCCAATCCCACTGACACAGCACAATCACCTAGACCAAATCACACAGGAACACATCCAGGTGGGCCTTGAAAATCTCCAGTGAAGGAGACTCTAGAACCTCCCTGGACAGCCTGTTCACCGTGAATATGCTGCTACTCATACTGATGTGGAACTTTCTATGTTCCTGCTTACAACCATCTCCCCTCGTCCTGTCACTAGATGACACTGAGAATAG
>VXBP01000753.1:2901189-3125900 GCA_013400115.1 Rhinopomastus cyanomelas | reverse complement strand
CCTTCTACTCTATCCTGATGAGACCACATCTGGAGTATTGTGAACAGTTCTGGGCCCCTAAGTTCCAGAAGGACACGGAGCTGCTGAAGAGAGTCCAGTGCAGAGCCACAAGGATGAGGAAGGGACTGGAGCATCTCCCTGATGAGGAAAGGCTGAGAGAGCTGGGTCTCTTGAGCTTGGAGAAGAGGAGACTCAGAGGTGATGCCATTAATGTTAATACATATGGAAAGGGTGGGCGTCAGGAGGATGGAGCCAGGCTCTGCTCAGTGACATCTAGTGATAGGACAAGGGGCAATGGGTGCAAGTTGGAACAGAGGAGGTTCCATATCAATATGAGAAAGAACTTCTTCACAGTGAAGGTGACAGAACAGGCTGCCCAGGGGGGTTGTAGAGTCTCCTTCTCTGTAGATATTTAAAACCCACCTGGATGTGTTCCTGTGGCTTTGCTCTAGGTGAACAAGCTGCACAGGGAGGTTGTGGAGTCTCTTTCACTGGAGATGTTTAAGACCTGCCTGGATGTGTCCCTGTGTGACTTGGTCTAGGTGATCCTGATGTAGCAGGGGAATGGGACTAGATGATCTTTCGAGGTCCCTTTCAATACTTAATAGTTCCATGATTCTATGATCCTGCTGTGGCAGGGAGATTGGACTGGATGACCTTTCAAGGTCCCTTCCAATCCCTACAGTTCTGTGTTTCAGTGACACACGTCACGTCATGCTCCAGTCTGTTTGCAAGTCAGACTTCTTCACCTGAGTAATTTGCACCATTTTCCTCAAGAGAAAATATTGTGCTCAAGCACAAACCTAAAATTGCAGCTTTTCATAGGGAAAAAATTAATCTTGGATGTGGAGAATCTGCTGAAATCTTCCTTAGTGCTCCCAGATGACTTTTTGTTCTGTTTGCTGTTTTGCAACGGTCCTTTCGTGCTCTTGGGGAGGGTTGGGCTTCAGTGAACTTGTGCAGGATTTATCCCAGCACCAGGATCTGCCTGGCAGCAGCAATATGCAAATACACTTTTAAAACACTGTGGGAAAGGTGACCTGCCTCCCTTAATGCCCAGATAATGAAGAAATGAGGAGTCATGTCAGCAGAGGCACCCCCTTGGAGCACATCTTCTGAGGCATTCAGTCAAGGAGGGGCTCCAGCGCAGCCTCCAAAGGGAATCACAATCATTAAAAAGTGACATTACTGGGCCATGTGATAAATGACAATGGAGCTGGCAGCTCTCATCAAGACTGAGGACTCGTCCCACCAGAGCACTGATGTCAAGGGGAACAATCTCTTTGATTTAGAGTTTGGAACAGGCTTGAAATGCAGGGACAGAGGGCAAGAGCTTGGTTTCCAGGGAGAGCTATGCTCTTCTGCAGTGTGTCCTCAAAATCCTTCTACAAAGACACACCATGGCTTAACTCCTCTGCATCTCTTCCCACTGCTCCAAGAGCAGGGTCTAGCCAGTCACAAAACCTGTAACACCCTTTACACATGAATCAAGCATCTTCTTGGAGGTGGACAGTGCAGGCCAGGACGTCCTGCTCAATACCAACGTGTGCATCATCCTAGGCCTGACGTGTCCTGAAGAGCAGTGGTTTGATATAGATCCCAGCTGGGAAACACATCATTCTCCAAACCCAGATTCTTGGGAGATGTGGACAAGTTTATCCTTCACAAAGGAAAAAGTAGAAGATTACTGTGGTCATGTTCCCCTTCAGCGGCTGACCTGCTTCTCCTACAACTGATGGATAGGAAGCCAGGGTGGGACAGCTTCCACCTAGTTAAAGACATCTGTGATGATGTTGTCTTTTTGAACACCTCACGTGGGACTTGCACTAGAGACAATGGGGAAAATACATCCCTGCAAAGAACATCTCATTTTCTTCTGCTTTGGTTTCCATTTTAGATAAGAAGAATCACTCTCTGGACCAGACCTCCAGATAAAGAGATCTGAGGGGAGCAACTCTAGATGACCTTCCGAGGTACCTTCCAGTCTCTAATGATTCTATTACTCTATGATTCTAATGCAGAGCTTGTATGTAACTTAGAGGTGACTATGCCTGAACAACCTACCCCAAGCTATACAGACTCAGGCTCTGGTGGTCCTTGTCCTGTTTTAGAGGTCTGTCGCCAAAACCAAGCAACAGCTGATTCTCTTAGAATCATAGAATCATTACAGATTGGAAGAGACCTGGAAAGACCATCTAGTCCAATTCCCCTGCCAGAGCAGGATCACCCTCTTGTGTTTCACCTCAGCTAGGGCTCACCCAACTTACCTTCATCCTAGAGATTCCTCTTGATGAGCCTGCACATTGCTCAGGGCCAGCAAGCAACCAGCATGTAGAATCATAGAACTATTGTCTCATCTGGACTAGAAAAGACCTTTAGAAGCATTGAGTCCAACCACAGACCTAGCACTGCCAAGTTCCCCGGAGGAATTATGTGACAACCAAACACCCCTCTACAGTGCAGCTAGAGGTGATGACAGTGGAGATAATTTACTGTTGTTTTACCTTGATTCGCTTCCAGAATTATGGATATTTCCTTATGGACCTACCCAGGTTCCCGGTGTGTTGCTCCCACCTGCCATCAAACAGGGTTGACCTGCCACTAGTCACTCTGGATGTTGGGGGATTGGACTAGATGATCTTTCGAGGTCCTTTCCAACCCCTAATGTTCTGTGATCCTGTGGTTCAGTGAGGTGATATATCAAGTCCTCATCTCACGTCCTACATAGGCCTGTTGTCTCACCCAAAGAACATAAAAGCTCTTGGAAAGGGTAAGCCAGCTGGAACAATTCTGGAGCTCTTGCAAAAACACCCCTGAAGCTGAGGCAACCAAATTATTTAAGACACTCTCAACCACTTGCTTCACTTCTGCTTCCTCTCCTTTGCTACTGGAGATGCCAGATCCCATCATGTTTGACAGTGCACAGAGCAGATCTGCACTGTCCAAGGAATCCTCTTTGTTGTTGATGTATTGCAGACCCCCTTCGATGATTCCTGGGGTGTCAAACCCAGACAAAGAGGGATAATATTTGGAATTCTGCATTTTCTACATTGCAGGGTAGCAGTAAAAATAACCTGGATGGGACCTCATCTAGTCCAATCCCCCTGCCAGAGCAGGACCACCTAGACCAAGACTCCGGCTCTGGGTCAGAGCCTGTGTGAGCTAAGACTGTGGGACACAATCAAATGGGAATTACCATAGGATCATAGGGTGTTAGGAGTCTGAAGGGACCCAAAGCCATGGTTTAGGCAGCTGGTGCCAACTCATTTCCATTTTGTGTCATGCTGGTTTGAGCTCACAAGTGGGAACGGTGTAGAAGCAGGTTTGAGCTCACAGGTTCAACCTCACTGGTGGGAATGGTGTAGGAGCAGACAGCAGTGGGCTTTGCTGAAGGAGGCATCTAGTCTGTTGCAGCAGCTATTATATCCAGTTGCACCTTTACCCCTTCTACCCCCCACAACAGACATGGAAATAAGGGTGGGTTTTGCCACAGCAAGTCTCACCTGGCAGCTAGCGTAGGTCATGGGTGAGTCTCTTGAGGGGTCTGGGTCTCACAGTCAAGAGAATTCAGCTTCTATTTACAAATCACTCTCAGGACCAGGATCCTTCAACACATGAGCACCGCTTCATCGTCTTGTTGCCTCAAGGATGTCTGCCAGGGTGGAGCAAAGTCACACACAAGGTCATGGGAAGAGGCATGGCACTAGGAGAGATGAGGGACAGCCTCCAACAAATTCCTGTCTGGCTATCTGCATCCAGAAAGTTCCTGTTCAGCTGATACCTGGGCTCAAAGGATCCCACTGGAAGTCCTTCCCATGTCTGTGCTCCTCTCCTGTGCTCTGAACTACTCAACCCTCATACAACCTCAGACAATTTCCCATTAGCCCTGACCCTTCAACACCCCACGGGTGCCTTGCCTGCAGCAGCAGTGGAAAGTTGAGCTGTCTGTCTTGGCAGTAAAGGAAGGTGAAATCAGGAACTGCCCCTCCAACCTCCACAGAGTTGCTGTGATGTGAAGTGAGAACAACGGGGAGGACCCTCCAACCCAGAGCCTGTTGTTATCATCTGTTCCACTTCCAGAGAGCAGCTGGGATTCCCCAGCTGTGACAGGACATCCGTGAAGCTCTAACTCTGTAAACTCAGCTCAGCCTTTCAGGAAGAGATTTCTAATTTTATCCAGGCCATTCATCCAACCTTAATTTGCAATGAAAAAAAGAAGCTGTTGTGGGGTTATTATTAACTGTTGGCCAAGACAGAATGAACTCCAGGCTTGGCTGACTCCCTCTTTAGTAAAGAGCAAGTGCACAGACAGCAGACACATTGCTGTTCTGCTTCCCAAGCATTTCTGCTCCAGAGTGAGGATGTTTATTCACCTTAGCCTGCAGTGCTTCACCTTGCTGCCCCTGCACCATTTGTACCTGACATCTCTCAGCATCAAGCCCTCGCTCAGCTAAAATTAGCAGGAAAAGACCCCACTGATCCCAAACTCTGAGATCAGAGCTCAGACACAGGGAGATGTGTTCAACAGAAACACTGAATCATTCAGGTTGGAAAAGACCCTTGGGATCAGCAAGTCCAACCATCAACCCTACTCTACAAGGTCACCCCTAAGCCTAAGGTCCCTCAACACTACATCTAAGCCACTTTTAAACTCATCCGGGGACAGTGACTCAACCACCACCCTGGGCAGCCCATCCCAGTGCCTGACCACTCTCTCCAGGAAGAATTTCTTCCTGATGTCTAATCTAACCCTCTCCTGTTGGTGCTTGAAGAACTTCCTTCTGGTTCTGTTGCTAATCACCTGTGAGAAGAGACCGGCACCAACATCTCTACAATGTCCTTTCAGATAGTTGTACAAAGTGGTGAGGTCTCCCCTCAGCCTCCTCTTCCTCAAACTGACCAGCCCCAACTGTCTAAATCTGTCCTCATCAGATTGATTCTCTGGGCCCTTCACGAGCTTCTTGCTCCAGCACCTCAATGTCTCCCTCGTGCTGAGGTGCACCATCAGTTTGTGAAGTCCATGTCTCCTCATTCCCCTCAGCAGAGTGCCACTTGCTGAGGACGTGAGTTCTTGTGTTACAGAAAGCCACAGTCAAACCAGTCAGTCAAGAACCTGAGCTGATCCTGAGCTTTAGTACAAGGCTGAGGAAGCAAAGGGTTAGTACAACCCAGAACCAGTGCCAGGGAAGAGAGAAATGGAGACCTGGAGCCAGCCAGGAGAATCACAGGATCACAGCCAGAGGTGATGGGGATGCTCTGCAGGAGTCCTGTGCAGGAGATGAGCCAGGGTGGCACAGGGTTGGACCCTGAGTGCTTATCTCAGAATCACAGAACATCAGGGATTGGAAGGGACCTCGAAAGACCATCCAGTCCAACCCCCCTGACACAGCAGGATCACCTAGACCAAGTCACACAGGAACATACTATTTCCTACTGGTTTCCCATCAAATGAGAGGTGAGAGGGGAGACAAACCAGGTCCTGGAAGAATAACTCCTGGACACATGAGTGCATAAAGCTGTGAGACGTGGGGACTTCCATGGTAACTCTGTGTGTAAACAGGGCTAAACAGCTTGAAGTAGCTGCTTTCCACGCGAGGCCGATGAACAGAGCATCTGTAGCCTGGCCAGCGGGGCCAGCTCCAGCCAAATGTAAATAGCCTGCAGGGCTTTTTGGCACCGAGCGCTCTGCTTTGCATACAGCTGGTAATGCTTTAAAGGGCGAGCCCAGCCGAGGGTAAGGCTTCCAAGAACAGAGCAGGAAGCGCTGTGTGTACGGAAAAGGGGCTGGGGAGGAATCAGGGAGATCTTAAGAGCTTTTGTGTTGCTTCCTCCCGCCCCACATCAGCCGCGATTCGTTCCTACACTTGAAGTTTCCAGAGCTCCAGGTAGGCTGCCTGTGTGTTTCATGTTCTGGGTGCTCGGTAGGAAAGATGTCAGTGGGGATCCTGCTGAAAGATCATCCAGTCCAATCCCCCTCCACAGCAGGATCACCTAGATCAAGTCCACAGGAACTTATCCAGGTGGGTTTTAAATGTCTCCAGAGAACTCCACAAACCCCCTTGGGCAGCCTGTTCCAGGGCTCTGTCACCCTCATAGGGAAGAAGGTCCTTCTCATATTGATGTGAAACCTCCTCTGTTCCATCTCACACCCACTGCCTCTTGTCCTGTGATGAGATGAAGAGCCTGACTCCATCCTCCTCAGAATCTGCTGAAGCCAGCTGGTGTGGGTGCCAAGCATGAGAGAGGGCATCAAGGGAGGATGAAGATTGCATCAAAGCCCTTTGAATCTTCCTATTAGAAAGGCTTCAGTACCTCCTGGATGAAAACCTACCCTCCTTACCACTGAATCACAGAACATGAGGGATTGGAAGGGACCTTGAAACATCATCAAGTCCAGTCCCCCTGACACAGCAGGATCACCTAGACCAAGTCACACAGGAACACATCCAGGTGAGTTTTAAGTGTCTCCAGAGAAGGAGACTCCACAACCCCCCTGGGCAGCCCCTTCCAGTGCTCTGTCACCCTCACCGTGAATAAGTTCCTTCTGATATTTACATGGAACCAGCTTACACCTACTGCCCCTTGTCCTATCACTAGATGACATTGTGAAGAGCCTGGCTCCATCCTCCTGACACCCACCCTTCACATATTTATAGACATTCATGAGGTCACCCCTCAGTCTCCTCTTCTCCAAGCTAAAGAGACCCAGCTCCCTCAGCTTTTCCTCATCAGGGAGGTGCTCCACTTCCTTCATCATCCTCGCTGCTCTACGCTGGACATCCTCCAGCAGCTCCCTGTACTTGCCCCAAACCTTCTTACTTTTCCAGGAACAAATTCTCCTTCTCTTGCTTTCTACAAGAGTTGCCCAGCCTACACTGAGAGTAAGACTCACAAGAAGAGCCCCATCTGCAAAACACCCCTACCCCCTTGCTGGAGTGAGAGCAAATGAGAGAGAGAGATAGAGATGACAGCACAGACCTCAAGAGGAAATTGTGGAAGAAGGGAAAGAAGACCCTGTGATTGGCACAGGTACAAGTATGTCTACATATTGTATTGAGCAACTGATGAACCTGTTGGCCAGATGCAGGGGAGGATTCCTCACAGACAGCTACACTACACGAACAAAGGCAGGGGAGAAACTCATTTCCTGAAATCAATTTGCTCTTAATATTTCTCAGCCCAAAGGGGTTGATTCCTACAAATCAAACACGGCTGCTGGCAAGCCCAAAGGGTGTGAGAAGAGGTGGTGGGTTTACTGAAGGAAAATGAGAGCTCTTCATACAGGCAAATAAAGCAATTTCAGAAATCAGTCAGGAGCTACGAATTCACGGGGGAAGTGGAGACAGTGGTGCTCAAAAAGCTGCCACCTGTCGAGGCTTACGTTGTCGTACGTGGAGAGTCAAGTTGTGGCATCACAACTACAAAATGGGGGGCAAGTGGGACCTCTCAGACATGCAAGCTTGAGTTAAGGACCAAGTCCCTTGCTTGCTAGAGAAGATAAGCACCAGACAGGCTGCACTAGAATCACAATATTAGGGACTGCAAGGGACCTTGAAAGATCATCCAGTCCAATCCCCCCACCACAGCAGGATCCCCTAGATCAGGTCACAGAATCACAAGACATTAAGGATTGGAAGGGACCTCGAAAGATCACCCAGTCCAATCCCCCTGACACAGCAGGATATCCTAGATCAAGTCACACAGGAACATAACCAGGTAGGTTTTAAACATCTCAAGAGAAGGAGACAGCTCCTTCCAGTGCATCATCATGCTCAGCACAAGGAAGTTCCATCTCATGTTTATGAGGAACCTCCTATGTTCCAGCTGGCACCCATTGCCCCTTGTCCTATTGTTGGATGGCACCAAACTGAGCCTGGTTCCATCCTCCTGACACCCACCTTTCCATATTTACAAACATGAATGGTGTCACCTCTCAGTCTCCTTTTTTCCAAGCTGAAGACACCCAGCTCCCTCAGCCAAACCCAGTTATGGTTCAAGATCTGTGCAGTCTGCTGAGCTCTTTCTATCCTAAACTGCTCAGAAAGGCTCAATCCAACCAAGAGCCTGCAGAGCCACTTGGCTTGAACCTGGAGGAATCCAACACATCAATTAAGTTGACCCTCACTGATGCCAAAAAGGACTTTGCCCTGGATGTCTCCAGGGAGATGGAGTGGAGACCCTGCTGCCCAGCATGAGCTGTGATATCAGAATCATCTGGAGGAAGGGAGATGGGAGGGCCTTGCACGACAAGCAAGCACAAATGGCTAACAAAGCAAGACAAATATGGGACATAAATATGTGATGGTGCAGGAGACGGTAGCATAAACTTCTTTTATTGCTACTTGTCTGCAAAGGCCACCGTAACTCACTGCCCTCGCCTTGCTCTGTCACTCGTGACTGATGACACTGCCCCAGCTCATGCCAATAAAAACATCCTCATGCCACGCACTGAGGTGTGTGAGCACTATCCCAGGTGAGGAAATAAAGGAACAGGGATTTTAAATAGTGATCAGTAACCCAGCACTGGTACAGTGTTCAGTACCTGCTTCTTCTGTGTCCTCTGCCTTCAGGGCACCCACCTCGTTCAGCAGGGGGCCTACGTTGCCTCTGGATCTAGTTTTACCTGCAACGTGTTTGAAGAAGCCCTTTTTGTTGCCCTTGACTTCTCTTGCAAGGTTGAATTCCAAGGAGGCCTTGGCTTTCCTAGTTGCATCCCCACATTCTCTCACTAGAGCCTTATATTCATCCCAAGTGGCCATCACCTATAGACTTTCTTCTTCCTCTTGGGTTTGCCCAGCAGCTCCCTGTTTCACCACGCAGGAGTCTGACCACCAAGACAATAAGATTTTTCATGTTGGTTCCCCTCTACTCTGCCCTGGGGAGACCACATCTGGAGTACTGTGTCCAGTTCTGGGCCACTCAGTTCAAGAAGAGCACGGAGCTGCTGGAGGGAGTCCATCAGGAGCTCCATCAGGAGAGGTATGCGCAGAGCTGAACTCAGCTCCTGCAGGCAGAGGTCCGCAGCGTTTCCCAAGCTGCTCTCAGCTCTGTGCTGAGCAGGTCTGTGTGAGCCCAGCCAGCCCAATGCCTTTACCCAAGCAAGCATCCCAGAGGCTGAATTACTTGATCCCACTTCTCTGCAGGGTTAACGTGGCTTTTGCCTTGGTTTGGCTTGCAGCAAGCCACAGAGGAATACTCTGAGGGCCAGACTGTGCCCAGAGGCACGAACAAGGGTTTGACCCAGGGAATCTGCCTCCTGGTTTTAGACTCAGAATCAAGGAATCTTTTAAGCTGCCATGAACCCAGCACTGCCAGGTCACCACTAAACCAAGCCCCTCAGCACCACCTCTACATGTCTTTTAAATGCCTCCTGGGATGATAATTCAACCACTTTCCTGAGCAGCCTGTTCTAGGACTTGACAGTCTTTTCAGTGACATTTTCCTGATATCTAACCTAAACCTCCTCTGGCACAGCTTGAGGCCATTTCCTCAAGATATGAGCTGCATATTGAGTAGCCAGCACCTAGTGCCTGAGGTACCAGTAAATGAGGGGTTAATGCTTACTACCCCTTTAGCTGAATATCAGCTGCTTCTCATCTGCCTCAGAGGATGGTGATTTCAGGTGGTGTCCCCTAGCAACATCCTGCTCCAGCCCTGCGTAAGCCAACATCCACCAGGAAACGTGACAGGGGAGGCATGTGTGGGACTGGCTGTGCCAGAGCCAGGAGGGAGGGAGCTGGCTCAGGCTCGTGGATATGCAGAGCCACGGAGAGAGGTTCCTGCTGCCTGCTGGCCCAGGACGCGTGGGCATGCCAGAGCCCACATCAACACAGCCTCTGCCTCCCGAGGGCAAAGCCACGCCAGAGACAGGATGTCTCTTCCCTTAAGCTGGCGAGCCAAGTCCCACCAGGCAGGGGGCAGAGCCAGGGTCATGCACTTCCAGTCTCCCTCTCCTTGCCAAAAGGCAGAGCAAGAAAAAGACAATGACATTTGGAACATGGGTCAGCAAAGAGACACAGAGACTGTTTTGCAGAGCCCAGGAGACACAAGCGTTGCACAGGACACTGATGGGCACTAGAGCACGTGCTGGGTGATGCAGAGGCAGAGCTGCTCTCCAGGGACAATCCTCTTTCCTCATGTTAGAGACCAGAACTTCTGCATCACTGTGGTCACGGGGTGAAAGGAAAGCAGCCAGTTCTTTTTGCCTTCCCATAATGAGGTGACAGCAGCATATCCCCAGCTTGCACGGGCTGCATTACCTGATGCTGTTGCTGCTCTGTTCCATCTGCTTGGAAGCTGTAAATCACCCCTGGTAGTTGTGAGGGGATAAAGCATCCATAGTAAAATTTCTCTGACAAGTAGTCACAGCTGAGATGTCACTTGATGAATGGCAGCAAAATCCCTAATGCAAGGCGATGGATTCTCTGTGGCTGCAAACAGACCGAGCTCTGCTGTTGGTGTGAGGACTTTAGGACCTCTGTCACTTCAGCAGCTTCTTGAGGGGACATACCCAGACCAAACCCTACTCCAGCCTCAATGAGAGCAGCACACAGAGTTTCCTGGTTACCTCCAGCTAAGAAGAGCTGACTGTCAACCATCCAGGAAGCACAGAGGTACCAGTTTTAGTCCCACTTTGGGCACTTTGCTCCTCTCCACCTTCTGGAGATGTTCCTTCATCTATCCAGCCCCTTGTCCTATCACTAGATGACATTGAGCAGAGACTGGCTCCAATGTCCTGATACCCACCTCTCACATATTTTTAGACAATAATGAGGTCACCCCTCAGTCTCCTCCAAGCTCAAGAGACCCAGCTCCATCACACGGCAGATGCAGTCTCAAACTCCTTCAGCAGTAGAAATATTGCCCCACAGCAGTAAATTCAAACAGATTGGATAACAAAGAGCAAGCATGGTCTTTGCTTTTGAATATTAATAGTGTCCTTGATAGGATCTCTCTAGCCTATGTTTGGGCAAACCTTCTTCAGGAGAGAATGAAAGAGTTGGGGATGTTTAGTTTGAGGAGGAGGCGGCTAAGGGGAGACCTCACTGCTCTCTACAACCATCTGAAAGGACACTGTAGAGATGCTGGTGCTGGTCTCTTCTCACAGGTGATTATTGACAGAGCCAGAGGGCTTCAAGCTCCAACACAGTAGGTTTAGACTAGACATGAGGAAAAGATTCTTCATTGTCAGGCACTGGAACAGGTTGCCCAGGGTGGTGGTTGAGTCCCCATCCCTGGATGTGTTTAACAGTCATGTAGGGGAAGTGTTGGGGGATCTGGTTTAGGGGTGATCTTGTAGAGTAGGGTTGATGGTTGGACTCTGTGATTCCAGGGGTCTTTTCCAACCTGAAAGATTCTATGATTCTAGAGATGTTGAACAGTTGCTGCCTTCAGAAGGTTTCATTGCAGTAACCATTCTTGAAGATACAGCTGCCACTTCCCATCAGGTGGAAGAAGGTATCAGAGATGGCCATCTCTGAAGTGTCCATGCAGTGGGACTTGTCCAAGCTGAGCTCCCAAACGTGCTTCTGTGCTTTCTGTGGATCCCAGCCACTGAAGAGGTGATCCAGGTTGGCACTCCAGTGCTGCATCTAGCACTAGTTTCATGTCTGGTTACTATCTGTTTCTAATAACTGTTCATGAAAGACGGAGCCCTGGTCATACACTGGAGTGGTTTTGGCGTTGGCCAGTTGGAGGAGGATTAGAATTTGCCTTGGGAAAGCTGCTTTAATCTCTCTTTGTTGTTGCTGTGCCAGGTAGCCTTGATAAAGTCACTCAACACTTCTTCTGCCACATCTCATTCACAAGACGATGACTGCATTAGTCTCCTTCCAAGATCTCTCCTCTTTCAAGGCTCAGCTTCATTATTGTTGATATTTTCCCTGTGTTGTCAGTTCAAAAGCTAAAAGGCTACTACACCTCGTGGAAGGAAGGGGCAAAGTGTGAGGACTGCGGTCTGCTTGCATTTATAACCTCTTGCATACTCAACAAGTGGAGTAATTCAAATAAAACGTGGGGCTGGAGGAGAATTCCAGCCTAATTACACACTACAATGGTGCTGTGCTGCTTCTGGGAGATCAGCCAGGCATCTGGAAAGAGGTTCAGCTCCCAGCAGGAGGGAGCTGACAGGACAAAGGAGACAAGGCTGGAGAAGTGTGACAGAAAATACAACCAGAGTAGGGTGGCCCTGCTTCAACCAGAAAATCACAACATGACCAGCACCAGGCAGTGTGGGCACAGCAGCCACATGGCCAATCTCAGCGGTAAATCTGGGCCATGGAAGTTTGAATTCAGGTGCCCTAGGCTGTTCCTTAACCTTGCTGAGAGCCTTGCACTAGGATCACACACAACTCATAGCTGAGCCGCTCAGTTGCCGTGGGTCACCTCGGAGGGCACTTTAGAGTCATCCCAACCCAGCATCCAAGAACCTCTGCTTCCTCAGTGCAACAGCTCTGCACATTCCATGGGAGCAGACGTCGTCTGCCCATCACTCACTTCCAAGACCCTCTTAAAATCATCCTCCAGCTTCAGTTCCTTGGATGCATCAACAATTCTTCTTGCACACAATCCCAGGGCAGAGGTGGGACTGCAGAACCACCATCTCCAAATATCCTTTGTATCCACAAGGCTTTCCTGGCTGAGAGCAGCAGCTGGGAATGGTTAGTAGGCATTGAACTCATGTCCCTTGCAGACAAGGGGTGGTCTTCTTTCTTGGCATACAAAGCAGCAGAGGAGGGTGCCCTGGCAGCTGCTGTTTTAAAACACTGCTTAAGTGACTGTGAAGAGCCAGATGGACTTCAGCCCTGGAGACTCGAGTGCCCTATTTAGCCACAGAGTGGGGATGTGGTGAGCGAGTGCAGATCTTGTGTGCAGGATGTCTCAGGAGTCTCCAGCCCTGGTTTGGAAGACTCCATCCAGGCTGGATCCACAGACCCATTCAGACCTGCCAACAAACTGCCAGAACAAACTTGGGGAAGCTAAACAGCAAGGAGCCAACCCATGTCACCAGCCTTCAGATGGTAACAATCCTTCTCAGCCCATGAGTCTGCGAGCAGGAGAGGGGAGAGGCTCCAGATTTCATTCTTAATCCTACAAGTTATTCATACTAGCCCCGTTCCCCAGCATTAGGAAGGGCAACGTTCCCTTATATGGTCAACAAAAAGTGGAGAGTATCTGCAGTGCGTGCTCACATCTGTGATCTGCACTCAGCTGAGCCCGGCCAACACGTCCCTGTGAATGCAGAGGTCGTAACTGCCAAGAGCTGTGGAGCAAAATGCCTCCACCCTGCTGTGAAAAGGCAGGCAAGGGGGACAAACAGATACGGGTGGAAACATTGCAGAAGGGATCGTGTTGAGCAATGCTGCTCGTGGGCTCATGGTGTCTGATCCGAGATGTTTGCCTGTGCAAGCCCAGAGTCCACTGGGGAAAGGCAACTTGAAGATGTGAAAATGGTGCAAGGTCAAGTCCTGGAGCAGTAACGGGTATGTAGACCCCAAAAGGACCCAGAAGAAAGCTGGTCCTGCTTACTAAGACAAGTAGATGTAGATAGAGAGAGGTTCTCCTCCCTCTGTACTCTGCCCTAGTGAGACCACATCTGGAATATTGTGTCTAGTTCCAGAAGGACAAAGAGCTGCTGGAGAGAATCCAGCACAGAGCCACAGAGATGATGAAGGGAGCAGAACATCTCCCTGATGAGGAAAGGCTGAGGGAGCTGGGTCTCTTCAGCTTGGAGAAAAGGAGACTGAGTGGTGACCTCATTAATGTTGACTTTGTCTAGGTGGTCCTGCTGTGGCAGGGGGATTGGACTAGATGATCTTTCAAGGTCCCTTCCAGTCCCTAATGATTCTATGATAAATATGTGAAGGGTGGGTGTCAGGAGGATGGAGCCAGGCTCTGCTCAGTGACATCTAATGGCAGGACAAGGTGCAATGGATGTCAGCTGGAAGAGAGGAGGTTCCACATCAATAGGAGAAGGAACTTCTTCCTGGTGAGGGTGACAGAGCACCGTCAGCCCCAAGAATCTATGCATGCTCTAGAAATCAGAGCCTTCCTGCGTCAGGCTCCATATCTGAGCACCCAAACAGAGCCATTCTCATTTTCAAAGATGCCAAGCACCTTCCATTCCTTCTCTTTCCCTTTGTCACTCTTTTAAAACTAGAAAAACCTCAAAAAACTCCTTTAACATGCAACTAGTGCTTGGGGAGCATCTTGTTCCAAGACACAGCTTTACACACCAGAAAATGGTCTGGTTCTAAGGAAAGACCTTCACTCCCATAGGGCAGCTTCCAGAAGATCTTGGTTTGATAGTCTTCTTAAACACATTAAATACTGGTCACTACCCCACCCAGGGTTACACAGGCCTCACCAAAACCCCCCACTGTCTCCACTTTCTCAAGACTCTGCAGCCCTAGGGAAGCCTGAAGCCCTGCTCTCATGATGGAAAACACCTCAATGTCTTGATTTCATCTCGAAGGTAAAATGCAGAGAGGTTGCTGCCACATGCTCTGTGCCCTTCTCTGGATCAACCCTGCTCTTGCTACCAACGTTTTACCCATTTCTGCCAGCTCTGGGGCAAAAACATCTCCCTGTCCAAACATGTGGAGGAAAAGCTGCTTCCCCCATTGTTTGGGGAAAGGTGGTGGAACAACCACGCGCAGGCTGGTTGGGCTCTGCTCCTGAGCAGGTAACAGAGCAGTTGCAGTGCTTCCTGCTCTCATAGCTGCAGTGAGACACTAAACACCACTCCACTGCAGGGATGCTCTTCAACTCTGTGCTTCTCTGGGGACAGCCTGTGTGATAACAGCCTCACAGCACCCCCTGAAATGGGGAGGAAGGAGAGCAGAGTCCAGGAAGGAGACTGCAACCAGTCCCAGAGGCAGACAGTGTCAAGACCACCATCATGTTATCACTGCTGTGCAGCTTGGAGGTCCAGGCTGTTCAGACAGCAGGTGAGGAGCACTTAGAACCATTAGGGATTGGAAGAGACCTCAAAAGATCATCCAGTCCAATCCCCCTGCCACAGCAGGATCACCCAGACCAAGTCATACAGTCAGTTTGGGTTAGAAGGGACCACAGGATCATCCAGTTCCAACACCCACTTGGATACAGCAGTGAATGAAAAGTACCTTTTAGTGCCAGTGTCATGATGTTTCCATGGAGGTCAGCCTGGAGGTCATGGGTCCTGTGGTCTCCATCTCCGGAGAACAGCTGCATGAGGTGCAGCCAACAGCAGGTAACAACCACCTCATGAAAGAAGCACTAAGAAAGAAACTGCCTTTGTTAAACAGACACAGACCGAGCAGCTTCTCATTCTCAGCCTCTTTCTTCTCAGTGAGCGTGGCAGAGCACTGGAACAGGCTGCCCAAGGGGGTTTTAAACATCTTCTTCTCTGGAGACGTTTAAAACCCACCTGGATGTGTTCCTGTGTGACTTGGTCCAGGTGATCCTGCTCTGGCAGGGGGATGATCTTTCAAGGTCCCTTCCCATCCCTAATGAGTCTATGAAACTCATTTCAGCTGGGTGCCTTGCAAAGACATATGAAGACAAGTTCCCTGCTTCCAGAAGTCCTTCAGCCAACCTTCTCCAGCTGATGGGGTGAAGGGGAGAACAGCGCCTGCGGAGTCAGTGCTCCCCAAAAGTGAGGTGGAAGCGCCCTCTTGTGTCCTCGGCAGGGGCCAGGCGGGTCTGGCATCTGACAGAACCACAGAACGCTCTGGGTTGGAAGGGGCCCCTAAAGGTCATTTAGTCCAACCCCGCTGCAGTCAGCAAGGGCATCTTCTACTAGATCAGGTTGCTCAGAGCCCCATCACGCCACATCTTGAATGGCTCCAGGGATGGGGCTTCAATCATCTCTCTGCGCAGCCTGTTCCAGGGATCTACCACCCTCACTGTAAAGAATTTTTTCTAGTATCAAATCTAAACCCACCCTCCTCTAGTTTAAAACCATTGGCCCTAGTCCTGTTGCTACACACCCCTGTGAACAGCCCCTCTCCAGTTTCCTGTAGCCCACTTCAGGTACTAGAAGGCTGCTATCAGGTCTCCCTGGAACCTTCTCTTCTGCAGGATGAACAGCCACAACTCTTTCAGCCTGTCCTCCTAGGGGAGGTGCTCCAGCCCTTTGGCAGGTGCACAGCACTCCAGACTATTTGCACAAGTTGGGAACAACATCACTGCCTGAAGGCCAGAAGATGGGGGACACAAGGAGTTCTCCACTGATACTGCGGTCCTGGGAGCAGCTCCATCTCTTGCTGTGAACATCAACGTGTCCTCTAGCAGGGAGTTGTGAAGAGCAAAATGCCAGAGGGAGCACAGCACAGGAAATCTTTCAGCAAATGCTATTTTTGCCTTCTAGATCCTTCTCAGAGTGGGATGTGGTTTACAGCATCATCCAAGGTTGCTTCTGCACCCTGAACAAGCCCAGGTGCTTTGCTGTTTCCCACTCTCTAGGTACTTTCCCTCTGCTCCTCCCAGAACAAGGTCACCAACAGCATCCATCCCATGGAAAAGGGCTCTGACCAAGATCTTTTTTCCTCAGAGACAAGCAGAACCCTTGAGCCTCCATAGAAGAAATCTCTCAGGATCCCTCTGCTCACCCAGCTGCGGGTGAGATGCACCAGAGATAGCAGGTGATGGATGCAGGTCTCCATCAGGAGTCTGCAGGCTGCTCTGGGCAGGAGCTTCAGGACAATCCCTTCAGGAAAAAAAAAGGTCTGCTTGGAACAGAACTATTTGGAAAGAATAATTCAACAGCTCCCATCCCTGGAAGTGCTGAAGGCCAGGCTGGACGGGGACCTGAGTAACCTGCTCTAGTGAAGGTGTCCCTGCTTGTGCTGGGGGGTTGCAGCTATAGAGTCATTAGGGATTGGAAGGGACCTCGAAAGATCATCTAGATGATCTTTACGGTCCCTTCTTTAAGGTCCTGACCGTTCTATGATTGTACAAACTGACTTCTTTGGGCAGCCAGGCTCCCCCAGTGCCCTGCAGGGGTACCCGTGGCCCCTGAAGCTGCAGGGGTGGGGAGTGCTCAGTCCTTCAGGATACAGGGATTGCATCAAACCACAGGGGAGAAAAACACTAACGATGGCAAACACATGCAAACTGCTTGACAAGCAGTCTGAAGACCTTTGAAGACATGCAGATGAAACAGGGCTGCAAACAAAGACGTGGTGCTCACAAATGAAAAGAGGTCACAAGCACAGAGAAGGCAGAACACAGCAGGGCTGTTCACAGAGCATCTGTCCACAGGTAGTCCCGGATCTGCTGCACAGACAGCAGAAGGATCCAGATGAGCAGACAGCAGCATCTCCCTACCACCACCACACAGGGTCTGTGCTCGCTTGCTCCTCTCCATCGACAGCCTGCTGTTCCCCCGGGGTTTTGTCTTGTCAGCAGCACGTTAGGCTCCTGGGGGCACATGCTGTACAGCTCCTGCCAGCGCAGTCCCCCACACGTCCCCAAGCTGCTGTGAACAGATGACCTCTCTCTGGCTGGGGATGCCCCCGGGGCTCCGTGTGTTTGACAGCTGTGGGATGCACACGGGCAGCCTTGGAATCCTTTCCTGCACCATTTCTCATGTCTGGGGATCACCTTCTGTATTTGCAGTAAATGGTGGCACCACAGGCTGGGGGGGCTTCACAAACCTCTCTCTTTACAGGAATAAAAGGGGCTGGGAGAGATCTCTTTAGTTCTACCTCTCCAAGACTAGCAGAAGCACAACACCGTTAATAAAAGCAATAATAATAACAATACCAGGGAATAAATCCCTCTCTGGTCCCACTTGGGTATGCAAATGCTTCCTCCTGATTTGCATTTTGCCAAAGGATCATGCAGATAGCAGCCAGAGCTATTTCTCAGCAGTTGCATCAAGCTGGCAGTGTGATCATCCTCAAGATGAATACGGAGGGCTGGGGGGTACAACCTCTCAGGGAAGACTTGTGGGCACTAAAGTGCAGGAAAAGGTGTCCCTAGCCAGAACCCCTGTAGCCCACTGCAAAATCTCATCACATGTCTGCACCTTTCAACCTATAGATCATTCTGGTGAATGAATCATAGAACCATAGAATCGTCAGGGATTGGAAGGGAACTGAAAGATCATCCAGTCCAATCCCCTGATGGTCAGACAAGCCATGGTGGAATGAAAACACCACTGGTTTTAAGGCTAGCAAGAGCACTTTGCAGCCCCGACACACACCCACACACCAGACTGATGCACTTCTGCCCCAATCCCCTGGCCCAAACCCCTTTCCCTGCTTGTAACGATGCATCAGAAGGGACCAGAGTCCAGGGACTGAGAGGAGGTGATGACAGCTGCCAAGTGCCCCAGCCAGCTGGAAGGAGGCTGAAGATGAAGCAGGGCTGTCTGGGCTGGGCCCTGGGGAGGTGCCCCACCACATCCCCCCCGACACTGCTGGATCCTTGTGCAGCAGCTATGCTCCAGATATGCACAGGGCCAGGCCTCCAGCTGGAAGTGATGGAGTGACACTCATTTTCTTCCACTGAGGACTGGAGAGGAGCAGAGCCAGGCTCGCCCCCTGCACGCAGCGTGGCTCTTGGCAGAGGTGCCTTGATGCAGGACTTGAGCTGCTTCCCGATCTCTCGCTCACTGCGCTGAGCCCAGAGTGGGGAGCATCTCCCCCTTACCCAGATCTGTACTTGCTCAGTTCCCCAGTCAGATCTTAAAAGATTCCCTGTGCATCTGCTCAAGGCTCATAGCCAGGACTGGTGAGGGGCAGTGCCATTCAGTCAGCTCCCCCCGAGCCACTCTGCAGTAGTCCCTTTCCTCTGGGTCAACACCTTCAAGTACAAGAATTTGCAGTGCCAAGAGCCTCTAGTGCAGGCATCAAGTTAAAAAGACATGCCAGTGGCCACCAAACCTTTGTACACCCTCCAAACAATCCAAAATGCACTTCATACTGCACACAAGGCTGCGTTTGCCAGGAGGGAGGGCAGAGACGCTGAAAGGCTGCTGCTGCCTTTCTCCTTCCCCTGGCACCAACCAAGGTGGTGTGAACTCTCCAGCTCATTAATAAATGGGAAGCAAAGCAGAAGATTGCCCCATATTATATATGAATTATATAGATAAGACTGGAAGAAATCAACAACATCCTCAAGTCCACTCATCAACCCGATGCCACCATGCCCACTAAGCCACGACCCCTGGCACCTCTGGCTGCACCCAGCGCTGGTGTGTGGCAGCGCAGAATATGCCCTCTTGTACTTTGCAGACACACACAGAGTCCCCCAGTGTCATAGATGAAGCCAGGAAACATTTCCTCCTCTCCATAAATGTATTTTGGCTGGTTTCAATTTCCAGAGCTTCCCAGGGGGGGGGAAGAAGACACTTCTCAATGAGAAACTGAAGCCTGAACAATCCGCGGGGAGGGTGGAAGAAACACCCACCTCCAGAGGCTTCCACAAACCATCTCAGCTGCTCTCTCAACCCCACTCACAGGGAGAAGCCTGTGAATGAAAGACATGATCAGCCCTCAGGGACACTGCAGTCCTGCGCGGTCAGAAGAAGATTATTTACAGACTAAAGACTGAAAAGACTGAGTCCTTCCTTTAGAAGAAGCAGTGCACAGAATCATGGAATCATTTAGGTTGGAAAAGAACTTGAAGAACAAGTCCAACCACTAACCCAGCTCTCTCAAGACCACCACTAAACGATGTCCCTAAGCTCCAATCCACAGAACTCTTCAACATACCAGGGATGGTGATTCATCCTCCTCCCTGGGCAGCCTGTTCCAAGGACTGATGACCTTCCCACGAAGAACATTTTCCTAATGTCCAACCAAAACTTCCAAGCAAAGCTCTTAGGGTGAGAGCTTTTAGGTGCAGGGATTATTAGTATTAAAAAACTAAAGGTAGCTCTAGCTTCTTCCTTCTAGTTTCTTCCTTTTAGTTTCTTTCTTGTACCTGTAGGAGGGAGAAATCAGGGAGATTCTAGAGGTGGTCCCTTGCCTTCAGGAGCAACTCAAGAAAGCCTGGAGCATTGCTCCACAGACTTAGCTGCAGTGGTGTGTCCTGCTCTGTGGGACAAACCGTGTCCCCCTCCCCAGAGTCAATATGGAGCCCCATGGGGAGTCCAGTCACATCACTGCATCGAGGAAGAGTGAATTCAGCTCAGATGGAGACCACCATGGACACAGGAGCAGGATCCACCTGGCAACAGGGCAAAGCAGGTTTTAGGCAGCAGCGTTTTGGGGAGATGAGCCGTGTCCTAAAGAGGCATGGCTACCCCTAAGCTGAGACCAAGCAGGAGCTAGAGTTGGCCTCAGAACCCTATAACCTTGGACGTCTCTGAAACTCAACCACAGCCTCCACCTGAACTTGAGACTGAGAAATTCAAAAAGCTTCAACATGTGGATCTTTTTCTTTCCTTAAGGAAGCCAGAGGCCATCCTGCTCCTTGAAGTGGAAATGACTGAATATCCTGACACAGTATTTCCAGTCATCACAAAACCCAGACAACAGAGAGGTCTCCCAAGAAGTCTGTCTCCCAGGCTTCCCACCCTGGATGAAAAGCTCTGAAAAGAGACCTGGCAACCTGCAGCAAGGAGCATTCATATAAATATGGAATCACTGAGTGTGTTGGGCTGGAAGACATCTATAAAGGTCATCTGGTCCATCACCCCTGCAGTCAGCAGGGACATCTCTAGCTAGAACACATTGCTCAGAGCCCCATCAAGCCTGACCCTGAATGGCTCCAGGGATGGGGCTTCTATCATCTCTCTGGGCTTCTGGGGATCCATCTCCCTCAGATTCAAGAACTTTTTTCTAACATCCAGTCTAAACCCACCCTGCTCTAGTGTGAAACCATCACCCCTCATCCTGTTGCTCCACACCCTGTGAACAGCCCCTCTCCAGCTTTGCAGAGGGAACCTGCGTCCATGGAGGCTCTCGCATCATTCTTCCTGCGCTTGCCCCTGCAGACCACGTGCTTGCCCCTGCAGACCACACGCTTGCCTGGCAGTGTGCCGGGGTGGAAGCAGACCCCACCGCTCCGGGGGGCAGGCGTGCACGTGAGCTCCCTCCCCAGCACGTGCTGATGGCTGGGAAGCTCATTAGCACAGACTGAGAGAGGCACCAGCTGCAAACGCAAAGACAGGTCTTTTCAAACAAGTCCCATTAGTTCCACATGTGCATGGGATAGATAATTTTTTGGTTACTTAACATGAAACCAATAATTATGGAAATGACTGCGAGGATCCAGATACTTCCCTGCAAGAAAATAGATGGGGAGAGGAGAGGAAGCAATACCAGAGGCTCTGCAGAGACTTTTAGAAGGATGGAGCCAGGCTCTGCTCAGTGTCACCTAGTGATAGGACAAGGGGCAATGGGTGTCAGCTGGAACATAGGAGCTTCCACACAAATATCAGAAGTTACTTCTTCCCAGTGAGGGTGACAGAGCACTGGTACAGGCTGCCCAGGGTGGGCTGTGGAGTCTCCTTCTCTGGAGATGTTTAAAACCCACCTGGCTGTGTTCCTGTGTGACTTGGTCTAGGTGGTCCTTCTGTGGCAGGGGGATTGGACTAGATGATCTTCTGAGGTCCCTTCCAATCCCTCATGATTCTATGATTCTATGATTCCATGATTCTGTGATTCTTTTCTCCCCCAGTGCACCCCTCCTTTGTCAACTGGTGGTGCAGAGCCCTTCCCAGCAAGCCAAAGAAATCATAGAATCATGGAATCATTAGGGATTGGAAGGGACCTCGAAAGACCATCTAGTCCAGTCCCCCTGCCACAGCAGGATCACCTAGACCGAGTCGCACACATTAAATGGGCTCTGCCAGCTGCCCAGTGCCTTCAGCTGTGGGCTTAAACCTTCTCTGCACAGTCCCGTGCACAGCGCTGAGGTCCTGCGGGCAAGCACCCCCCTGAGCCCCACTGAAAAATGGGGACAACGTGCTGGTGAGGCTGCCACATCCTGCTCTTCTCCACCACTGGTCACCATGCTGCTCTCTCACGCTTGCCCGCACCCCGTGCCACCCCACCATCCCCACCCGGGGACGAGCGCGTGTGCGCCAAAGCGGCGCGGGCTGGGCGCACGAGGGGAAAGGCAGGGTGTCAGTGGGAATGCAGCTGTCACAGCAGCGTTACACAACTGGGGAGGAGGAAAAAAATGGGTTAGAACAAGAAATAGAGACGGTTATGTAAACCCCTGCCCCAGCCTGGGCAGCACAAATCTCATGGGGGCTTAGGTCAGCCCAGTTGAAACGGCGAGAAATTAACTAACCTGTATGTTAACTATTAGCAGCTCCCAGCTCAAAGGTCCCTGCTCCCCACCTCACTGCCCTGTCCCCCCTCTGTCTGCCCCACAGGGCTGCCTGCCTGCTGCTTATCGCCCGGATGAGATGCTGGCAGGGTTGTCCACACTTGCCCATCTCCATGTTGGGTGGCCCAACACCTCAGCAGGGAATGAGACACCCACCTCAATGATTCTGTGATTCTGTGGGGCTCTGAGACCTCAATAACTGGCAACGGGCTGGCAGGAGCAGGGAGGAGGATCGGTCTCCTCCACTCCTCAGCGCCAGCTCTCCAATTCACACCATCCCCACTCGCACAGCAGCTTTTAATATTTAATTGCAGCTTTGCCAAGGGACTTTGCCTCCTGCCTTGCAAAGAAGGAGGGGAGGAAGGAGGCAGAAGCGTGGCCCTGAAAAGCCCCGAGGAGACTATCAAATGGCAGATCTCGAGTGGAGGAAAGCACTCTAGCATGTAAGTGATTTTACACAAGAAACCCTCCCAGATCACAGGAGAAGGAATGAATTAATTCCAGGGAAATCCTGTAAGCTCTAGACCCTTAGCAACCGGGGGATGCCGTGCTGCTGTGGGAACTGTTTGGGGTGGGGTGAGAAGACTGCTTCCATCCTCTGCCTGCACCGTATTCAAGAAAGAGGGGGGATATCAGTGGAAAATCAGGGAACACCTCCCTCCTAACAGGCTCGTTCTGCCACACAGAAAATCCCTTGAGGGCTCTTCACCTGGAATTGTTTAGTGGTCGACACCACCGCAAGAACGGAAACGACTCCTGGACCGGGGGAGGTGGAAGCTGGGGATGTAGCTGATCTGCCTTTTCTCTAACATCATGGGAAATGGGCTGGAAAACGGGGGGGTGGTGGAGGCATTTCCAAAACAACTGATGAGGAATGTCTCTCCCTCCCTCTGGTCTTGATTTCAGATGATTTAAAGGCAAGAAAGGGGAGATTCATTAACTGCTGAATCACACCTCTGTCCCCCAGTAAATAGAATCACAAGATCATTAGGGATGGGAAGGGACCCCAAAAGATCATCTAGTCCAATCCCCCTGCTGCAGCAGGATCGCTTCACTGGAGAAGTTATAGAATCAGAGTCACTCAGGGTTCTGACAGCCTGGAGTGCATCTGGAAGTGGGCACCCAAACACGGGTGGACAAAGGCTCTGGCCAGAGCAATAGGGACGGGTTATGAAACACGTTTTGCAACCAGCCTGGCTTTTGAAACGAGTGTTTGCAAAGTCTAAGCGCAAGTATTGAACAGTCCTGAGGTTAAACCGAGTGTTTTCAACACCTGAATAACAAGGATCCAATAATCCCACGGTTCAAACCTCTGTAACTAAAGGGTTATTATTGTAGAGAACTCGTGGATCCCCAGAGTTCTGTCTGAATTCAGCTAATGAACCCCAGATGAGCTAACGTTCCTCCAAGACTCGGATCAGTCACTGCACATCCAGTGCCTGAGACTGGTGCTGCACATCTCTGAAGCCTGGAAAACCAGAGCATTTTTGGAAGAAGAGGCCAAGAGGTGTTTAATTCTCCAGTTACTACCTGAATTCAGAGCTGGGTCAGGTCCGTGCAGCACTGGAAACGCAAGGAAATAGTGACCAGCCGTGTGTGTAGGAAATTCCCATCCAATAAGGTTTAAATTATTTGCAGCTAATTGTTCTCCAAGTTCCTTCCCTGTCACAGACGTGAACTGGGTGATCTAAGAGAATAAGAAAGGGGTAGGCAGAGGTGGAAGCGACCCATTCCCTGCGTTAGGAGTAGTTTCATTGAAGTTGTGTCCTCTTCAACCCAGATCTTCACATCCAGCACCATAACCTTGGCTCTTTTGCTTTGATGGCAGCAGACAAAGAACATGGAGAAAGCTGAGAAGCTGAGGCCAGCTCAGTCCTTTCCTTTTCTGTGCCATCCTCCCAGGAGGAACAGTCCGGAGCGCAAACCAGTTCTTCTGAAAAAATCCGTGTCCGTGTCTGAACTGGTCGCCAGGTCAGTGACTAACCTGTGGGTGCAGCTCACTTTAGAACTTGGGGTTCCAGTCACAGGATGTTACGGGTTGGAAGGGACCTCAAAAGTTCCAGTGTGGACTCTCACTGTCCCACCTCTATGACAAGCAGATCTCACTCAGATAAAGTCTTCTCCAAGCACAGCCTCCCAGCTAGGATCAAGCTAGAGGCAACTACATTCCTGCTATAACTGCCACTATCTACTCTACGTTACTAACCCACCTGGACGTGTTCCTGTGTGACTTGGTCTAGGTGATCCTGCTGTGGCAGGGGGATTGGACTGGGTGATCTTTTGAGGTCCCTTCCAATCCCTAGTGATTCTATGATTCTATTTAGTCTTGGAAGAGACGTCCTGATTTCAAAGTCAGATCCAAACGTCTCCAAATGTGATGATACTGAGGAATCTGTTCTCAATCCCAAGGACTGGAGTGTTCCCAGATGGACAACTAAAAGCTTTCAATTCTGATAGTCTCTAAGGTGCCTCAAGGGAAACCAGTGAACGCTGGAGAGATGAGCTGATGAGGGGTACAGGCAACTCTCCCCGTCCTGGTTCCTCTCAACTGTCTCTAACTCAAATGCTCCAGGGAGGGTCATATTTCAGCCTAAGTCCTTTAAGTGCCTATTTCTCTTCTGGGTGCAACCCGTGACTGAGATCAGCCCAGAAGCAAGACAAATAAGATTAGCAACAGAACCCCAAGTGCATCTCCCTCAACATCAGAGTGACAGAGCAGCTGTCAAGAACGTCTCTTGAACTTCCCCTTGGGACAGCTCCCAACATCCCCAACTTGTTAAGTTTTCACTGTAAATAGTCATTTATCTGACAGAGTCTTTGGAGAAAGCCAAAAGTGCACTCCCCTAGGCAAGGAAGAGACAGAAGAGAGTTTCCTCTCAAAGGTCTCACTCATCACCGGTGGTGCATGAGGCCAGGTACCGACTTGATAAATCCCTTCCCGTTGGGTTAAAGCTGAATGAATAAACAATACATTGGCCTTCTGGAAAGCCTGACTGCAGCTGCATGTCAAGCATCAGCAAAGTGCAATCACACACCCCTTTCTGCAGACATAACCCCCCAGCACCTCCTCCAGCATCTCCTAGTGGGGAGATGGGGTGCCCTAGAGACACATCTGCACAGAGCTTGGAAGGAGAGGCCTCACACAAGATCAAGCAACACTGCATCACCAGTCCACCAGACCTAAACCCAGTCCTTTGGGGGGATGTTTCACATCTCTCTCACTATTCAAGATCAGCTTGAAGTCTACCAGGTTTGATATTTTCCAGAGGGTAAGGGAAGGTGGGAAGACCCATCCAGGATAAAAAGGGATTAAGATGCCATCTCGTGTCTTCCCTGCAGGTATCAGAGCATCCTGGACTGTGAAAACGGCACGTCTAAGCACGAACATCCCAAGGTGAGAGATGAAGACTCAGACACAGTGTGACAGAGCATGTCCCAACAACACAAGCTGGCAGGGGGATTGGACTGGATGATATCTCGAGGTCCCTTCCAATCCCTACTGTGGTGCTGAGAGACGAGGTTTTGTGGTGACCTGCCAGTACTGGATTAACAGTTGGTCTTGATGATCTAAAGGTCTCTTCCAAGCAAACGGAAACCACCAGGAGGTGTGTGACCTGACAGAGGACCTAGTACTGGTCAGAAAGGGAGAGAGGGTTTCTGCCTGAGGGAAAGACACTCTAAGTCATTGAGGCACCCAGACGGGCCACACTAGTCAGACAGACAGACACTGAGGGATCTCAGCCCTCCTCCATCAGCAGCTTGAGGGCTTTGTGGTTACCCTGTGTGTCTCAAATGACCTTGGCACTTAGTGTCTTTTCTAGGGTGCAGAACTCACTTTCTTTGCCCTTTATACTGTCCTGGGACTTGGACACCAAGTTCACAAACAGATTTGCCCACAGTTTATCAATGTTTCTCCACCTTAAACTGAATTGCCCGCTAAGTAGCAGCGGTGAGTACTGTTCCCACATCGTGGTAAAGGTGAACTTCCCACCTCCTATTGTCTCCTACATCATATTTTGATTGGGAACTTACTGGCACAAGGTGCAGTTCCTGGCTCTGTGTTTGCATGCTTCCTGATAAGGGGCTCTTACAACCTGGAGTAACAGTGATAACAGCTCACGCTGGCAGCCAGATACTCTGGACTTTGTCCAACTTCCCGGCTGTGTGCAGAGCTGGTTCCCACTGACCAGAGGCACTTGAATTGCACCTCATTATTAAAAAAAAGGGATAATTTGGGGGTTTTATATTTCTAGTGCAGGTTTTAAAGATGAAACTGGAGATTTTTCTATGAAGTGATAGAGAGAGAGGAATTTCCTGACTGCTTGGGAACAGGATTTTCTAGAGGAAGGCGATAGAGGTAGGGACGAAGCAATGATCCAGGGGAGGAACTCACATGTTTCTGCTTGACTTGCATGACCATGGATCGTGCAAGGATGCATCAGGTGGGTGCACTGGGAACAAGCAAGACAGGAACTTCTTCCAGTCTTCAAAAAGGTACAGAGTGCAGATTGTGTCCCTGACATTTTCTTCAGAGAACACAGAGCAGAAAGTGGTGGGACACTCCTCCATCTCAAAAAGATGGAAGGTCAACAGAGATGATGCTCAGAGTAGAGAATAAAAATTTCAGAAGTTTTATTATTGAAGTGAAATATGACCCTATTTTGATGTTTGTTTGGGTTATTTTTAGCTCATGGAGAGAAGATATCTGTCACAGACTAATCTCAGTCCATCAGGGAAAACCTATGCTTTATCACAAAGCCATGGCAGTGACAGGCCCTCAAGCAAGTCCCCGGAGGATCTTCCCATCCCTAACATCAGTGTCCCAACAAGGAATCTCAAAGGACTGGTGGACAGCTTTGACAATCCTAAAGCCCTTCCAGGGTGCAAAAGCTTACATGTTGCTCCACTGAAGACACCATCTCCCAACAGCATTTTGAGGAGGAGGGAGACAGATGCAGGAATCATGACAACAATCCAACCCCTGAGCGTGGACACCAAACTCCATAAAGAACCTTCCTCTCTTCAGAGCATTCAGAGGAAGGCACAGTGGAGTCCTGCCACCATCAGATGGAGGGATTCTTCTGCAAAGGTTAGTAGGTGCTTGTTTGAAAGCTCCTAGAAATGTATTTCTTCGTGTGTCCTTCTAAGTTGTTGTGTTTCGTCGTGGTGCCCCACGGTGCTTCACCATCCTCTGGTGCAAGTCCTAACCTCCCACATTAGGGTGGGAGGAGCAGGTTTTCAGGGCTGCCACGCTGTGTCGTCGCAGCTACCGTTAGGCTAGAGCTTGCTCCCAGAGGTGGTGAGGGTGAGCCACAGGCTCTACCACAGAAAGCCCCTTGGCTCCTCGTCTCTCTGCAGCTTGCAGGCCATCTCTCTGTGTTACTAAAAGCTGTTGGACTCACCAGCACATCCCTGCGGGGTCTCCCTCAGGCCAGGTTCTGCAATCCCCATGGAGCCAGGCTCTGCTCAGTGTCATCTAGTGATAGGACAAGGGACAATGGGTGTCAGGTGGAACAGAGAAGGTTCCACATCAATATGAGAAGAAACTTCTTCCCAGTGAGGGTGATGGAGCACTGGAAGGGGCTGCTCAGGGGTGTTGTGGAGTCTCCTTCTCTGGAGATGTTTAAAACCCACCTGGATATTTTCCTGTGTGACTTGGTCTAGGTGGTCCTGCTGTGCCAGGGGGATTGGACTGGATGATCTTTCAAGGTCACTTCCTAATGTTCTGTGAAAAAGGGTACCATGTGCCAAGACAAGTGAAAGGCAGATCTAGCTCTGCTTTTATATTCTAAAGCAGCAAAGCAGCTGGAAACAGATGTTAAGGCCAGTTCATGCAACCAGCTAACAGTGGCTGGAGCCACGAACCTCTACGGGCAAGCACACAAATCCATAATGCCACCCGTGGCTTAGACTTCCCTCCAGTCCTGCTTCTCTGCCCAGATGCAGCCCCTCTCCTTGGCACAGTCCTCTCAGTCCAGACACAAACCTATTCTTCTCTGCTCCCACATGGTTCCTCTCCAGTCCCATCCAGCTCTGAGTGATTTAACGGTATCAGGCTACTGATCCACCCCAGGATGCTGCTGGCCCTCTTGGCCACAAGAGCACAGTGCTGGCTCATGGCCATCCTGCTGGCCACTGGTGCTGCTGCCCTCCCCACTCTGGGGCTTTGTGCAGTTCTTCTCCTCTGTCTATGAGAGCTTACCTGCTACCCTGCTGTCTTTCCCACGCAGGATGGGAAGCTGTCCCACGGCAGACAGAGAGTCATCTCCCCAGCGCCGGATCCAGCCGATGACTCAGCCACAGGCAGAAGATGTGAGTTGGATTTATTTCATGTACTGGTCATCACCGCTACTCCACTGCCAGCTCCCAGTTGCGACTGGGCAGGGTCTATCTGGTTCTTGCGCAAGGTTCTATCTCCCTGGAACCCAACAGCAGAGGCTGAGCGGGCAGTTCTGGCTGGGGATTGTGCGTGTCCTGCCAGGGCTGGCCGCGTCGGAGCGAAGCCAGGGATAGAGAGTGCAGCGAGGAGCAGATGACCTGCAGCCTTCCAGCCCCGATCAGTCCCATTGCACAGAGCTGGCAAACCCCAGTCCAGCTGGGAGCTGGGCCAGTGATGAGTCCACAGAGCCGTGCCGACTCTCCCCACGCTGTTATCTCTGCATTTAAAAATAGCAGGCACCAAACACCAAGGCGGGGGTGCGTCCGCGTTCAGTTTGGGGTGAGGAATATTTCCCTGCACCTCAGCTTCGAGGATAGGAAGAGGGAGAGGTCCCTTGTACCTAACTGGGGAGGCTTGGCCAGGCTCCTGTTGGAATCTGGCCGCCTCAAGCAGTCATTCTTGGCTTAAGATAGGACATGTAAGTGATCCCTAGCTCTGTGATATCATCCAGACTAAAGCAGGTCAGGGATATTTCAAGGCAAGAGGCATCTGAGAGCAGTGAGACATCCAAGCTGAAGCTTTGCATGGGAAAGGGTTGAATTCCACCAAACTTTGCTGTCAAGAAGGTTCCGTAGACACAGGGCAGAAAAAAACACAGCTCCCCAAAAACCCCATAAAGCCTGGATCTGAGACTGTGGGGGTCATCCCACCCAATCTGATGCTGGATCAGGAATCCAGGAACCCCACATCCCATCTAACTAGGGTTTGTTCCCTCTCCTTTCCATTTCTTTTGTTGCTTTTCACTCAAGATTAAAAAAAAGCTAATCTCATGCTTCCTGGACCTGAGACACTGATTTTAACTATCCAGCAGCACGGGGGAAAGAAAGGCATGTCTCACACGGGCTCCAGACAAATGAAGGAGCTGCAGCTTCCACAGCATTGCTGGGGTTCCTCTTTGGATATCAAAGCACACGAAGTCACTGTGCATCTTGCTGAGCACCAGCCCAGTACTAGCTGCCACGAGCCTTTTTCAGCACGAAGGAGCATCTTTTCCCCTGGCTGGTGAGGGATGATTCACAGTCTATCTTAGAGCCTGACACCACCCTCCAGCCCCTGACGCAACGGCCCCGCAATAGCAAAGACTTCATGTCGTCTCCATCGAGGCTTCTTTGGTAGTGCTGGAGTCTAGGTGGTGCGGGGGGTCCTTCTAGGGAGGCAGTCACAGCCAGGGTATATGACAGATCCCGCTGAGCTAGGTGCTGGATTTGCTCAGACAGGAGCTGTAATGCTGCCTGAAAAAGTCCAGGAACCAGCTGTCCTGTAACTGTTTTGGGACAACACATGTCCAGGACATGTCTGTGTCGTGTTTGGCCATTCCTGTGAAGCGAGAGAGGCATCGATGCTCCACGCGCCCCAGCAGTGACCAGGGCAGGTCTTCTGCAGGAGCTTCCCCACCATCAGTTTAAAGGTCGTTTAGATGTGGTGCTTTACTGGTGACCTTGGTAAAGTAGAGTTAAAGGTTGGACTTGAAGACCTATTGGACTAGATGATCTTTTGAGGTCCCTTCCAATCCCTAATGGTTCTATAATCTCAAGAGTCTTTTCCAACCTGAATGATTCTATGATTCTGTGATCACCCAGAGTCTGTCCCACAGCCTGTCCCCAGTGCTGAGGAGAGGGCACCCAGTGATGGGAAAGGTGGTATCGAGCCATTTGAAACCAGTTATGTTGAAAGGTTACACCCAGAACACAGTTCTCAGGTCTGGGGCACTGTGATATGGAAGACACCAGCTTGGCAGAGCTCAAGACAGCTCTGCCAACTGACTGCTGGCTTATCAGCTAACACACATCCATGCAACAGCTCAGAGCTGAGTGACTACACACAGAACCAAAGCACTGGTGGCTGCACCTCCTTCCAGACCTGCCAGAGTCACCTCTGAGGCACCGCTGAGGTCCTGAGCTTTGTTCCAAGGGGAGGGCTGCTACAGCCCTCAGAAAATGCCATTCCCTGCCAGCTAAACCAGCTGGGCTGCCAACAGCAGGTCATCTGGAGGAAGCTGCCACCAGAGACATCACCAAGTCGCTAATTAAAGAGGTCCAAGTGGCTCCAGTTAGCATTAATGAGATTAAACCGAGCACTGGACGACTTGCAGGCTAGAACAAAATGCTGAAGGAAGATGATAAATCAAGGAACCATTTGTCCCCAGAGGGAAAGGTTTGAAAGCCTGAGCCCTTTAATATTAACGAGGAGAAGGCAGCAGCTCATTTGCTGCAGGTAGAGCCTCCTGAGTGCTCCGGGTTTAAAAATTAACAACTTCTAAAGGAAAACCATGGCCAGAGAAGAGAAGAGAGGGGCTTGCTCACATCCATGCGCTCGGGCGTGTGCAGGTGAACACTGCTCCGTTATTCAGCCCTCGGCTGAAGGACACGCGAGGATGCTACCTCGGCGCCCTGCGAAGATGGAACGGGCGCCTGACGTGACTGCAAATTGCAGAGCAGCCAGAGAGCCTCCGAAAGGCAGTTCGCTCCCTCCTCCTCCTCCTCCTCCTTCGCATTCTTCGCTCGTTTCGAGCTCTGCCCGCCGGGAGTGTTCAGAGCAAGGAGGGGAGGGGAAGGAGAGGGCAGCAAGCGGTGGGCTCCGCAGCCTGCGTGTGGGGAGAGCCGGGCTGGGTCGGGACGAGCGCTCTTGGGCAGAGGGCTCCCCGTGGTCTCCTGCAAGGGGGTGCGGTGCCATCTAGCGACAGCAGAACCATCCCACCCGGTCCCAACGCTGGTCCCCTGCGCAGCAGCCGCAGGGTGGCTCAGCCCCGGCAGGGGAGGGAAGGGCGATTTCCCCCCTGTACCTCCCGGACCTGGTTCAGCAGATGGGTCTGCGAGAACTGGGAAGATCTGGAGGTGAGGGAACTGCTGTGTTAAGACAAAAGGCTGTGCTCGTACCACAGACATCTCCGAGCTCAAGGCAGCTCTGGCACTTGCAGCGGTAGAGGCTTCTGCAGGGAAATGATCCTTAAAAGCTCATTTCCCTTTCAGCAGCTGCTTGTCATGAGCATGACAAGAGGGAGCTGAGTGTCAGGACTCCTTTACTGGCCAGAAATCCATCCAGTGCTGAGCGCTCAGTGCCTCTGCCACTCAGCCACCAGGGACACAGGGGGTGTTCGAGCATGAGGTGCCTTCACCACCATGACCAGGGCACCCCAGAAAGAAGGGACAGAGGCAGGTGCCTTCCACCTCCTTTCACCTCTCCCAGCCCCTGTGACAGGTGCTCAGGATTGATGGGATCACAGGCAACAATTCTGGGGGTGTTGTGAGGCAGTTGTGGAGGGCAGGGCAGTGAAAGGGTCATCAGGCTTTGGAACAGGCTGCCCAGGGAGGGGGCTGAATCACCACCCCTGTTTCAAAGTCATGGAGATAGGGAGCTTAGGGACAGGGTTTAGTGGTGGGCTTGAGACAGTTGGTTTGAAGATGGATCTCAGTGATTTTAAAGGTCTTTTCCAATGTAAATGATTCCATGATTCCATGATCAAGCCCTCCTCATTCTTGTCTGAGCTCTGGGCTGGCAGCAGTGATCCAAACAGATGGGCTGTCCTGTCTAACTGACTGTTCCTTAAAGCTGTGCTCTCACCTGATCTAATCTAAAGAGCCTTTCCCTGCCGAGCCCCTGCTG
This sequence comes from Rhinopomastus cyanomelas, assembly GCA_013400115.1. Lineage (NCBI taxonomy): Eukaryota > Metazoa > Chordata > Aves > Bucerotiformes > Rhinopomastidae > Rhinopomastus > Rhinopomastus cyanomelas. Next base: position 3,093,586 of record VXBP01000753.1, on the reverse strand, counting down.
ACCTCTGAGCTCCCAGCAAGAGCCACCCCACCTCAGCTGAGAGCTGAGGGCTGCCCTCTGCCCTGCAGAAGATCCACATCAATCATATTTTTTTTTTCCACTTACTTCTTTCTAACGAGCTGCCATCTCCCAGACAGGAGAGGAAAAGCCCTTTCCTGGGAGACACACAAAGCTGTTGGGTGGCTGAGGTCTCGCAGGAGCAGTTTGCAGGGGCACTGATGGGGGGACACATGTCGACCCATAGCAGAGCAGGTCCTCCACATAGGGGTGGACAGAGGGACAGCAGGAGTGGGAGCACCCAGCCATGTGTTCAGACAGACCACCCGCCCTGCATATGTGCATGGAGGGCTGCAGCCAGGCAGGCAGACGTGCAAACACGTGTTGAAGATGAAGAGAGAGCTCTGTGAGGTGCTTACCTGTGCCCTGTGTGCTCCTGCTGGATGAAGGTGCATGGCTCTTGCCCTTCCCCTCCTGCCTTTACGTCCCCCCACCCACACAGAATAGCTAAGGCTGCTCTGTTCCCAGCCTGCTGCTGTGTGTGTTGGCATCCCTGGCACCCAGTTCATGCTACCTAAGCGGGTGGGTGTTTGCAGAGAGCCCCTGGCACCCCCAGCCCTCTGACTCACAGCCTGGCCGGTGACCAAATACCTTCTGTCACCATCCTGACAACATCCCTCGCTTTTCCCTTCCACACACAATCACAAAACACCTAGTGATGGAAGGGACCTTAAAGATCACCCAGCTCCTAGCCCCCTGCTAGGGACACCTCTCACCAGACCAGGTTGCCCAGACCTGCATCCAACCTGGCCTTGAACACTTGCAGGGAGGGGCTGTCCAGAACATCGTGGGGTGCATTCAGCAATGGCCACTTTGTTCTGCACCTCCTCAGCTGCTTAGTGCTGCCTCACTCACAGCCATCAAGACAAGAGCCTTCTGCTTGGCACGTGGCCCTAACAAGGGTGGCTGTATATCCCCCTTCCCCAAGACGGTTAAAATTCAACCCATTCTAGTTTAGTTCTGTTCTCTGATCCTCATTAATTGAAGGAAGGAACAAAGAACACGGAGATGGTTTCAGAAGGTGGGGTGTTGTCGTTCCTAGGCACTGGGCTAAACACAGACAGCAGTAAACTGGTGGTTCATTGTCCTGCAGGGTGTTTAAAGAAGCTGGGCTATGATGGCGAGGAGCCAGGTCCTTCTTGCTCCTGCCTTGGTAAAAGCAGATGGTCATCTGCAGCTGGACGTGATGTGATGTGGTGTGGGCAAGGAACCCTTGTCACATGATGAACAGCAGCCTGGCTGCTGCATGGCATCTCCTCCAGGGACTGATCCCTACAAACACACAGGGAAAAGAGGGGGGTAGTAGCCCCTCCAAACACCTTTGTGTGTTTGGAAACTGAAGCAAAAATACTTAAGTGGAAGGAACAAAATCCAGTATCTCAAACTAGAAAACCATCAGCAGTGTGTTGCTTGGCCTTTTCAAGTGCATTTAGGGGCTGGAGTCATGCTTCTTCCACTCAGCACAGCACTGCTGACATCTTTATGTGGCTGCACCCACCTCACCTGGCACTGGGTGCTGTGGGTCGTCGGCTTGACCTGGGGTTAGGTCCCATACTGTACAAGCAGTATGGAACCTAACATGGTTCTCTTGCAGCCCTCACCTTGTGTTTGGAGATCCTAAGCACCTCTGAGTGATTGTTTTATCCAGGTGATGGTGGCAGCACTGGCATGGCCAACCTACAACTGGTTTTATCCAGGTGATGGTGGCAGTACTGGCATGGCCAACCTACAACTGGTTTTACCAGGTGGTGGTGGCAGCACTGGCATGGCCAACCTACAACTGGTTTTATCCAGGTGATGGTGGCAGTACTGGCATGGCCAACCTACAACTGGTTTTACCAGGTGGTGGTGGCAGCACTGGCATGGCCAACCTACAACTGGTTTTATCCAGGTGATGGTGGCAGTACTGGCATGGCCAACCTACAACTGGTTTTACCAGGTGGTGGTGGCAGCACTGGCATGGCCAACCTACAACTGGTTTTATCCAGGTGATGGTGGCAGTACTGGCATGGCCAACCTACAACTGGTTTTACCAGGTGGTGGTGGCAGCACTGGCATGGCCAACCTACAACTGGTTTTATCCAGGTGATGGTGGCAGTACTGGCATGGCCAACCTACAACTGGTTTTACCAGGTGGTGGTGGCAGCACTGGCATGGCCAACCTACAACTGGTTTTATCCAGGTGATGGTGGCAGTACTGGCATGGCCAACCTACAACTGGTTTTACCAGGTGGTGGTGGCAGCACTGGCATGGCCAACCTACAACTCTGTTCATCACTGTGGGGTGATTTACTCAAGCACTCACTTTCCCAAGGGGTCAGAGAAGTAAATGAAAGAGAGAACCCAAATGTTACTAAGTGCCTCAGCCCTGTGATTATCTCAGTTTACAGTGAACTATTAAAATAAGCCCCAGAGGCACTGATTGTCATAGAATCATAGAATCACTCATGTTGGAAAAGACCCTTGACATCAACAAGTCCACCCAATAACCCGACTCATCCAAGCTCACCACCAAGCACCACAAGGAACTGGCCTTTAAACACATCCAGGGATGGTGCTCGACCACCTCCCTGGGCACCCTAACCCTCCCCTGGTGTGGCTTGAGGCCATTCCCTCTTGTTCTGTCAGTAGTTACCTGTGAGAAAAGACCAGCTCCTACCTCTCTACACCGTCCCTTTGGGTAGTTACAAGGTGTCTCCTCATCCTCCTCTTCCTCAGACTGAACAGCCCCAGCTCCCTCAGCCGCTCCTCACAGCTGTCCAGGCTCTTGACCAGCTTTGTTGCTCTTCTCTGCACCTGCTCCAGCATCTCAATGTCCTTCCTGAATTGAGGTGCCCAAAACTGAGCCCACTACTTGGGGTGTTTGTATTTGCAAACCAGCAATGGCCAGGCCAGGGTCCTGGCTCTGGCAAACATCAGACCCACCATGAGCATCCTAAAAATAGGACCTGCTGCCCAGCTGAGCCTTTGAGGGCAATGAGAGTCTCCGGGCTGGGTGTTCTATTGTCACCCCTCCCCAGACGCCCATGGGCACTACCTGTAGCAGCACATGGCTAGTAGAGGGGCTGCAAGGATGACCATAAACCCGATGTCCTTCCTGACATGTGCACTTCTCCTCGCTGTCCTCAAACACTCCTGGTTTGTTTTTTGGCTTTAACCACAGAACCACAGGACATCAGGGACTGGAAAGGACCTCAAAAGATCACCCACTCCAATCCCCCCAACACAGCAGGATCACCTAGATCAAGTCACACAGGAACACATCCAGGAGGGTTTCCACAACCCTCCTGGGCAGCCTGTTCCAGAGCTGATGAGGAAATAAGAAACTCAAAAGTGTAGCTGATACTTGTCACCTTCCCAACTTTTCCCAGGGGCAATGGGGTTCTGCTCATGCAGACCACAGCCTGAGGACATGACAGTGAGTCAGGGAAATGCCTCTTCCTCATTGCTCCGCTGCCTGGAAACACCCCCTGTCCCTTACTGGGTTACAGCAGGAGTGTCCTGAATGAATAAGGTCTGAAAATAAGCCAGGACCCCAGACTTTCTCACCCCCTGTGCAGCTAAAACTCGTGATTGACTCAGCCTGATGGAAGAGCAATTCCTCTCCTCCCTAAAAATAGACCAAGTGGTTCATCCTCTCAACATAGCCCAGCGCTTGGCGATAAAACCAGCTGCCAGGGACCACTGGGAGGCAGTGAGCAGGTCTGGGGGTGTGGGGAGCGGAGCGGGACTCCGTGCAGGATACACTGAGCCCTGCCTGGCCGTGAGCTTCCACAGGTTCTCGCTGGGGCTGTCTGCGGCGTGACGCAGCTGTGGGACTACTGAGACCTCCCTGTAAGTGACCTTGGGGGTAGATCAGAGTGGGGCAAGATGTGCTGTGAATACGACCCTCAGGCTGATGCTAACATGCAGGGTGCATGGAGATGCCTCATGCTACATGGCATGGAAAGCCATGGGATCCATTTTGTTGGGCCAGAGCTTGGTGAATCCCTGCTCGATGCTGCACAAGGTGCTGCCTCTATGTTCTGTGGGGTGGTGGTTTCTGTTCTCATTCAACATCATCTTCTAGGGTGCTTGGGCATGTTCAAGGCAGAAAGTCGTCGTGTTCATTTCTCCTGAAGTTCCTGTTTGTGAGGCTTAAATTCATGGGGCCAGATCTCAGTGTCTACTCTGTCCCCCAAAAATTTACCATGACCCTGGTCACTGTGACCAGCAGTAGGGAAAAGCATCTCTATGGGGTTTGGGTTTGGTGGGGATTGAAGGATGATGTCAGGAGGATGGAGCCAGGCTCTGCTCAGTGTCATCTAGTGATAGAACAAGGAGCAATGGGGTCAGCTGGAACAGAGGAGGTTCCATATAAATATCAGAAACAACTTCTTCACAGTGAGAGTGACAGAGCCCTGGAAGGGGCTGCCCAGGGGGGTCGTGAAGTCTCCTTCTCTGGAGATGTTTAAAACCCACCTGGATGTGTTCCTGTGCAGCTTGGTCTAGGTGATCCTGCTGTGGCAGGAGGATTGGACTTGATGATCTTTTGAGGTCCCTTCCAATCCCTGATGTTCTGTGATTCTGTGACATCTCCCAAATCAAAGCCCTGGCTGGGACTGGTTGGCAGTTGGCAGCTCAATGTGAACTGCTAGAGGGGTTGTGGAGTCTCCTTATCTGGAGAGGTTTAAAACCCTCCTAGACATGTGTGACTTGCTCTAGGTGATCCTGCTGTGGTGGGGGGATTGGACTGGATGATCTTTAGAGGTCCCTTCTGATCCCTAATGAATCTATGATTCTGTGATCATGGGTGGACATCCTAAAAAGGCTGCTTTTAGCCCCTGAGTAGATGCAGTATCTGGCATCAAAAGGCTTCTTTCTGAGGTAAACCAGGTGACCCTAACCCTGTTTCTGGGAGGGCAAAAAACATTCTTTGGCACTGGCCAAAGCCCCAGGTGTGTGCCCAAACCGAGGAGCAGGAACCTCCACATGAACTACTGGTACGACCTGGTATTTCACTCCTTTGGATCCCTCCTCTCCTCCCCCTTACTCTCGCTGGCAATTTGCCTCCTTCAGAAACAAAAGGAAATGCCAGGGAAACTCAGCAGCTACAACCGGGTTGGGGTTCTCTCTTTAAAGGACCCTGCAAGATCTTTTTGGGGAGCTGCGGCTGTTCCTTCCAAAGCAGCAGTGAGTTTTCTTGGCTGCCAGCGATAACGAGGGCAGGGTCTCGCAGCCCCTGGGAGCCGCGCGGTGTCTGTGCGATGTCCCGGCGTCAGCACCGTGGGACGGCGAGTAAACGACCCGGGGCCCGCCGGGCGCTGCATCCTGGGCTGCGTGTGGGGGCCGGGGATGCTCTCAAGGCTCAAGCCTCCACAGACCTACCTCTTGGTGGTGGTGGTGGTCAGAGAGAGCTTCTCTTAAGAGCTCTGGTGTTTGTGAGAAGCCCTCTCTCCAGGTTGTGCCGGTGGTGATGCTTTCCCTGGAGAAGGGGGGTTCAGAGCGGGGCAAGCTGCTGTCACTGCTGGCCGTCCCGTGTCGCAGTCTGCAAGGGCTGAGGTGAAGGTAGAGCACGCAGACAACCCGGAGCCTGGCACAAGGGACAGGGATAAAAATAGTCCTGCTGCTGGCCAGAGTTTGGGGGTGGCTAAAACAGAGGAACAGGGAAATAAGACCAGCTCTTGATGCCAAGCAGGGGTGTTTGTCATCATTTCAGTGAAGAAGTAAGTGTATAGACAACAGAGAAAGAGCTACGGATGGAAGGGACAGCAATGGGGAGCAGGGAGAGCAGTGATGGACACCAAGACCTCAGTGTCACACAGCCTGGGTGGGGGATATTTATTCAACATCCCCTTGGCCTTTATTAACCCTTGGGAACAGCAGAGGAACATAGAGAATGAGGCAATGCCTAGCAGGGCTTGCCCAGGCACTTGGCATCCCAAAAGCCAGGGAGCCAACTCAGTGATGCTGAAGGTCCTCTCTGAGGAAAGCCAACCTCACAGCAGTTGGCCCACTCAGGAAGGCCATGTTCCCCACCAGCAGTGCCACTCGCAGCTGTCCCTCGGCAGAGCTTCTTGGCATTTTTTTGGTACCAGGAATAGAGTCCTCTGCATTCCTGGATTTTTGCAAAGCCCAGAAATAGCCCCGAGCTGCCTCAGGGCAGATCCTCGGCTCCGCCTGAGGCTATATTTTCTCCAGAGCTGTATAAATTACCTGGGGGTCGTGATGCTGCTCCTGCAAAGGCAAGTCCAGCTGACGCGGAGGAGCCAAAGCCACTCGCAGAAGTGACTAAAGATCATGAACCGCCCGTTTAGAGATGCTGCAGCTTGTGAAGAGATCTGATTTGAAACTCAAGTGCAGGAAACAAGACACTGTTCAGTAGGTGTTTTCCTTCTTCACCCCCTCCCCAACCCCATCAGGTCTACAAGTGCAACTTCATATGTGAGCAAATTGTTAATTGGCTATAATTTGGTGGCCAATTCATAGACCTCATACTGGCATGCAAGTTAATCGTAGGATGTTAGGGGTTGGAAGGGACCCAAGAGATCATCGAGTCCAAACCCCGTCCTAAAGCACTAAGTTGTATTTTAAACCTTATTTCCTCTTCAACGCAGCTGAATTTTGGTTTCATCACCTTCTTTTACTTCTCTGTTTAGCACCTTTCTCTGGTTCTGGTGCTTTCCAGCCCCTTGCCCACCTCAGAATTCACAGATTAGCTCTATGTGCCAGAGCTGGTGGCAACACGTGGCGTGCAGACAGCACAAAATCTTCCCTAAACCCTTTAAAAAAGCAAAGATTTGTGTTTTGTTATGTGTCAGTCATTACGTTTGTGATCTATATCCTCCAAACCAGGGAACTGTTGGATGTGTCCCTGTGTGAACTTACCTGAAAGGAGGAGTTGGAACTGGATGATCCTGTGGTCCCCTCTAACCCTGACTGACTCCATGATTTGGTCTGGGTGATCCTGCTGTGGCAGGGGGATTGGACTGGATGATCTTTGGTCCCTTCCAATCCCTGATGATTCTATGATACTATGATAAGGTCTGCTCATGAAGGTTTGAAGTCAGAAGTGCTGCTAAGCTGGCTGGGTTGTGTTAGGTGTCTAAGCAGTGCATTAGGTCTGTGAAAATCTTAGTCCTCTCTTTTAAAGTGGATTCACAGAATCACAGAACATTAGGGATTGGAAGGGACCTCAAAAGATCATCCAGTCCAGTCCCAGCCCTTGTAGTTACAACAGAAAAGGTAACTTGAACCAAACCAGTCAAAACCCCAGATGACTTCTCTTGAAAAGAACAAGCATCTTTCTCTCTCTCTCACTCAGTTGGCCAATGGTAGCAAAAGAGAAAAAGCTTGAATTTCAAAGCCTCACTGTCCTTTGTGGGACTGAAAACGAGAGAAAAGGCTGCAGTTTGCAAACAGAGCAAAGAGTGACCCAGGGGGCCAGGAGGGGCTGCCTGTTAGGATGAGCAGGAGGCTTTGGAGCATCGCAGGTCCTCACTGTGTACAACAGGCTGCCTGAATTGCTGTCAGTCCTCTCTGCTGCAGCCTCATCCTGTCTTTTCCCCCTTCCCTTCGGAAAAAGCAGCACTTGGCTTTTTAAGGTGCACTGAAGCCTCAAGAGCAGATCTTGGGGCTGATAAGAAATAGACAGAGATGGTCTCCCCTCCCAAACCCTCCCCCTCCAGGACTACTCTTCCACACACACCCTTCACTGCAGCATCCCAGGACCACTCACCCTTTCAGCAGCCTCCAAAGTGGGACAGCAAGGAGCTTGCCCTGATCCCACACCACCTCCAGCACGCCTCTCCTCTGGCAGAGCTCTCTCATTGACCAGAGCTGCCGGTGCAGGGGTTGGGGACAGAGATTTAAACCTTTCCCCGCTGACTGGGCACCCCCAATCAGCTGCCAGGCTCCAGGATTAAGTGGCAGCACTGGTTTCCCAGACAGCTTTTGTGGGTGATTATTCATCCATGCAAATTCCCCCAGCCCAGTGATGGAGTGGTGCTGGTATTCAGGAATGATTTCTGCCAGGGCACTGACTCTCTGGGGTGGGTGTAAAGCAGCTCAGGTAGCTCCCACATCTGGGGAAAGAGACACTTAGAAATGAGGTCTCCAGCTGCAGGGAGGGGATTCCAGCTTCCCAAGGGGAACAGTGAGTTTGTGAGGATGCACACCAAGGGACAAACAGGTGGGAATGGGGACACACACCCAGCCACACCACACAGGCAGGGTCAGGGGGCTGAGCTGGTCTTGATGAGTAACCTGTGGCCCATCCCAGGCATAAAGGAAGAGCAGAAATGGCCACAAACTCCCATGAAACAGTCAGTCAGCCCAGATCATCACAGACCCAGGAGGATTTCCATGTAGGCTCACCTTGGAAAACAGAAGCCCATTTACAGCATGAAGAAATCACTCTTGTCCTCCCCTGACTTCCCCAGTGCTAACAAGCTCCAGGACACAAGTTTCTTTGCTCCCACTGGCCTTTACTGGGGCTTGAGTCCTGCGCTGTGGGATGCAGTGAACCTGAGCCATGGGACAGCCAAGGGATGAGGACGTAACACTTCTGTGGTCCATGGACAGGCCATGGCAAACCCGAAGCTGATCTGCAGAGGAGAGGTGCAGGCAGTATCTGAGCAGGTGATGGAGGATGCTGGATGCAGGTGATGGAGGATGCTGGATGCAGGTGATGGAGGATGCTGGGTGCAGGTGATGGAGGATGCTGGGTGCAGGTGATGGAGGATGCTGGATGCAGGTGATGGAGGATGCTGGGTGCAGGTGATGGAGGATGTTGGGTGCAGGTGACAGGCATTGGATGCTCTCCAAAGCAAGTGAAGAAGTGCTCTCTTCAGCAAGTGATGGAGTTGGACAGGAGCCTCACCCTACTAGCACCACTGGGTTACCCCTTTTCCTCTGGCTCACCCAAGCCCTGTGTGAGCCCCTGGATGATCTCCGTCCCCGTTACACAACCCACCGGCCCGCGGACCGCCGTGGGGTGTGCAGGGTGACACAAAGGGCTTTGCTTAGCAGCAGCTGTGTTTGCTCAGGGCGGCTGATTTTGGGAGCAAAGCCGATGACATGTGGTTGGCCAGGCGATCTGAGGCACTGGTGCTGAGCTTGCAGCTTCCTTTTTTAATAGGTGACTCAGGCACTCGGTAGCTCACTGGGGTTGGTGCTGGGAGCCAGGCTGCAAAGGAGTGCCCGTGGCTGAGGTGGTGGACACCAACAGGTGGGTAGTGCTGTTTCTCTGTAGGCTGTTTCTCTGTAGGAAGTAGAAAGCAGAGCAAGCTGGGGCTGCTGCTTTACTGATGAGATGGGGTTTTCTCAGGAGAGGGAGGTGGAAGGGGGTTTGTCAGTGATTTGTTTTCCCCTTGTTGGAGCTGGCTGCCAGATGCACACAGGTATGGTTCAAGAGACCCGGGAGATTATCTTCAGCGGGAGGCTGAGCAGTTGTGTGATTTATGGGCAGTAACTGAGGAGGAAGCAAGTGAATTTTTACATGAATATTTGTCTTTTCCCCCCTTTTGCCTTGCCTTTCCCCCCTGTGTCTAGAAAGATCAGTGAGTACAAAGGAATAGGAGGAGCTTTGCCCCGCTGCAAGAGTCCAGGGCGCACGTCCCTCCCTGCCCACCCTTGAGTGCAGCTCTTGGGGCAGAGACGCTGTAAACTGAGCCCAGGCCACACATAAGTGGAGCAAGTGAAGAGCTAAAGAAACCCTGACAGCTGCTCCCTAGGGACAGTCCTAACATTGCAGCCCCTCACATGAAATGTGCAGATTCATCTGGCGCCAGGGGCTGGCACGAAGGACATTTTGCCGACAAACCCCGGCGGGGAGGAGCGCTCCCCGTGTCCTTCCCTTAGACAATAGTGCCGTGGTGCCAGCCCATGGGGTGGGATGGGAGGATGAGGTTCTCAGGAACTCACCTGCTATTTTAGCTCACAGGGGATGCTTTAAAGCTTGAAGGATCAGGTTCTAAACCCTTGGGGCTGCAGTCAGTGCGAGTCACTCGGTGCCGTGCAGGATGCATCACTCAGCGCGGGGACGGATGCCGGACGTGCCAGCAGAGCCCGTTGGCTGGGCAGAGCACTCGGCTCCTCAACACAGGTCTCAGGCTGGGCTTGCATGCCCTTCATCTCATAGTCAACAAACTACCAGCCACGCTCAGTCTGCATACCATCCTTTGGCTCTGCTCTAGCTGGGAAGCACCTCGGTCCCTCGCAGGCGACGCTGAGCAGCGGCATCGCGCTCCCTACGCTTGAGATGTCCTAGGTGCAGCTCGGATGCCGTTACCCAGACACACGTGATAGCTCGGCGCTCTCGTCAGCAGAACGAACTGTTGTTCTCTCACTCTGATCTATAATTAGCAATTCAGAGGGTGGCAGCAGCCTGTTTTGTCAGGCGGAGTCTGGAACAACCAGACTTCCCACAAGAGCAGAAGCAGCCGCCCGCCCGGTGGGTTCAAGGAGCCCCCATCTGAGGCAGGCAGCTCTGTGAGAAGTGATAAGCAAGCAGGGGGCTGTGCACAGCCTGTGCGCTGCAGAAGTGTCAAAAAAGGAGAAGGGGGGGAAATAAAGGAAGAGAGAAAGCGAAGGCAGTGATAAGGGGAAGGCTTCAGCGAGAGAGCCTCGTGTCTAATTATATCCGTCATTAAAACAGAAGGCCTGTGGCCTTTCATCCATCCAGGCTACCAGATGACAGACCAGGCAGCACTGGGTCTGTGCTATTTTCCACTGCATGCACTAGAAATCTTCCTTCAGCAGCAGCATTTGCTCTTGGCTAGGGGGTCACACTGATAGGAGGTTCCACATAAATATGAGAAGGAACTTCTTCCCAGTGAGGGTGACAGAGCACTGGAAGAGGCTGCCCAAGGAGGCTGTAGAGTCTCCTTCTCTGAAGACCTTTAAAACCCACTTGGACATGTTCCTGTGTGACTTGGTCTGGGTGATCCTGCTGTGTCAGGGGGATTGGACTGGATGATCTTTCGAGGTCCCTTCCAATCCCTAATGTTCTGTGATTCTATGATCTCTCCCCACAGACCCAGGGCCAAGACAATTTCATAAAATCATAGAATGGTTTGGGTTGGAAGCAAACTTAAAGATTATCTAGTTCAAACCCCCTGCCCCTTAGAGACACCTTCACTAGACCAGGTTGCCCAGAGCCCATCCAATCTGGCCTTTTACTTACATCAGCCCAGCAGATCTCCCAGAGGAAGAGTTTTTCCCGGTGTGGCCAAGGAGTTGTGTTCACTTTCCCAACCAGAGAGGCTACAGATCTGTGCTCGGTTTCCTTTCTGCTTCAAAGCTGGCAGGGTGACTCCTCCCAGCAGCCTGCACTGCTCTCCCTGGAAGCTTAGCCAAACCTCACTACCTCCCACGAGGTAATTTTCTAGACTGGCTGGACCCTTTTTGCTCTCCAGTAGGTAACTCAGCAAAGCAGCAGAAACTGAAGTGTTTCCCAGACACCATCTTTCAAAGCCTCCTGCAGTTAATTCAGCAGATGCTTTGATGCTTCTTGTCACAGGCTGCAGCTACGGTGAGAAAAGACCATGAATTCTGAGGCATCTTCACTGGCAATTACTTAATCTTCTATTTTTGCAGAGTAGTTACTGCTTGGAGCCTCCAAAAGAAGGGAGAGGCCCACTGAGGTCCCTTGAGGGGCTTCTGTTAGCAGATACTGGTACCAGCTCTTGTAAAATGTGTCTTAGCCATGACTTGTCCTCTCATCCCCATTTCCAGAGGAGCTGTTATATCAAAAAGCCATGGATCTAGTCAAGGTTTGGGGCCTCTTGAGCAGAGTGGGGAGAAGTGATGCAAGTAGAGAGTGTTTTGTATCTCACAATAGAATCATAATCAATAGGGATTGGAAGGAACCTTGAAAAGTCATCTAGTTCAATCCCCCTGACACAGCAGGACCCCTAGACCAAGTCACACAGGAACACATCCAGGTGGGTTTTAAACATCTCCAGAGAAGGAGACTCCACAACCTCCCATGGCAGCCCCTTCCAGTGCTCTGTCACCCTCACTGGGAAGAAGTTCCTTCTCATATTGATGTGGAACCTCCTCTGTTCCAGCTCACACCCACTGCCCTTCATCCTATCACTAGATGACACTGAGAAGAGCCCGGCTCCATCCTCCCAACACCCATCCTTCACATATTTATAGGCATTAATGTGGTCACCTCTCACTCTCCTCTCTCCAAGCTCAAGAGACCCAGCTCCATCAGCCTTTCTTCATCGGGCAGGTGCTCCACTCCCTTCATCATCCTTCTTGCTCTCTGCTAGACTCACTCCAGCAGCTCCATGTCCTTCTTGAAGTGAGGGGCCCAGAACTGGAATCCCGGCGACTGTCTGACCAACTCACTGGGGTCCTTCTGCTCTTCTCTTCATGGCCTGTTTGCTCTTCATGCATGTTTGTTCCCCACAGGAGCTGCTCTTTCATTTGAAGCATCAGCTCCTGGAATGCTATTAGGGCATAACATCGACAGTTGTCACTTTAAAATGAAGACAAAGGAGACCTCCTTCAATACTTTAGAGTGTCTTGTTTTAGTTGTGAGGACCCAAACACAGAAGATGAAAGAAAAGGGTCGTGAAGTTGGTCATTTAGAAAATCTCATGATCAGGGGACTGAGACTGGGGGGTGAAGAGTGTTAGAACTGCTGCAGCGCGTGTGATGTGCACGTATGAGAACATAGAGCAGCCCTTTCCTGGCTGCACAGTGGCTGGATTTGTGGAGAGAGGCCCCATTGTTCAAAGAGAAAGCCTTGCAAATACCACAGTAAATCCCAACGCAGCACTGCCAGCCTGCAGATGAAAGGAGAACCTTCTCGTGCTTTGGCAGCAGTGACAGAACAGCCCTGACTAACCTGGAGGGCTAAGGTGCATCATACAGGTGTGGAGTCCTTGCCTGTAGAGCCATAGGGTGTCTCAGCTTGGAAGGGACCTCAGAGATCATCTACTCCAACCTCCCTGCCATGGGCAGCGATGCCTCTCAACTAGACTTGGTTGCTCAAGGCCTCATCCTTGAACACCTCCAGGGATGGGCCAGCCACAACCTCTCAGTTCCAGAGTCTCTCCACCCTTGTACTGCAGAACAACTTCCTAAGATCTAGTCTAAACCTACTCTTCTTCAGTTTCAAACCATTTCATAGATTCATAGCATTATAGAATCATTAGGGATTGGAATGGACCCCAAAAGATCATCTAGTCCAATCCCCCTACCACAGCAGGATCACTTCACTGGAGAAGTTATGGAATCAGAATCACTCAGGGCTGGAAGGGACCACCTGATCATCATCTAGTCCAATTCCCTTGTCCTATCACTAGATCCCTTTGTGAAAACTCCCTCTCTAGCCTTCCTGTAGGTTCCCTTCAGGTATTAGAAGGCAGCTATAAGGTCCCCCATACCTTTTCTCTTCCTTAGGCTGAACAAGCCCAGCTCCCTCAGCCTGTCCTTATTGCAAAGATGTTCCAGCTCTTGATGCTCTGTGGCCTCCTTTGGACTCACTCCAACAGTTTGTATGTCTGTGGTGGGACATGGAGATGGCCACCCTGCTCCACACCTCACGGAGCAATGCAGAGTAATTGCTTAGCTAGAGCTGGAAATTTCCTCTTTCGTTGTCTGCACTACAGGCACTAATTTGAACATGAACCTCTCTTGAGGAGTGGACACAGATTGCACCTGGGGAAATTGTTGTTTAGGGGGATGAGGACCAAGGGGAACAGAGTGCAACAGATGGGAATGAGGGACCATGGCCTGATCATCTGAAGGTGCATGATCTGCCCAACCATGTGGCCCCTCTGTGTGTCCAGCAGGACCTCTGGCTAATAGATCAGCTCCCAAAGGAGCCATCAATCACATAGGGACATCCTTAGCTGTAGTCACCTCCATGGGAGGCGTCTGAAGAAAGGTAGGAGCAACAATGAATATCTCAAATATCTCAACAGTGCCATGCTGGGAACCAGTGGGGGCCCACAGGAGCTGGTGCAGCTCAAAACATCAGCTCTCTAAACTAAGAGTAGGGTTTGGTCCTCTGGGTCAGGCAAGGATGTGTCCCTGCTACATCCTTGAGCAAGTCTTTGTAGCCTCTTCTTTTCTCCCTTCCTTGAAATGGGCTCATGGGGGAAAGGCAGACGGATAGAAGTGCTTTGTGAGGCACACCAATGGAGAGCAGGGTGACCTCCTGGCAAACAAAGTGGGAATTGGTTCAAAATGAACACGTGTAGCTCCCTCCAGTCCTCTGACTTGCTTGTACATGGTGGTGGCCTTGTCCAGAGACACAACAATGGGTGTGGGCTCTGTACATACCAGCAGGACGGTGGCATCAGGTCACTGCCTCATGTGTTGCTCTTAGCCAGGCCCAAAGTCTGTTTCAGCTGTGAAGGAGATGTAAATGTCCACATTCTCCTCATGAACCTGAAGGCAACAATAAGTTTGTGGGAAACAAGCAGGGGCTGCTGGGGCAACCGCTGTGCAGATGCTGGGGTACCTGTCAGAGCCCTCGGCGCGTGAAGCTCGGGCTCCGCGCTGGCTGAGCCCTCGTATCTCTGTCACGCAGCTTTGTCACCACACACGTCTGTCCCTGTTTCAGATGAGAGGACGCGGTCATTTTTAGACGTATCAGACAACACTAGCCACATTCTTCACCAAGGACGAGGGCGGTCCTCTGCACCCTCCGTGAAGGAGCTGTCGGCTCTCTATCTCTCCCAGACAGCTGCTGCTGCTGCTCACGGCAGCCCCGCACAGCCGGTAAGCATCGCATGCCGCCGTCCTCCCCCCTCACCACTCACCAGCGGCATCCCAGCAATGTCCCGTCCCAGCAAGTGCTTCTGAGAGGGTGGGAGACAACACGTCTGTTTCTGTAAGTCTGGAGAAACAGAGCAGTTGGGTTTCCAAAGCTGACCAGCCTTCCCTTATCATTCGCGAGTGCTATCGGGGGTGCTGATACTAGTCCCTGATGGACAGGGTATGTGTGTGCAGATGTGCACACACTCGTTCACACACACACACACCCCTCTGCATCCACCAGCCCATACAAACCATTTATACATAAGATTTCCACTTTACTTGAGTTACACACTCACATCCACGGAGGAAACACTCAGCGCGCAGCAGCACGCACCTCTCCACACAGTGGTTTGGGTTGGAAGAGATCTTCAACGCTCCTCTAGTCTAACCCCACCTGCAGTGAGCAGGGACAGCTTCAGCTAGAGCAGGTTGCCCAGAGCCCTGTCCAGAAATGTTTCTAGGGATGGGATTTCTACCATCTCTCTGGGCAACCTGGGCTCGTGTTGCATCGCCTTCCTTGCAAAAAATTTGTCCACCCAGTCTGAATCGATGAGCTTTTGGTTTATAACCATCACCCCCTCTCTGATAAAGGATCTGCTACTATCTTTCCTGCAGATGCTTAGTCTGGAGAAGAGGAGACTCAGATTGTAAATGATTTTCAGGTTTCTGTAGTAAAGACATGGAATCGTAGAATCATCACTGCTAGAAAGGTCCTCCAGGATCATCAAGTCCAACCCTCATCCCAATGTCTTCCTAACCCCTAGACCATGGTCTCAAGTGCTAGATCTACCTGTTTATTAAATACCTCCATGGATGGTGACTCCATCACCTCCCTGGGCAGCCTATATAAATACACATAGGCTATACATATATAATTATATATTAATACATGATCCATACCCTGATGAGACCACATCTAGAAGCTTGTGTCCAGTTCTGGGCCCCTCAATTCCAGAAGGACACAGAACTGCAGGAGAGAGTCCAGTGCAGAACCACAAAGATGATGAGTGGAGCAGGACATCTCCCTGATGAGGAAAGGCTGAGGGAGCTGGGTCTCTTGAGCTTGGAGAAATGGAGACTGAGGGGTGACACCATTAATATTGATAAATATATAAAGGGTGGGTGTCAGGAGGATGGAGCCAGGATTTTCTCAAGGTCATCCAATGATAGGACAAGGGGCAACGGGTGTGAGTTGTAGCACAGCAGGTTCCACATCACTATGAGAAGGAACTTCTTTGCAGTGAGGGTGATGGAGCATTGGAACAGGCTGCCCAGGGGGGTTGTGGAGTCTCCTTCACTGGAGATGTTTAAGACCCACCTGGATGTGTTCCTGTGTGACTTGGTCCAGGTGATGCTGCTGTGGCAGGGGGATTGGACTGGATGATCTTTCGAGGTCCCTTCCAACCCCAAACGTTCTGTGATTCTGTGACCAGCTCTAAATCACTCATTCTGTGATAGACATGGTTTTACATGTAAAATGCATAAAGAATACGATTATATAACTTATACCACAGATATCTTTATATACGTAGGGACAATAAACGCTGTGTCTTCCTATGCACTCCGAGATCATTTCTCCTTGTGTCTTTTCCAGAGTGCTGTGAAGGACAACTCCGTTCACTGTCCCCAGAGGCAGAGTAAAAGTGAGGTAAGAGGCATGAAAGATAAGCACCGTTGTCTGACCAAATGTCTGTGGGCTGTGGTGGAGTGTGCTCTAAACGTCCACACAAGGCAGCAAGAAGCACTTTCATGCTGGACGCAGCAATCAGCTGGAAATGATTCAGTTCTTCACAAATCCAAAAGAACCCCTTGTCTTAAAACTGCATCCAAAGAGTGTTGCTCTCACGAAAGATCTTGCTGCAAACCTTGTGGGCTTTGGTATTCTGGGATGGGTTTGGTGTTTTTTTTCTCCTACTAACCTCCAGGGCTTATTTTTAGCCGCGTGTCACGGAGTGAAATAACACCGCGTGCCGTGGCTTTGAGCAACAGCTAGTAGTGTTCCAGGCACAGCTCTGCAGACGTAGCTCCGAGGCCATGCCAAGGGTCAGCAGACCTGCCTGTGCAAAGGAAAGCCACCGGGATGATGGTCACGTTTAGAAAATGGTTGTAGACCTCAGCTACCCTGTCTCTGGATGAGCACCGAGCCAGTGCCGGTTGCAGGTGTTCAGCTCGGTGTTCACCCAGGCTTCCCAAGCTGAGGAGGAAAAAGGCTGAATGGGAGGCTCAAAGGTAGAGTAAATGACCTCAGTCTACCTCCCCATGACTGCACCTCTACTCTCTTCTCTACCAACAGTGGATTTGAGCTGCTGAGTGTAAACAGGACTAGCTTTTGCTGATCTCTGGCTACAAGTGTTACCCCAACCTCTGGTGCCTTGCTTTTTCCTCCTCCTAAGGTTTACAGGCTCCTTCCAATCTGTAAACCTTACTGAGCCTCGTGCCCATGCAATCTGCAAGACAAAAGAGCTTTAAGTGTCTAGTTGTGCACTAGAGCATCTGTTCTTCACAGAAAAACAGAACATTAGGGAATGGAAGGGACCTCTTGTGCAAATGTGAGGGGTGGGTGTCAGGAGGATGGAGCCAGGCTCTTCTCAGGGTCATCTAATGATAGGACAAGGGGCAGTGGGTGTGAGCTGGAACAGAGGAGGTTCCACATCAGTATCAGAAGGAACTTCTTCCCAGTGAGGGTGACAGAGCACTGGAAGGAGCTGCCCAGGGGGGTTGTGAAGTCTTCTTTTCTGGACACATTTAAAACCCCCCTGGACATGTTCCTGTGTGACTTGGTCTAGGTGATCCTGCTGTGGCAGGGGGATTGGGCTGGATGATCTTTTGAAGACCCTTCCAATCCCTAATGATTCTATGAAATGATGCCATGGGGTACACTCATGAGTCCAACAGAAGAAAACATCCTTCCCAAGCCTTCACTCTTGTGCAGTGGGCAGCCCATGGTGCTACCAGAAGCCCATCATGCTAGCTCACTCCCCAAAATTTGCTGTCGTCATCAACTGTTTGACACTTTTGTTCTGTCTCACACACACAGAGAGAGAACCACACAGAACATTAGTGATAGGAAGGGACCTCGAAAGTTTATCTAGTCCAATCCTCCTGCCACAGCAGGGTCACCTAGACCAAGTCACACAGGAACATGTCCAGGTGGGTTTTAACCATCTCCAGAGAAGGAGACTCCACAACTCCCTGGGCAGCCTGTTCCAGTGCTCCATCACCCTCACAGGGAAGAAGTTTGTTTTGATATCTATATGGAACCTCCTCCCTATTTTCTTCTTGAGACCTCCTTGGCTTTCTCCTGCACCATATCTCTGCAAGTCTTTGCACTGCCCTGGACACTTGGGAACAGGAGGGAGAAGCTGACTTTTAGGTTGCTAGTCTAAGACAACCTTCTTTGTATTATTCTTGCTGTTATTTTCTCTTGCTGACACAGTCCAGACTGGGCATCCCTGCTGGACTGAATCCTGACGACTGTAGACTAACCACCACATGTGCCTGGATTAGACCCCTTGCTTTAGATCATGTTGCTGTGGAACCAGAGCTAACACCAAGCCTGGAGCGTGTGCAGTGGTGTGGTGCTTTGGAGTGCTGTGTGCTCCTGAACCCAAGGTATGGAGCTTAGCATGGATTTCCCTTGTTGGCTGGCTTTTCTCACTATTAACGGCCGTGGGGTTGGGGGATAAGAGGTGATGCTGACATTTAAAACTGTTTCTCTAAAGATGTCAGAAGCTCAGATATCATCTAAAGTTGCCATCAAGAAAATGGAAGACGACTTACCTCCCCCTCCAGCCCTTGGCTCAGCCCAGGTCATCGCCCCAGGGACCCAGGATCTCAATGCACTCCCTGTGCCTCCTCCGAAGCAAGCCTTCTCCAAGTTCTACCAGCAGCGACAAGTGAATGAGCTGAAGAGGCTCTACAGGCACATGCATCCTGAGCTCAGGAAGAATTTGGAAGAAGCAGTGACCGAGGACCTGGCAGAAATGCTTAATATGGAAGATCCCAACGCACAAGCATCTGTGAACCTGGACAAAGTTCTTCCAGGAGAGGTTCAGTCTATGCGCTGGATTTTTGAGAACTGGGCACTTGACACCATTGGGGACCATCAGGCCACGAAGAAGCTGGCAGAAGAAGAGGTCATTCCCGGTGGGGACGTGAAAAGTACTTCCCTGATGTTTGAAAACCAGGCAATCAATGGGGACAGTCTGTCAACGTCAGCCAAGCTGTCAGAAACAGACCTTGCCAGAGGGGATGTGCACACTGCCCGGTGGCTCTTTGAAACCCAACCACTAGACTCATTAAACAAACTGTATTCGGACGACACTGAAGTACAGGAAGCGGTGCTCAAGGAACCTGTCCAGGGAGGTGACGTGAAGGGGGCCAGACAGCTCTTCGAAGCGCAGTCCTTGGATGCTATAGGACGCTGCTGCTCAGTGGAGGAGAAGAGCATCCTACAGCTCAAGTCAGAAATCCAGGAGCTGAAAGGAGATGTTAAGAAGACCGTCAGGCTCTTCCAAACAGAGCCCCTCTGTGCCATCAGAGACAAAACCGGGAACATCCATGAAATCAAGTCCGTTTGCCGAGAAGAAATTCAGAGCAATGCGGTCAGGACCGCTCGCTGGCTGTTTGAGACTCAGCCCTTGGACACCATCAACAAGGACACCTCCAAAGTCCAAATAATCCGTGGGATTTCACTGGAAGAAATTGGAAGGCCAGATGTCAGTGGAGCGAGGTGGATATTTGAGACTCAGCCTCTGGATGCCATCAGAGAAATCACAGTTGAGGAACACGATTTCAAGGCGTCGACGGATTTTGTCACAGGGGCAGACGTCACTAAGCAGCGGCTGCTCTTTGAGACTCAGACTCTTGATTCTCTGAAAGGAGAAGCGTCAGAAAGTGTTCTGGCCAAAGAACAAGTTATTGGAGGTGATGTGAAATCTACACTCTGGCTATTTGAAACCCAACCAATGGAAACCCTGAAAGACAATTTTGAGGTGGGACGTTTAAAGAAAGTAGAGCTTTCGGCAGAAGAGAAGGGAGATGTGAAGCAGAGAAAACACGTCTTTGAGACCTGCCCCTTTGGCAGCATCTCCAAGGCATTTGAGGAAGAAATTCCAGCCACCAGCGTGGAAGAGGTAGTGAAAGGAGATGTGAAGTCTTTCAAGACCCTGTTTGAGACTCTCCCTTTAGACAGCATTAATCAAGGCGATGCTGAGCCCGTCGCCAAAGAGGAAGAGAAGATTCCAGCTGGCAACGTCAAAGCCAACCAGATCCTGTTTGAGACAACACCACTGTATGCTATCAAGGATAGCTTTGGTAATTTCCATGAAGTCACCTCTGTAAGCAGAGAGCAAATTGTCAGTGGTGATGTCAAGAACTACAAGTGGATGTTTGAGACAAGGCCCCTGGACCAGTTTGACGAAAGCATCAAGAAAGTGGATATAATACGGGGGATCACAAAGCAAGAGGTGGTAGCTGGCGACGTCAGGACAGCCAAATGGCTCTTTGAAACTCAGCCCATGGATGTCATCCATCACCAAGGGACAGAAGGTGAGGAGCATCCCTCGATGAAGCGGGAGATCTCCCAGCGGGGGGATGTGAAAACCTGCAGGTGGCTTTTTGAGACCCAGCCCATCCACACCCTGTACGAGAAGGTGGAAAGGAAGCAGGAGGAGGATGGCAGTGTGCCCCAAGCTGATGTGAAGTCATACACATGGATGTTTGAGACTCAACCCCTGGACTCCCTGAAAGGCCAGGAGGAGCAGTATCTACAAGTCAGTAAGGCATACAGCCAGGAGGAATTGCAGGGGGTTGATGTGAAAACTGTCCGGCATCTGTTTGAGACCGAACCCTTGGGCAGCGGTGCTGCCGGTGAAGCTGACCGTAAGAAAACCATGCGGTACTCCAGCCGTGTGGAGATTCAGTCTGGGGAAGTGTCCAGAGTGAAGGAGTTCTTTGAAGCAAAACCTTTGGATACAGCCACCAAACCAACATTCCAGAAGGATGATGGGGCCATTGGAGCCGGTTCTGTGCACAAGTTCACTTGGCTCTTTGAGAACTACCCCATGGACTCTCTGAAGGACAACTCTGAGGGCATCCAGGAAATCCCTCCAGAGAAAGGTATCAAGGGGGGAGATGCTGGAGGGAAAAGGTTTGTGTTTGAGACCTATTCCCTAGACCAAATCCATGACAAAGTGGATGAGACAGAGCTCCATAAGATCCAGAAAGACACCATGAGCAAAGCTAACGTCAAGTCCTGCACGATGCTCTTTGAAAGCCAACCCTTATATGCTATCCAGGACAAAGAGGGGGGATACCATGAGGTCACCTCAGTGCAGAAAGAAGAAATCATGAAAGGTGATATGAAGGGTGCCCGGTGGTTATTTGAAACGAAACCCTTGGATCAGGTCAAAAAGGAAGAAGAGGTGTTCGTGATTAGGGCTGTCACCCAAGAGGACATCAAGAAAGGAGACATCCAGGCTGCCCGATGGAGGTTTGAGACAGAGCCTCTTGACTCCTTTTCAGGGGGCAAGACGTCTGTGCCCAGAACAGTAGATGATGTGCAGAAGGGAGATGTTCAGTCCAACAAGCAGCTCTTTGAGTCCCAGCAAGTGGGACAGAAGAAGTACGTGAGGATGGTCAGTGTCAGTGACGTTCAGCGGGGCGATGTGAGGACATCCACTTGGCTTTTTGAAAACCAGCCTGTGGATTCCCTGTACGGGGATGCGGAGAGAGGCCCCTTTATCAGTACAGTGCAGAGAGAGGACAGCCAGAAAGGGGACGTAAAACGCTGTACCTGGTTGTTTGAAACCCAACCGATGGACACCCTTAAGGACACCGAGGTGACAGCCAGCGCTGAAGCCCGAGAAGAAATCCCTCGTGCAGATGTGAAAAGTACAACCTGGCTCTTTGAGAGCACCCCCTTGGATAAATTCAGCTCTTCAGAAGGTAGTGTAGAAAGAGAACTGAAAGAAAGGACCATGAAGGAGACTTTAGAGACACTCTGCACCTGCCAGGCTGTTCAGCATGATGGGATCCTCATTGAGGCCAATGATATGGAGAGTGTGAAGATGGTCAAGTACCAGCTCAGCAGCCCAGGTGCTCCAGAGATCTTGAAAGAGGAGGTTGTGGGAGGCCATTTGCAAAGGATCATGCTGCAGCTCCTGCACAGAACCAACGTGGAAGCACAGAGTGTGCTGGTGGAGGAGGACAGAGAGGGCAACATCAAAGTAAGCCCATTGCAGCTACTGGACCAGAGTGAAGCTGTTAAAGGCAAAGAGGACTTGAGTGGAAACGTAGCTAAGGCTATACAGGGTCTCCTCTGTCAAGATGCTTCCATCAAAAAGGGGATGGTCTTACAAGAGACAAAGTCAGGATCAGTGAAGATGACTCTCTACTCCCTCCTGTTCCATTCTGTCCAGCAGAAGGTTGTCAAGGGGGATGTGAAGTCAACAATAGGGAACCTTCTGGCTTCTTCTCAGGAGCAGAAAGCAACAGCAACCATCAAGCGTGAGGACAACGAGAAGGGAAATGTCCAGCTATTTGCGAGCTGCATTGAGAAGGGAGATCTGGACTATCTGAAGAGTCTCCAGCAGGAGTCAGAGATACAATCCCTCATCTCTTCCCAAGCGGAGCAGGGGGACGATGAGAGTGCCCCGTGGGTTGTGCAGGGGCCCAAGATACACGTTTTGCCAAATAAAGAGCAAACTGGAAAAGTTATTGGAGAGGGTGAGACAGGGGTGATGGAGGGAACGAGAAGGGTATTTGCATGTGAAAATGTGGGCAAGGAGGGTCTGCCAGAGAGAGAGGCTGCGCGAGCAGCAGGTGTGACTGGCACCACCGTGCAATGTCTGGGGAAGCCCCAGCCCACAGTGATGGGACAGGAAGAAGCTCTGTCAGGGGGGCTTAGAGTGACCACAAAGTCAATCCAAAAGGCTGCAGATGTCAGCAGGAAGGCAGAGAAAGAGGAAGCCACAACAGTGAGCTTGAAGGAAGCCCAAGCTGTGACACAAGAGAGATTTCCCACCCAGTTGATGGCTCAGAGGGGAG
This sequence comes from Rhinopomastus cyanomelas, assembly GCA_013400115.1. Lineage (NCBI taxonomy): Eukaryota > Metazoa > Chordata > Aves > Bucerotiformes > Rhinopomastidae > Rhinopomastus > Rhinopomastus cyanomelas. The sequence continues at coordinate 3,070,717 of VXBP01000753.1, read as the reverse complement.
AAGCGGCTGACAAGCGGCAGAGTTTGACGACTGGGGAAACCAGCCAGATGCAGACGGAAGAGAAGGCTTTAGGCAGTGACCTTCAGGCTGCGATGCAAAGCCTGAGGCTAGCAACAGCAGAAGCAAAAAACATCCAGCACCATGTCCAGAGCAAGCTACAGAGAAACGAGGAGGAGGTCCACATGGCCTGCAGGCAGCAGGCGGGCATCTCACAGGGCAGAGCGTCCCTTCAGCCAAGTGTGCGCCAACAAGACTCCACATCCACCAGGCAGGAGAGCACCAGCACTGCTATCAGGACCACCAGCACCACTAGAGTCCAGGAGGCATCCAAGACCCACACAAGCATGTCTCAGAAGAGCATAGCTTCACACAAAAAGGTCAGTGCTCCAGAGGAAGTACAGGGAGGACCACAGTTGAGCCAGGAAAGCCGAGGTGTGCCTAGCAGAGGTTGTAGCATTAAGGATGGCCTTTACACTGCCACGCCTGTGGAAACCTATGTCAGCCCTTTTGTTGGGTCTGATTGCCAAGAGCAAGAAGAAGGAGATGTTGCTGGCAGAGGGGATGTGCAGACAGCTATCAGAGCGCTGCAAAGTGCCGCCACGGAACAGCGCCTGGTAGAGAAGGAGGACGTTGTCCGAGGTAATTTAGAAGCCACGCTTCAGTCGCTGGAAAAGTCTAACGTTAATGTCTCCAGAGGGGACTTTAAAGCTGCTATGATATACAGGAACGCAGGGCAGTCCTATTCTGTGTGTAAAAAGAAAGATGAGACCCAAGTCCTTAGTAACCAGACTGCTGTAGTGGCTTCAGAGTCGCAGGCTGATAATGACTTTCCTCCTCCTCCCTCAGTTGCTGTGATGAAAGCAGAGCATTGCCCACCCTCAGCTAATGCAACAAGAGAAGGTGCCCTTCTGCTTCCAGCCAGCAAAGATGAAGCCCCAGGATGTTCCACACTGCTCCAGACCCCTCTCGTTTCTCTCTCTTCTCTGTCCTGCAAACCCAGTGACCAGAGTCCTGCAGAGAAGCCCAAGATTCCTCCAAAACCAGAAATCACTGCCCCACCCAGGAAAAAACCCGTTCCCCCTCCAAAACCTGAGCACCTCGTACACGAGGCACATTCTGTCTCTGCACATGACAGCAGATCAACCAAACCCATCCCTCCACCCCTGCCTCCAAAGCCTGCAGGCCTGAGGATCGTCGGCAAGCCAAAGCCTCCTCCTGCAGACCTGGGCTCGAGCTGCGCAGAAGCCCATGGACAGTCCTGCCACAGGGAGGAGGTTCGGGCGAAACGCTGCACCATGGAGACATCTGTGAACAAGACTGTTACCGTTCAGGGTATGAACCTTGAGAGGAAACTGCCAAAACCCACTGCCAAAACCCCTCTTCAACTGGCAGAGGAACGGTACAAGGCGAGCAAAGGAGGGCAAGGAAGGATGGAATCAGATGGTGCCAAGACTTCAAAGCCAACGAGAAACGGAGAGGTTGGTTTTGAAGTGGGGCAGGGAATGATGAATGGGAAAGCAGCAGCTGCAAGGAGATGCCCTGGTGACATGGCTCAGAGGCACAAAGACCTCAGCCAAGACAAGAACGGGTGCTCTCCAGCACTACATCCGACCTGCCCTGGTGGAGTGCAGACACCTGGTGTGGCAGGACAGACTGAGGGCCATATCGCCTCTGCTGTGGGCTACGCCACTCCTCCAAAGAGAGGAAGTGCTGTTGTACAAAATGCCTCGTCCAAGGTGGAAAGAGAAAGCGTGTCTCGTTCTTATGAGTCATGGGAAAGTCAGAGAGTTGTGCAGCAAGTGCATGAGAGGAGGCAAAAGTGTCATTCAATGTCCTTCCATCAGCAGCAAACTGACTCCTTTGAGGAGCAGCAGCAGGGGAAGGGTGGGCAGTTGAAATGTGCTGTTGGGGAGGCAGACACCCCTGCCCAGGAGAAGCCAGCAGTTGTTATGAGAGAAAAAAACAAGAGAGAAACAGAAGATGAACGTCGGAAGAGACTGTCGGTGCACAAAGAGGAGATCATGAAAGGCAATGCCAAGGAGGCTATGGAGATACTTGAGAACCTCAGGAGACAGGAGGAGCTGCAGGAAATCTTGACTCGAGTGAAGGAGTTTGAGAAGGAGACAAGTAAAATGGATGTGAAAGCTCTGAAGAGCTTCTTTGAGAAGGTCCCTGACTGGGTCATTCGTCAGAAGGCCCACCAAGCCAATCAACAGGACAGGACTGAGACACTGGCAAAGGAGGACACTGACAGTGTCTCCTCAATGGAGCTGGTTTTTGGGGACCTGGAAAGAGCAAGTGCTGAGATCATCCACCTGAAGGAGCAAACACTTGCCCGGCTCCAGGACATCGAGGAGGCCATCAAGAAAGTTCTTTATTCTGTCTCTAGTCTGAAGTCTGAGTCGGACATCGCTGGGCTCTCAGGGCTGTTCAAGGAGTCTCTGGAGAACACCCAAAGCTCTGTGAGCAGCAGCAACATCCGTAAAATCAGTATTGTCTCCAGCAAAGCCAAGCACGAGGGAAATGCGCTGGAGACAGGGGAGCCAGCATCTGCAGAAGGTGTGAAAGTGGCAGAAAAGACCGAGGTAACCAAGAAGGACCTGGGTGTCTCACGCCTTATTCAGTCTCGTGTCAGCTCTCCCTCCTCCCCTTCTTACATCTCCATTGAGTCTGCTGCCAGGAAGCCAGCAGAATCCCCTAAGACAGTTCATTCCCCCTGGGAAGGCCCTTCACCAGACTGTCTTGACTCTCCAGGAAAGAGAGATGCTTTTGCTCAGGACAGCTTTAGCTCCTTCAGCCATGCATCAACAGGGTCAACTGGCCATGACATGAAATCCTTTGAGAAGACACCAGAGCCCATCCAAAAAACAGCCGGGCTGCAGACCATGAAGCAGCACGCCCTTGGCAACGCCAGCTCTCCAGCTGGTGAGAAAGAGAGGTGCCCTCTGGACACCTCCAAAGGCAGCTGCCACTGTGGGATGAAAGGAGGCTTTTCAGACTACAGCTCCCTGAATGCCCCCAGCCCGCAAAATCCACGGAGGCAGAAAAGCATCTTGGAGCTGCAGACTGGGCCGGATGGGTCCAAGCTCTATGGAGCCACCAGGACTGTCATGGAGCAGTATGAAGAAATGGACCAGTTTGGAAACAAAATCATCACTTCATCCACCACAGTCACCAAGCAGTCTGAGACGCAAACGTCTTCCATGTGCGACGTGGTCTCTCACCCCCGGTATGAGGTGTCTGCCTCACCTGTATTTCGGAGGTACGTGAAGAGCACGGGGGAAGACTTCCGCACCAACGGCGCTTTTCAGGAGCCAGGAGTGGTCTTTGTCACCTTTGGCAACTCCAAGCCAAAGAAGTAAGAGGATCTTGAGAGCCAGACAGAACTGTATGTGACAAAAAAAGATAGTCCACAAGATAAAGGTCTCCTGGTTCAATCGTATCACACACAGGGATTTATCTACACCCTAAGGGCTACTCAGGGTCTTCGTCTTGGTGTTTGCATACAGACATGACAAACGCAGTCTGCTGCGGCGCTGGAGGAGAACAGTCTTCACTTGGCCAACCCACTAGACTTGGTGCTGCATCACAACCCAAAGCCCTGACACTGCTAGAAGCACAAGGGAAAAATCCATCCATGGGCACCTTGAAATAGCTTCTTCCCTTCAGAGTGTTTGTGGAGGCAGGGGAGGGAACTGGAGGTTGGGGTCGTATGGAGCTTCTCTGAACTAATGCAGAAGAATGGATGGGTAGGGTCAATTAAGGAACCAGCCCCTGTGGTCAGCAGCACACAAACACCTTCACCCTATCTCCTTTTTCTGATCTCTACATGGACTTTCCAAGAAGGGCATCCTAAACACACACACGTGCAGACGCTCGTTGAGGGGTGGGTTGGACAGCTTTTCTCTTAGCCACTAACAAAAGGAAGGACAAACACTCTCAAATTGCTGTCGCTCATGGGGTCGGATGAGGCGATTTTTCAACTCCTGGAAAGTGTTTGATGCTACTGCAAAGTGTCCAGTCAAGACCAGCAGCTGTTCTCAGCACCGTTGCCCCAAAGAAAGATGCGATGAGACTTCCTCTACCCGAGTCAGAATGGCTACTGCTTTCCTTTTGCTATTTTAGAATCGTAATTTATTATTCACGATTATACAACCCCCCCTAGTTTAGATTTTCCACGTGTTTACTGTTTTGGTTCCTTCTGAGACTTTGTAAAGCGGTTTTCTTTTTACGATGACTTTGTTTTGTACATTCTCGGCTCAAGAGTTCAGGTATTTTGTGGCTTTGGTTTTGTTTTTATTCAACTTCTGTTGCTGCGTTCCGAAGGTAAACTTTACCTCTAAAAATACTTCCCCCTGGCTGAGTTTCTTTTGTTGGGTTCTCCTCTCCTTTCGAAGCACCTGGAAATCGTCTCTCAATGAACCAGCTGAACCACACGCTGAGAGCACTCAAAGTCACTTGGCCAACCCAACGGACTTGGTGCTGCCAGTATACAGCAGGGATTTAAGAGGGGTTTAGTCTACATCTTATTTACAGTCTGTGTGGGTTAACAGCCCATTGGCCAGCAAGGGTCATGCTCTTGTTTGAAAAATGAGTTGAGTCCATGGTGAGAGAGACTCACTCCAGGACCCTGTGAGGTGTTTGGAGACCGGGTAGGGGGTCTACACACTTGCATGCATGAGTTTCCTCCATGAGAGAAGGTAGAAGAGGTTTTGTACCTCCATAAGCCCTACAAGAAGTGGTAGCTGATGAACCAGCTGCTGCTCAGTGCTGTCCCTCCTCTGTTCCAGCTCACACCCACTGCCCCTTGTCCTATCACTAGATGACACTGAGCAGAGCCTGGCTCCATCCTCCTGACACCCACCCTTCACATATTTGTAGACATTAATGAGGTCACTCCTGTTCTCAAGCTAAAGAGACCCAGCTCCCACAAGCTTTTCCCCATAAGGGAGATATTCTACCCCCTTCATCATCTTCATGGCTCTGCACTGCACTCTCTCAAGCAGTTCTGTGTCCTTCTGGAACTGAGGGGCTTTGTGCTCACCATCTTCTCCACCAACGCAGGCATTTCCAGACTGAGCCCTCCCTAACAGAGAGATTGTAATTCACCTACGGAAACAAAGGCTGATAAGCCAACTGATTAGCCATAAGCCAGCTTTCACCATGGTAATAGTCAGCAGACCCTTCCAGGAACACTCCGTGACAGCTTTTCACTGAAGTCTCCAGATAATGCTGTTGTCCACAGTGCCACTTGATTGCTGCTAATCACATCTCCGTGTCGTCCAGTCCATTACCAGGGCTTATCCCTGGGGCTGACAGAAATACCTCTGAAGAGCATTTTTGAAGCATCAGACAACGGGCACTTAAAATAACTGCCCTGGTGAAAGGGACCTGCAACCACTCCAACAGTTATCCCACTCCAGGAGTGCGTCATTCATTCCTAGCCAGGAGCAGAGACCTCTTGTTTGTTTGCTGAGCAGCTCTGTTTCCTTCCTTGGTCATGATTAAAGTGTTTTCTCTTCTTATACAAAAGACACGTGTCAGCAGTTGCTCTCTTCAGTGCCAGGACAAACACTCCTGTGCTCTGTGAGAGCTCCTCACCGTCAGAGGAAGTGCTGTCAGGGTAATGTCTGCTAGATGTGAACCAGTCTGTCCTGCCAAGTGCAGCAAAGTTGATCCATCAGCTGAGATTTAGTGTCACCAGGACCAGCACTTGGCTCCTCCAGCACAGGTGGTGCTGTGTTCATGCAGCTGCTGGTCACCACTGACTGGTCTTTGCCAAACAGCCTGCTCAGTGCCTCCAGTGGCGTGACAACCAAGACAAAGGTGCAGAGCTTGCATTTCTCTTGGAGAGACCCACTCACGTCACCAATCTGGCTTCTACTACCACTGAGGGATCTCTCTTTCCTTTGCATGAAGGCACAATACAGTTAGGTTAGTGCTTGGACTCTCAGCATCTCAGAATTATTGAGGCTGGAAAAGACCTCTAAGATCTTCTGAGGTCCCTTCCAATCCCTAATGTTCTGTGATTCTGTGATTTAACTTCAGTCTCTCCTTCCTCTTCAGCCCACCTTGAAAGAATTGTGTGCCTCATGCTTGCAGCCCGTCTACTCCATGGAGCGTGTGGTCGCTGACAATGTCTGTGTCCATCGCTCATGTTTCTGCTGCCGGGTCTGTGGAAGGAAACTGAGGTGAGTGGCAGGGCATCATCCCTTCTTTTTAAAGGCTGTCCAAGTCGTTTCCATCACAATAGTGTGAGTCATTCCAAATGGAATTGCTTCAGGTAGGTTGGAAGACACCTCTAGAAGTCTCCACACAGCCTCCTGTGTGTCCAAAGAGGGCAGGTAGCTGAGGAACACGTCCTGGAGAGGTGTGAATGTCTCCAAGGATGAGCATCCCACAGCCTCTCTGCTGAGGCCACACTCTCAAGAGCAGGACACCAAGTTTTTTATCTCATAATGATTTCCCATGTTGCCTCTCAGCCTGTCACTGTCCACCTCCAAGAGTACTCCAGGCCTGTCTTCTCTGCATCTTCCATCAAACAGACCCACACAGCAAAGAGTTCCTCCCTCTTACCCTTCTCCCTGTAAAACCTGGCTAACCCAGCTCTCAGCCTCTCCTCAGATGACACATGTTCCATGCTCCCTTCCACTTTGGTGTCCCTCTGCTGGGCTCTTTCCAGTACTTCCTGTACTGAGGAGCCCAAAACCAGTTGAAGTAATTCACACATGGTCCTGCGAGTACCAAATCCAGAAGGATGGTTACGTCTCTTGACTGGGATCCTGCTAATGGGTGGGTGGCTTGGACTAGATGATCTTTTGAGGTCCCTTCCAGTCCCTGATGGTCTGTGATTCTGTGAAGCTGCCCGTCAGTGCTGCTGTTAACCCTTCATTCCCACACAGGCACTAACAGTGATGCCAATGTGTGTTTTCCAGCTTGCAAAACCATGCTGCCCTCCGCGGGGTGTTTTACTGCCAAGTCCACTACAAGCAGATGGCTGGAGCCAAGACAGAAAGGCTGAAGCCCTGGCTGGGAGACCATCAGGTTGAGCGGGTGGCAATGGTGGGCAGAGAGCCACAGTCCCAGGACTCGTATACAAGTCGGGCCAAAGGCAAGATGGAAGCAAGAGAGAAACCCACGTCGCTCCACGCGCGGTGCAGCTTGCAGCTGGCTGAGCCCAGGCAGGGGCTGAGCAGCAGGTCTGCCCAAGTAGGGAACAAGCTCAGAGCAGGCTGGCCACCTTCAAAGGCAGCTTTGTTGGCTGTAGATGGAAAAGCTGGAAAGGGAATGTGTTCCTGGGAAAAGCTGGTGCTAAACCTGCAAACCCAGCAGGCTGCAGGTAGCAGGGTGATGCTCAGGGATCAGGAGGGGAAATCAGAAGTGGAGAAGGAAAGCTTCTTACCTGGTGTCAACTCCACCAAGGAAAGAAAGCAGTTGTGTTCCTGGCTCAGGATCGGAGAACGAAGAGACAGTCGAAGGTCTGGGGATGTGCCCAAAGCAAAGGGAGAGGGCAAAGTGTCCCAGCGGGTGGCTGCGATCCAGCAGGGCAAAGCCCACCTGAAGGGAGGATCTGCCTCTGCCTCCTCTCCTCTGGTCCTGAAGCCTGTGAAACCCCTGCCTCGAGGCTCTCTTGTCCACCACAGCACACACCAGGGCACTAAACCCACCAGCTGGGTGCACCTGAGGAGCACAGGAGGCCCTGCTGCAGAGCTCCAAGGGAAGGGAAGCCATGCCTGTGGGTCTGTAAGCACAGCCAGCAAAGGAGGAACGACGCCTGCAATGACAGATGACAAGCCTGAACTGACCATAGCCACCCCAGCTTCTGCAGAAGACAATCATCTTGGAGAGAGACTGAACAGCCCACAGCCCATCTGTGTGCCAGGAGAGCCTGGACTCAGAAACTCCTCCAGCAGAGAGCTAAAACGTGATGCTGGGGGTGTCAGTCCTGCTGACGATGGAGCTGAAGAAGCCCACTGCCCCTCTGGTGTGTCAAGCTCCCCTTACCTGTCCTCTGGCTCCTTGGAGATGGGAGAACTCACCGTTTCACCTGAAGTCACTGATGGGGTTAATGAGAAATCAAAGGCAGATGCTGATGAGTTCCCTGAGCTACCAGTGAGCTTGGGGGCAAATAAACAACCATCCAGCAAAAGCCCTTTGCATGGAGTTGAGAACAGAGGCGTGGGAGCTGAGAAGACAGAAGGTGAACCAGTAGGTACACCAGGGCTTCAGGAAGAGGCCAGAGCTGAGCACACACCTAAGGAGAGCAGAGCAGAGAAGAACAGAGTGTTCTCACCCAGCTTGCCAGATAGGACAGATGACCACAGAGTGCCTTGTCTACAAGAAGCAGAACCTCAGGACACGTGTGGCCTGCTGGCAGCTACCTCTCGTGAGGCTGTTTCGAGACCCGATAGCGAATCACCTGGCGTGGACTTTCCAGCATCAGCAGTCACTCCTCTGGAAGAGCACTGTGACACTGGGCCCTTGCACCATGGAGTACAAGGCAACTCCAAGGCAAAGGATGCTAAAGAAGTTCTTAGTGGAAACCACCTTCATGTTCTTGAGCAGCCAGCTGGGACATTAGACCCTTCCAAACCAGACATAACCTTGGACAAACCCAGAGATCCTCCAGTGGGTGGAGAAAAATTGGATCTGAAACTCCCAGAGGAAGGCACTGAGCAGATATCAAGGGCTGGTGCCCAGAACAAGGAGACCAGAGGCAGTCAAGCCAGCAGAGAGATGTTAGGTAAAAGCTCCAGGCTTCGGGGAAACCCCTTCACTACACTGTTTGGTTCTGAAGACAAAGGCAACACTCCCAGGAAGGAAACAACGACCCAGAGGAAACCCAGTAAGCCCCAGTCAGCCCTTGCCACTTTGTTTGGTTACTCCTCAGAGAAGAAACAGGGTCCACAGGGGAAACCTGCAAGACCCTCAGAACAAGCAAACATTGACAAGGGGCCAGAAAAGCCACAGGGCCACCTCAGCAGCTCCAGCCAAGACAAACAGAAGGCCTCCAAGAAAGATCATCTGTCACAGCCAGGGAAGATAGAGGGGCTCCCCAGACATGTCCAAGAGAGCTCTGGAGGCTTCTCAGATGCTCCTGAGGTGAAGGAGACCAACACCCTGTTGTTAGCTCCTGTCACAAGTATTTCATGCGATGACAAACCCAACAGAACCGAACTTAACATCCATGACCAACTGGCTTTAAATAGTCAGCCTTGTCAGCAAGAGGACAGCTGTGGGTCCTCTCTCATGACAGCACAGGGAACTCAGCAAGAAGCAGCAGTAACTTTGGGAGGGGGAACAGACCTTCTGTGTTCTCCTCCAGACTTTATGCCTGCAGCTGGTAGCAGCAAAACTCTCTTCAGGGAAGGAAGTCTGCATGATGCTCTAGAACTTCAGGACCTCTTGAGCTTGGACATCCAGGACACAGTGGCAGAGGGTGGGAGATGTTTTGCACTGGGCCATTCAGTACAGCCACCCCAAGGGGCTGTGGACGTCCTGGGGGACAACAGCCTTTTGTGTTCTGGAGGACAAGGGTTTCCCAGCGTAGCAAGTGAGACTCCAAACCCAGACCTGGAAAGCCCAGGGGCTGAAGAGCCACCCTGCTTGGATCCAGATCTTTCAGAGTTGTGCCAGGAAATCCCAGCAGAAGCAGAGGCCCCACTGGTGCTGTGGGACACCTCCAGTCTCTCGCTTCTTGCTGAACAGGATGAGACTGATATTAGAGACCCAAAAGAGATTGAGAGCTGCGCACTGCTGCAGCAGCTGGGTCTGCAGCTCCAGGCTCCAAAGGCTGTAGAAGACACGTTTGAGCTGGACCTTGGTGCTGAAGCCTCAACAGACAAACATCTTTCCGTGCAGGAAGACAGTTTCCCCCCAGGGTCCATGTTCACCAGGCATTCTTCTGGAACCTTTCATCAGGGTGCCTTCGGTCCTTTTGATTTTGATTCAGCTGAAATGGTTCAGGGGGCTCCTGAAAAAATTAATGGGAGCAGGGAAACATCAGGAGTTGAAGAAGGCTTTGAGAATCTCTCTTATGCAGACCTGAACGTGGAAAACGATGGCCTCTTCGACCAGGAGTTCTTCATATAGATGAAAAGCAAGATTCTATGAAAGCACCCGCAGCACGAGGCAGCTGGTCTGGGAACTGAAACATCAATCCATGAAATCAGTTTGGAAATCCCCAGTTCCTCTGGCACAAGGCACATTCTGTTGTGCACAGGCTGACCTACCAACCACACAATTATTGAGGGTGAAATAGACCTCCAAGATCATCCGGCCCAGCCCATGACCTAACATCACCACATCAGCCAGACCAGGGCACCAAGTGCCACATCCAGTCTGTCCTTGAACATCTCTGGGGATGGGACTCCACCACCTCCCTGGGCAGTCCAGTCCAGGCTCTGATCACCCTTTCAGTGAGGAAGGGCTTCCTAACACCCAACCTAACCCTCCACTAGCACAGTGTTTGTGCTTTAAGAAGCAAAGTTTGAGATCTCCATCCTGGTCAAGGGTCAGTGCTGGGGCCAGTCCTATTCAATCTACTCATTAATGACTTGGGTGAGGGATTAGAGAGCACTGCCAGCAGGTTTGCTGATGGCACAGAGCTGGGAGGAGTGGCAGACCCCCCAGCAGGCTCTGCTGCCTTTCAGTGGGACCTGGACAGGCTGGAGAGCTGGGCAGGGAAACATTGAATGAACTAGAACAAGGGCAGTGTGGAGTCTGGCATCTGGGCAAAAACAACCCCAGGGACTAGGATAGGTTGGGGACTGACCTGTTGGAGAGCAGTGTAGGAGAAAGGGAGCTGGGGGTTCTGGTGGTCAGCAGGACGACCATGAACCAGCAATGTGCCCTGGTGGGCAAGAAGGCCAACAGCATCCTGAGGTGGATCAGAATGGAGGTGGCTGGCAGATCAAGAGAGGTTCTCCTCCCCCTCTACTCTGCCCTGGTGAGACCACACCTTGGATATTTTGTCCAGTTCTTGGCCCCCCAATTCCAGAAGGACACGGAGCTGCTGGAGAGAGTCTAGTGCAGAGCCACCAAGATCATGAAGGGAGTAGAACGTGTCCCTGATGAGGAAAGACTGAGGGAGCTGGGTCTCTTTAGCTTGGAGAAACAGACACTAAGAGTTATATTTTTGTTTATATATGTTTATATTTATAAACACTAATGTCTATAAATATGGGAAGGGCAGGTGTCAGGAGGATGGAGCCAGGCTCTGCTCAGTGGCATCTAGTGGTAGGACAAGGGGCAATGGGTGTGAGCTGGAACAGAGGAGGTTCCACATCAATATGAGAAGGAACTTCTTCCCGGTGAGGATGACAGAGCCCTGGAAGGGGCTGCCCAGGGGGGTTGTGGAGTCTCCTTCACTGGAGATGTCTAAGACCCACCTGGATGTGTTCCTGTGTGACTTGGTCTAGGTGATCCTGCTGTGGCAGGAGGATTGGACTGGATGATCTTTCGAGGTCTCTTCCAATCCCTGATGGTCTTTGATTCTGTGGCCAGTGCTCAGGTCCCAGTCGAGAACACTGCAAGAACTGGCTCCACTGTGAAGAAACTCCAAGAGACCAACGAGCACCTCTTTTTCTGAACTCAGGAGTTTTCTGCAGAGGAGATCGTCTTCACAATCTGCTGCCAAAGAGGACAAATAGACATCCAGAGATTAATCTAACCCAAAACATTGTGCAACGTTTCCCCTTAAGTCTTGCCTTAATTATAGTGTCATCTTGTACCCCTCACCTTTTTCCTTCAGTAGGCTGGCTATAATTAGCCTTCACTTGCTATAATTAGCCTCCACTTGCTATAATTAGCCTCATTGTAGATGATGAGCTAAGATAAGTGAAATTATCTTGCAAAGGTCACCCGGTCAGAAGAACACGGGAGGAAAGGGGACAACTGGTTGACAACCAGTTGGCCAGGAATCAGCAGGGTGCCCAGGTGGCACAAAGGGCAATGGCATCCTGGCTTGTGTCAGCAATAGTGTGGCCAGCAGGACTAGGGGTGTAATTCTCCCCCTGTAGTGGGCATTGGGGAGGCCACCCCTCGAGTACTGGGGGCAGTTCTGGGCTCCTCACTTCCAGAGACTGAGGGGCTGGAACGGGTCCAGAGGAGCAACGAGGCTGGGGAAGGGACTGGAGGGAGAGTCTGATGAGGAGAGGCTGAGGGAGCTGGGGGTGTTTAGCCTGGAGAAGAGGAGACTCAGGGGGGACCTTCTCCCTCTCTACAACTACCTGTAGGGAGGTTGGAATCAGGTGGGATTTGGGCTCTTCTCCCAGGCAGCCAGCACCAGGATAAGAGGGCAGGGCCTGAAGTTGCCAGGGAAGGGTTAGGTTGGATGTTAGGAAGCCCTTCCCCATGGAAAGGGTGATCAGACACTGGAATGGACTTCCCATGTAGGTGGTGGAGACCCCATCCCTGGAGGTGTGTAAGGAGAGACTGGATGTGGCACCTAGTCTGTGTGAATGTGGTGATGTTAGGTCCTGGGCTGGGCTGGATGATCTGAGAGGTCTTTCCCAGCCTCAGTGATTGTGTGATTGTGTGAAAGAGCACCCAGATCTCCCGAAGCCTTAGGGCATGGGAACTTCACTAGGTCTGCTCTCCCCGTAGAGTTGCAGTTCAACCCTCCCTGATTGCCCTTTGCTGCCTTGAGTTCGATGGTGTAGAGTTAACAATTACACTGAAGATAAACAGAGTCAAAGCCAGCACACGTGTGTCAAGGGAAGGATCATGGATCACATCACTTTATCACTTCACCTGTTCTAATCAGCTGTCTGTGAAACATTAAAAATAAGGGTCCAGATGTTAAAATAATTGATTTTTAAAATAAAAATAACCAAACAAACATTCTGTCTGCCTCACCAGTGCCTACACAACCCTGGCTCTGTCAGGTCTGCTGAAGGAACCATAGAATCATAGAACCATAAGGGGTTGGAAGGGACCTCGAAAGATCATCTAGTCTGATCCTCCTGCCACAGCAGGATCACCTAAACCAAGTCACTCAGGAACATGTCACAGAATCATAGAACCATAAGGGGTTGGAAGGGACCTCGAAAGATCATCTAGTCTGATCCTCCTGCCACAGCAGGATCCCCTAGACCAAGTCACAGAGGATCAAGCTGCTTGATGACTGTATCTGCTGGGGAACACAGAGATGTCCTTCAGAGTTGCATAACTCTCCTGATTAGATGCTGCAACTGGTCTCACCTTGAGATGGGACAGGAAACCGTGTCAGAGGTGTTGCCCTGCTTGAAACACAGCCAAGCTGCCCTTAGAGGCCAGAGCCTTGTCTTCTCCAGGCTGAACAGTCTCAATTCAGCCTGTCCTCACAGCAGAGGTGCTTCAGCTCTCTCTGATCATCCTTGCGTCCCTCCTCTGGACTCACTCCAACAGTTTCATGTTCTTCTTACATTGAAGACTCCAGAAATGGATGCAGGACTCTAGGTGGGTTCCCATGAGAGCATGGCTTGGATTTGACTGTGCTGGTCTACCAGTTGGACTTGGTGGTCTTAAAAGTCTTTTACAACCTAAATGATTCCATGATATTAAGAAGATGGGAAAAGCAGGAACACCAGAGCACAACAGAGGGGTTGTGGAGTCTCCTTCACTGGAGAAGTTTAAAACCCACCTGGATATCTTCCTGTGCGAGTTGGTCTAGGTGATGCTGCTGTGGCAGGGTGATTGGACCGGATGATCTTTCGAGGTCCCTTCCAATCCCTGATGATTCCATGATACAAATCTGTTCTGGTCACCTTTCACTCTTTGCTGGACTTGGCCAGGATGGACTTCATAGCAGCTCCTATGGGGACAGGCTTTGGACTTGTGCTGGGAACGCTGTTGATAACATGGGGATGTTCTCCTTACTGCTGAGCAGAGCTCACACAGAGCCAAGGGCCTTCCTGCTCCTCACCCACCCCACCAGCGAGCAGGCTGGGGGTGCACAAGGAGCTGGGAGGGGACAGAGCCGGGACAGCTGAGCCCAACTGGCCAAAGGGCTGCTCCACAGAGCAGGATGTCTTGCTCAGCAGTAAAAGCTGGGCAAGAAGGAGAACGTCCAGTCTGATGGCGTTTGCATTCCCAAGGCCCTACCACAAGTGATGGAGCCCTGCTTTCCTGGAGGAGCTGACCACCTGCCTCCCCACGAGGAGTGAGCAGTGCTTTGCTTTGCTTGAGCTCGTGGCTTTTGCTTTACCTTAGTCACCAGCTGTGGTTAAACCACAACAGCCCGGGCTGGTGCCCAGCTCAAAGTGTTTGAGATAACGAGAGATTCGACTGGGATGTGTTGCATGGAATTTACAGCTGCTGTTGCTGCTGAGCTACTAATTGACAGGCTCCCGTGCTGGCCACAGGGCTCGCTCGCCTCGCTGTGCCATCCGGTCCGGGGCTCATTAGTGGCAGCTCTTCACTTTCCCTGCTAGCCACGCTGCTTATCGCCGGTGCTGCTGCTGTGCCTGGAATGTTCTGAGAGCAGCAGCGGTGACGTGCCCGGGCACCAAGGCCACCGCTGCTGATCTGCTGCCCCACCACACGGACTGGGAGAGCAATGTGAATTCCACTCCAAGGGACTGGAGTGACCTGTGGATGAAGCTACATGGGATTAGGACACCATGAAGTGTCTGTGGCCGTGAATAAGCCCATGCCAGAGCAGGTGTCACAGAACCACAGAAGATAAGGGACTGGAAGGTGGAAAGATCATCCAGTCCAGTCCCCCTGCCACAGTAGGATCCCCTAGATAAAATCACACAGCAACAGCTGAGCTCAAGTCCAGGTGGGTCTAAAACATCTCCAGAGGAGATGACTCCACAGCACCCCTGGGCAGCCCCTTCCAGTGCTCTGTCACCCTCACTGGGAAGAAGTTCCTTCTGGTATTTATGTGAAAACTCCTATGTTCCAGCTTACAATCCATCACTAGATGACATCCTTGTCCTATCACTAGATGACATCAAGAAGATCCTGGCTCCATCCTCCTAACACTCACCCTTTCCATATTTATAGACATTAATGAGGTCACCCCTTCTCCAAGCTCGAGAGATCCAGCTCCCTCAGCCTCTCCTCATAAGGGACTCCAGGCTGGGACATGACAGGCTGTCACAGAATCACAGAATCATTCAGGTTAGAAAAGACCCCTGGGATCATCAAGTCCAACCATCAACCCCACTCTACAAGTTCACCCCTGAAACAGATCCCCAACACCCCATCTAAGTGACGTTTAAACTCATCAAGGGTTGGGGACTCAACCACCACCCTGGGCAGCCCAGTCCACTGCCTGGCCACTCTCTCTGGGAAGAATTTCTTCCTGATGTCCAGTCTAACCCTCTCCTGATGGAGCTTGAAGTCCTTCCTCTGCTTCTGTCGCTCATGACCTGTGAGAAGAGACCAGCACCAACATCTCTACAGTGTGCTTTCAGATAGTTTTAGGAGTGATGAGGTCTCCCCTCAGCCTCCTCTTCCTCAGACTAAACAGCCCCAACTCTGTCAATCTCTCCTCAATCTCTCCCCACCCTGTCCCCAAGAGTGGCAACTTGTGCTGGCCCCAAGAACAGGGAGGGAATGGCTGGTGACAAAGTACGCCCGGGAGGATGGCAGCAAATCATCGTGATGGATTCATGTGCTGATACGGGCGCCCAGTTTATCACCCCTGATTAGAGGTTTAGTGCTCCCGTGGCTTAAACATTAATATTGGCCTATTTAAGCCGCGTGTCCTCGTGCGTTCTGCCCACAGAGGCAGTCACAATGACGGAGTTCGGGGACATCATCAGTGCTGTGGGAGAGTATGGGCTCTACCAGAAACTGCTGGTACTGATCATCTCCCTTTCACAGCTCCTTGTTCCCTTCCACATGATTGGCCAAGTGTTCATGGCTGTGGAGGTGCCCCATCACTGCAACACCAGCTGGATCTGTGCCATCGGCCCCAACCTCACCGAGGAAGAGCAGCTGAACCTCACCCTGCCCCGCGATGAGAACGGGGAGTACGAGCAGTGCTCCATGTACTCACCGGTGGACTGGGACCTCGAGTCCATCCAGGCGTACGGCCTGAACGCCACGGAGAAGTGCCACAGCTGGGTCTACCCCTCGGCACAACCGCCGTCGCTGCTGACCGAGGTCTGTAGCCACCTTCTGATACTCTGGGGGTACGGAAGGGATGGGACGGGCATGTGGTCTTCTTGAGCTGGGTAATCCAACACCAGCTGCGGTGCAGTCAGACTGATGTTTACAATGGGTGCCCTGGGACCTTGATACCATCACAGAGGTTGCAGCTGCAGTCCCTGGGAGGTTGCTGCAAGAAGACGATGCTGTAGGACGGCCAGAGGCAGAGATAAGAGATAGTGGCTGAGTCCAGAACATGCTCAGCCCACGATCCCTCCCCTTTCCTGAATCCAGGCCCTTGAACCCATGACGTATCTTGCCTGGAGGGACCTTTTGGGTGTCCCTATCAGAGTTTCCCTTAGTCTTCAGGCTGGTTGCCCTCACACTAAAAGCTTTTACCTTCCAATTGCTTGTTGCTGATATTTCTGCAGTTTCCCAGACCTTCAGCAGTGCAACAGGCCATCCCATGGGTCTTGAACTTGGGCAAAGACTCTGTCAGCATCTCCAGCTTCCCCTTCTCTACACCAACCACCCCTTTGTCCCTCTACCTCCCCCTGCCTTTGCAGCCAGAGAAGCATCCTGCTAGGACTGTGATCCCAAAGTCCCTTCAACCAGGAGGCTCCCACGGGGGTGGCCTGGGTTGGGAAGGGAGTCCTGCAGTTCCCAGCACTCAGGAGATGTTCCCCACAAGGAAGAGACAGGCAGAGCAACTCATACACCTGTCTCACCTCTGATTGTGTCCTACATGCACGCCATGGAGGCTTGTGTCTCTGTGAGTGGGCCCTCTGTTCCCAGAGCCTGGGGCAGGAGCTTGGGTACCCAGCTCTGGGGTCCACCATGGACCAGAAGATGTTGTCATCCTCAGAAAGCAGCAGGTGTCTGTCAAGAACAAAAGCATCTGTGATTCCTTCCTCCAGTTCGACCTGGTGTGTGACAGAAAGGACCTGCACGACATCTCCGAGTCCATCTACATGGCAGGGCTTCTCCTAGGAGCCATGATCTTTGGGCCACTAAGTGACCGGTAAGGAAATGCAGTGACCTTCCCTGAGTTATTGCCCAATACACAGGGACAGGCCAGCTGAGAGTTTGGGTTGCCCACTCCCTCTTCAGGGCTCGATCCCCTTACCTGAGCAAGCACATTTGGGGCCACCTGGCTCTTCTCTAGATGTCTGAGGGTTTAGAAGAGAGCGAAGCGTTTACAGCCTCATTGGGGTGTCATAGAAATTATGTCTCAATACCCAGAGGTGTACCCAGGGATTGCAGAAGGGATTGTTGGGCACAGAGGTGGATCCACCTTCAGCTGCCTTAACCAGACCGTGTGTCACTCCTTCACACGATCACAGAATCATTCAGGTTGGAAAAGACCCTTGGGATCATCAAGTACAACCACCAACCCTACTCTCCACGTTCACCCCTACACCAGACTCCACAACACCACATCTAAGTGTCTTTTAAACTCATTTAGGGGACAGTGACTCAACCACCACCCTGGGCAGCCCATTCTGCTGCCCTTCCTTGCGGCTCTGCTCAGATCATGGTGACCTAGACCAAAGCCCTCAGCTCTCTGCAGGACACGGCCATAGAGATGATGTGGAAGGGAGCAGAACAGAGCACGTGGATTCTCCTGTCTCACAGAGGAGCCAGCACTGCAGATCCTCAGTGCTCTCAAGAGAGGGGACAGGGGCCCTTCAAGGGCTGGTTCTTTCAGCAGCATCTCCTCTGCTGTTACGAGCACCATGGCGCTGCTTTTCCTGATGGCTAACTCCTAGGATGAAGCTTTTCTTCACACGGGTGACAAATCCACTCTGGTGTGAACGGTTCTCAAGTCACTTTGCTTTCTAGCTGGCCTCCTCCCCATCCCCACAAGGTCTCCCTGGGTACCAGCTGTCCCTTCTCTTTTCCCACCCCAGCATTGGCCGACGGCCGGTCTTTCTGATCGCCATCGTCCTCGAGGGCTTGTTCGGTCTAGGAATTGCCTTTGTGCCCCACTTCTACATGTTCATGGCCTTCAGATTCATCGTGGGGACTTCCGTGTCAGCAGTGCTGATCACGACCTCGGCCTTGGGTGAGTAGGGTGCCCTCACCCAGCGCCAGGCCAGCGTGGCCACATGAGATGCAAGGACTGAAGACGGTGCTGCACGTTCAGCAAAGGGTGACCCTGGACCTGTGTTGTTGTTCCCAGCTAGCGAATGGGTGGGCATCCCCTACCGGCCGCAGGCGGTGCTCATAACCCACATCTTCTCCGCCGTCGGGCAGATTATTCTGGCTGGCCTGAGCTACGGCATCCGCAACTGGAGGCTGCTGCAGATCGCGGGGTCTGCTCCTGTGTTTGTCCTCCTCATCTACATCTGGTAAGTGGGACCAGGGCAGATCCTCTCGAAGATGTGACACCAAGGTGCACGAGGAGCCGGTGGCTCAGGAGCAGGCTGAGGCTCCACCATCACAGGGCAGATGCTGGAGGCACTGGTGCAGAGCTCAGCACTTCTCCTTGGAGCTCTGCTCCTCTGACAGCAGCAGATACTTTGCCTCAGGTGTTCCAATGGCTGGGAAACCTTTCCAGATGTTGGGTACTTAGAACCCTCCACCGCGTGTGATGCCCAGTGCTTGGGGGTGTGGTTGCAGGGGATGAGGAAACTCAGCAGGTCTCAGCGGCAGCTCCTGGTTTCACATCACTGGCAGGGTGCTACCAGAATCGGCTCGGTGGCTGGTGACAAAAGGCAGGACAGAAGCAGCTAAGAAGGTCCTTCAGAAGGCAGCGTCCATCAACAAGCGCACCATCCCACCAGGACTCCTGGAGCAGGTACCTCTAATGGCAGCTGGAGGTGCCTGTTGCCTCCAGAGCCTTCCCTTGCTCTGGGCTTTGCAGCAGCCAGGGCAGCCGAGCTCCTGTGATGAAGGTCTGCCCATGCCCACGGGGCAGGGTTTGGGGATGGGCTGTGGGTGGGTGCAGCCTCAGCTGTGCTCTGCAGAGACAAGGGCAGGGACAAGCCACAGCTTCTGCTGGGGCTCAGGTTCCTGGAGTCCACCCGGGCATCTGGAAAGGACTCAAACCCTTCCCTGGGCTTCTGGCTGGGGACTGCAGGAGTGATGAGGATGAGCAGCAGCTCTGTCTAGGCTGTGGTTTCCCAAGCCTGAAGTGGGGGTCACCTCCTTGCCCACCCAAAAGGTCCTGCTTTGGGGAAAGTGTTTGTCCTGAGGAACCTCTCAGTCATCAAACCAGTGCGTTGGACACCCAGAGCACAGATGCTGGAGCCCAGCTCCGTGGGGCTCCCTTCCCTCCCAGAGCAGCTGGGAGTCACAAGCTCATCCCGCTGGGGCTCTGCTTTGACTGCAGATGGCAAGGAGCAAGCCATGGGCTTCCTGTGCCTGGTTTGACTCTGGCTTCCTGCCTTTTCAAGCTGAAGGTTGAGCAACAGACCAAGTCTGGAAGTGTCCTGGATCTCATGCGGAAGAAGCACCTCCGGAAGGTGACTTTGATCATGGCCTGCACCTGGTAAGAGACATCTCCTGCTCCCCTCTTCCTCAGCCCCTGGGTGGGAACAAGAGATGGAGAGGTGGTAACAACTGTAAATCCACTTGATGTTATTTTCAGGGTCATATTTCTGTCTGTGTGGCCATCTGCTGTCTTTTCTTCTCCTTATATTGGGCTGGGGAAACTGTACTGGACTATCTTGTCTGGATATGAGGAGAAGGTGGCCGTTCAAGACCGTGTGGGTTTCATTAAGAAGTCTGGAGTAATTTCACATTAGGTGCAACCAGCATCCTATTTTTTGAGGATAAATCCCCAGAAAGCCCATGTGGGGTGACAGAGCCCTGGAACAGGCTGCCCAGGGGGTTGTGGAGTCTCTTCCTCTGGAGATGTTTAAGACCCACCTGGGTGCGTTCCTGTGTGGCTTGGTCTAGATGGTCCTGCTGTTGCAGGGGGATGGACTAGATGATCTTTTGAGGTCCCTTCCAATCCCTACTGATTCTATGACTCTATGATTCTATGTTCTATTCCATTTTATCTCCATCTCAGGTTTGCTGACAGCCTTGTCTACTATGGGCTGAGTCTGAATGTGACAGGTTTTGGTCTGGACATCTACCTGACCCAGCTGGCCTTGGGTGGGGTGGAATTACCAGCTCGAGTGTTGTGCATTTTCCTGCTGCAGTGGTTTGGGAGGAAGAAACCTCAGGCCATTCTGCTGCTGCTGTCCGGCGTGTTGTGTTTCATCATCGCTGGCATCCCTGAAGGTGAGCAGCCTCTTCCCAGCCTGAGAGCACCGTCCAGCAGAGGTCCAGCCAGCTCTATCCTGGTTCAAACCCAGCCTCCCAGTCCAGCTGGTCTCAGACCCACACTCACTCCAAGGGGCTGAGCTGTCCTAAGTGCCATAGCCCAAGGACTCTTCTCCTTAAGAGCAGTGCCTACTGGCCAGGCTGTGTCCACCGCATGCCACCACTCACAAGACAACTCCATCTACCTTACACCAACACCTCCTCTCAGAAGAGTGTCTTTCAAGCCAACCAGGTCTACTTTCTTCAGAGGAGCAGGAAAAGCAGGTGTCCCCTCCCCACCTGTGTCTGCCTCGTGCGTGCAGAACCCTGCTGCTCTGCTAGTGCTCTGAGTAAGGCTGAAGGACAGGGATGGGCTGCGCGATGCTTTCAAGCCCAAGGATGTGCTGTTTCAAAGCAAGCACTCCCTGAAGACCTGTGGTGGCTCAGTGGTTCACTCCAGTTGCAGAATTAGGAGCCACAGGAGAAAGCTGGGTTCTCTCAGCCAGTTACCCAGAGGATATTTTGGAGGAAAAGGTGCCCTGGGGACGATTTCCACTGAGTTAGGTGGTAGATTTGCTTGGTGAGACCATGGGAAAGGGTTGTCCTGAGACACTCCAATTCAGGGCACCTGGCTCCCAAGTGAACCTTCTCCTTGAAGGTCACAGCGGTGGTCTTTCCTCCTCCTCCTCTCAGATCAGCCTGTAGCAGCCACTGTCCTGGCCGTCATTGGCAAGTTTACAGCCACAGCTGCCTTCTCCACCTCCTATGTCTACTCTGCAGAGCTCTTCCCCACTGTCATCAGGTGAGGTCTCCCCTTCATCAGAACTTACTTGCCCAATGGCTCATGGAAGCCTGTGGCAAGACCCTGGTGGGCCCCATGGCTGTACTCAGTGGGCCAGCGGATTCCAAGCCTTGCCCACACCTCCCACTGCCCTTCATGTCCCCAGGCAGACCGGTGTGGGGCTGTGTTCGACACTGGCGCGTCTGGGAGGGATCCTGGCCCCACTGATTCGCCTCCTGAGCCAGTACCACAGGGCCATCCCCATGGCCATGTACGGGAGCGCTCCTGTGGTGGTGGGACTGCTCTGCTTCCTGCTGCCTGAGACACGTGGCGTCGACCTGGCAGATGACCTGGGGGCGCCTGCTTCCAAGTCAAGGTGGATACCTGGAGCTCCAAACTTAAGGCTAGAACAATCTAAAGCTGCCAATTTAAGGCAGAGAGAAAAGAAGATGGAGGCAACATCATCTCCTCCGCTTTCCTTCTTGTCTTTGTCAGCAGGAACCTGGAAAATGCATCCAAGGAAGACACCACAGGGAAGGGAGTAGAGTTGGAAAAGGATGTCCACAAAAGCTCAGAGAACAAGTCATGAAGGACAGGCAGACACTGAATGTGTTGTCTGATCCAATATATCTTGAGGCAGACCAGTGGGGTTGGCTGGACACTGGTCGTTGAGATGATCAGTATCAGAACATCCATGGCCAGAAGGAGAGGACATCTGGGTCACGCTGCATCTGCAAAAGATGCCCAGGTGTTGAGGTGGGGTTAATGGGTTCCGTTTCCAAGTCTTCAGAGGAGCAGTCTGTATTTATGTTTTGTTCTCTCTGAGCAGCTGTGGAAGTTTCCTGACTTGTGCATGTTCTTCTTGTACCCCCCTCCCCTTGTTGCTCTTAGCCTCTAGGTGGATATTGGGAATGTCCCCGTGGGCTATTGGCAGCCCCGTGGCTGGACAGAGTGAAGGAGAAGGAGAGGAGAGCAGAGGGTTTGGCAGCCCGAGCGTCCCAGGGTGCTGAGCAGCTGCTCTGAGGAGCCCAGGAAGCAGGTGCCTGATACCAGGGAGCTGGTGGTGGGTTGGGTTTGGCCAGGCGTGTGTGTGGCGCCTCCAGCTCTTCCTCCAGCTCTCCCTCTAGAGTGTCCACCAAGCTCCTTGGCTTGGGAAGAGCAGGCTGTCAGCTGGACTTCCACGTCACCCTCTGGCTGATGTGGAGGTCCCGGGCGCCGTTCGGGTAGGGAGCCGAGGAAGTCTTGGTACAGTATTATTTCCTCTTCTGCCCACAAGCCATGGGGACCTCCTTGTTCATTTGTGTTTTGGTGCTGAGAAAGGTGGGACTCGACCTGCTCAAATCACCTGTCTACGTCCTCTCCATGAGGAGCTGTGGAAGATTCCTAAATTGTACAACGTACGCTGCAGCCACACATCTACTAAACTGGGTGGGCTCCTGGCCAGTTACTTCCAGTCAAGTTCAGCCCTTAGCAGGGAGCTCGGTTGGCTGCTGCCAGCACAGACACAGCACCTTAGCATCATCTAGTCGTGCAAAGCAAGGAGAAGGGTGAGCTCCTTCCCTGCCCTACTGGTTCTCAAGCAGAGGCTGTATTTGGTGCCCTCCCATGAAGGTATCTCCTCAAACCACAGCACTGCTCTTGGTGGTGGAAGGCTGATCGCTCCAGTTTGTAGCATCCTTCTGTTTCCCCTTGCTTTGTACTGTAGTAAATGGTGCTTTGAAGGCTGGGCCCTCCTACATCCTGGTGGTGATACGTGTTTTCTGCCTTGGCTCTGGTGCACAACATCCCCTCAGTGCCACCTGGGACCCGGCCATGGCTGGAGATGGGGCAGAGCATTTGCACCACCTGGGCTTTGGCCTCGACTCACTGCACAGAGACGTGAGCGCCGCGTTAGAGCCGCTTCTCCTCACCACCTCACTGATACCGTGCCGGTCCCGGTCTACAAGCTTTGCTCTGGACTTGGGACTCTCCCAGCGTGGGCTTGGGGTAATGTCCTGTAGTCAAAGGGCAAGGTCTGAGATCCTCACAGCTCTGCCCCACAGCCGGGTTTACAAACAGCAGAGTTTGTTGGTGCCGCTGGCACAGGTTGTCTCCATGGCGCTGGCTGGGCTTCTCAGGCAACAGAAGCTGTTTCACCCTGGACCTAGTTGCCTCACCTTGGGGAACAGGGCCAGGCCGGGCTCTGCTGTCTCTCCATGAATTAGATCCCTCTGGCCCTTCCAAATCAGCTTCTGCAGCAACACAAAGGCTCTGATGCTGGAACCAGAGTCTCCTCCAAAGTGAAAATGAAAGCAGAGAGGTTTTACCCTGAACACAGGCACGAGTGAGGGTGTAAACCCAGCAGCAGACCTCCACTCCCATGTCTTAGACAAGAAGGTCTGAAGAAGGCTTGAACAAGGCTTGAACATTGATTCATACAACTTAGCAGCCCCTCCACCACGTCCTCGGCTTTTGCTCGCTACTGTGAAGCTATTCAGGTGCTCTTCAGACCAAAAATGAATGATGGTTTGAAGAACCATCCAGTGTTCTCCAAACTAACCAAGTGCAGTGGTCTGGAGAAGAGCAGATGAAAGGAACCATCAGCTTGGTGGAGGTGTGAATGAGATAGAAGCAGAAGTCCACCACATTCACTCGGACACCTTTATTTATGAAGTGAGCCACAACAAAGAGCCTCAGAACAGAATTCCACGAAGTAGCCATGAAGTAGTCACTTAGTAGTTGTAGTTTGCTCCAAGCTAATCCCTCTGCATTTACCTTAAACACCCTCTTTTCCATGAGGTCTGAAGGAGTCAGCTCCCACCATTTGTCAAGGAAAGAGAGGGCCCTCCAGCAAAGGACCCAGCTTCGACTGGACTAGATGACCTTTTGAGATCCCTTCCAATCCCTAATGTTCTGTGGTTCTGTGATTCACTGAACAGGAGCACCGTGGCCAAACCTTTGAAGAGCAGTGCCAGTGAGAAGATGACACCACAGGCAGCCAAAAACTCTGTCCTCAGCAAAGTGCACTCCATGGGATACTCTGATCCATGGAAAACACACGTGTATGACAGCAGGGAGCAGACAGTCTGCTTCAGAAGCTGCTCGACGCGGCCTTTGAGCTGCAGATGGACAGCTGGGAGACCACCACCGCGTAAATTCTGGGCTGCATCTGTACTGAGTCACTGGTAAAAGAGTCACAGACTCATAGAACCATCAGGGATTGGAAGGGACCTCGAAAGATCATCCAGTCCAATCCCCCTGCCACAGCAGGATCACCTAGACCAAGTCACACAGAAACACATCCAGGTGGGTCTTAAACATCTCCAGATATGGAGACTCCACAACCCCCCTGGGCAGCCCCTTCCAGGGCTCTGTCACCCTCACCATGAACAAGTTCCTTCTCATACTTCAATGGAGCGTCCTCTGTTCCAGCTGACACCCATTGCCCCTCATCCTATCACTAGTTGACACTGAGCAGAGCCTGGCTCCATCCTCCTGACACCCACCCCTCACATATTTATAGACATTAATGAGGTCACCTCTCAGTCTCCTCTTCTTCAAGCTCAACAAACCCAGCTCCCTCAGCCTCTCCTAATCAGGGAGATGTTCCACATCCTTCATCATCCTCATTGCCCTACGCTGGACTCCCTCCAAGAGCTCTGTGTCCATCTTGAACCAAGGGGCCCAGAAAAGCAAATCATCTGGGGACACCAGAAGATGCAAGAGGAGGGAAACATGAGAGGAGGAAGCACAGGAAAAGCTTTCTCCTCCGTGCTACAAGACAAAAGAGTTCCTAAACCATTTCAAGACAGAAGTAGGTAGAGCAAGAAGGAGCTGAGCAGAGCAGAGCAGGACAGACCTGATAGCTGCAGAAACATTTGCACTTCATTCTGAGAGACCAGCTGCCAGGTTCTTTCTCAGTCTCCTGGAGCAGGCAGGTGCCTTCAGCCACAGCCCAACAGCAGGACTTTCTGCACACGGAGCATCACGACGAAGCTTTCACACAGACCATCAGCACCACAGTGACAACCCTGCTGCCTGTCAGACCTCCCTGCACGCTGCCTGCTCTGCCTTCCACTGCATCTCATGGTCTTTTTCAGCTGTCTCAGCAGCAAAATAGAAGCAGAAACAGAAAGGAGTGTTTTCAGGAGAGACTGTGCTCGGAATCACTCCTTCGTTCAGTGCTGCACCTGCTCTGGCTGCCTCCTCCGTGCCCAGACTCGGCGCCTCGCTGGGACAAAGTCTACAGTCCCACGTTCCTGGAGATGGGACAGCAAAGAAGAAGAGGAAATGTTGTCTCCCTTCCCTGATTTCTTTCTCTTCCTTCCTTCAGTGAAGAGCTTCAGGCTTTCCCTAGAGCATGGCTGGGCACCAGCGATGCTGCGCAGCGCCCGAGGACGAGCTATAGAGGGAGGTACAGGAAGGTGAAAAAGAAGTGAAGATACAACAACTGGCTGTGACCACTGAGGGATTGGTGGTGGTGTCCTGAAAACAGAGGCCCTGCTTGTCCTTGGAGCTGCCACTGCATCAGGTTGTCTTCAGCTGTGGCTAGAAGTGAGTGGTCTTTGTGTATTCATCATCTTGGCCACCATCTTTTCCTTTCACTGGTCCATTTTCTGAGCTGCTGCTGGTGTTTTCACAGACCTAATGAAAGGGGAAAGAGTTTGAAGGCAAAGACAGACTCGTCCTGAGCTGAGAGCAAGATGCCTTCAGCGAGGTGGCTTCCTGTCCACTACTCACTCTCTGGGCCCCTGTGGGTACCCCTGTCCCAGCAGGACCAGGGTTCCCTTCATAGAATCATGGAATCATCAAGGTCCAACTATCAAGCCAACCCCAAGTCAGTGGTGCCCCCAGGGCCACATCTGCCCAGTCCAATGGAGAACAGGGAACTGGGAGCTACAAAAAGCCAAAAGCCAGAGGACATGGCCACTAGGCACTGGTCCTTGTCTGGGGAGCCAAGCAATGCATAGACTGCTACCAAAGTCCTTACAGTCCAAGGACAGGAACAAAGGGATGACCACCATGGGCTTCTTCCCCTTCCTCCACTGCGGGGCAGCTGCACTCCTTGCCCTGCCACCACTGTAAACCCTCAAAGAAACCCCAAGACCTGGACCATGAGATGCCAACAGCCCAAGGAATGCCGCAGCGGCTGGACAGGCACTGCCAGCTACCCACCTTGGCCGGGGGTTGTCCACCCCCTGTGTCATCCACCAGGTCGGTGCCACTTGTCTCAGGCAGCAGGAAGCAGAGCAGCCCCCCCACCACAGAGGTACTGCCGTAGATGCCCATGGGGATGGCCTGGTAGTCCTGACCCAGGAGGCGAATCAGGGGGGCTATGATTCCTGCCACCCGTGCGGACATCGAGCACAGCCCCACGCCGGTCTGCCTGGAGATATGAGGGGCAGCGGGAGGTGTGGGCAGGGTCACAAGTCACAGAATCCCTTCATCATCAAAAGACCTTTGCGAGCATCAAGTCCAACCATCAACCCTACTCTACAAGTTCACCCCTAAAACAGATCCCCCAACACTAAATCTAAGCATCTTTTAAACATACCCAGGGATGGGGACACGATTGCCACCAGCCGTGGTAGAGGGAGGACCCCAGGGATCAGGAGACCTCACCTGACAACTGTGGGGAAGAGCTCTGCGGAGTAGACGTAGGAGGTGGAGAAGGAGGCTGAGGCAGTAAACTTGCCAACGATGGCCAGGACGGTGGTCACCACAGGCTGGTCTGAGAGGAGGAGGAGAGACCACTGCTGTGGGCAAGTGAGGGCCCAGCATCGTTCGGGGATGGTGGGTAGTAACAACTGTGTCACCTGTAGGGAGCCATCACCTCTGAATAGTGCCTGAACAGGAGAAGTGAGGAGCTGCTCCAGCCTGAGAGCCACGTGCAGCACCACCTGCACCCACCATCTCACCTCCCCATGCAGAGGACAACTCTGCTAACTGGGGGGCTGCTGGGCTCAGCTCTACCCTCTCCTCTCTTCAAAGGTTTGTGGTTCAGAAGGGGTCTTGGGAGTCTGCCTTGTGTCCCTGGCACAGGGGTGAGCTCAAGCCCTGAGACACGTGAGGCAGCCTGGCTGGGAGAGCAGGACCTGCACCAGGAAGGGAAAGGTTGGGGCTCTGTGTCTCCCTGTCCCAGGGGTTGTCCTCTCAGGATGGGAAGGGGTGGTTCACCTTCAGGGATGCCGATGGTGATGAGGCACGCCAGGCCGCTCAGCAGCAGGAGAACAGCCTGGGGTTTCTTCCTCCCAAACCACTGCAGCAAGAAGATACAACCCACACGGGCTGGGATCTCCACGGCTCCGAACGCCAGCTGGGTCAGGTAGATGTCCAGACCAAAACTGGTCACATTCAGACTCAGCCCGTAGTAGACAAGGCTGTTCACAAACCTGGAAGTGGGGCAGGGCAGCATCCCTCAGCCATGAGCAACACCGGTACTCATCTCCAGTGACACCATTTTGACCAACCCACAGCATTCCCAAGGAGACATCAAACCAGAGGGCTACCACAGGAGTGGTTCTACAGTTTACCACAAGCAGCAGAGCACCTTGAACAGCCCAAAGTAGAAATGTCCCTCAGTAACACCCACAGCCCACACAGTGAATTGACAGCGGTTGCCACCCATAAACTACCTCTTGTTCCCACCCAGGGACTGAGGAAGAGGGGAGCAGGAGACATCTCTTACCAGGTGCAGGCCATGATCAAAGTCACCTTCCGGAGGTGCTTCTTCCGCATGAGATCCAGGACACTTCCAGACTTGGTCTGTTGCTCAACCTTCAGCTTGAAAAGGCAGGAAGCCAGAGTCAAACCAGGCACAGGAAGCCCA
Source organism: Rhinopomastus cyanomelas (assembly GCA_013400115.1). Classification (NCBI taxonomy): domain Eukaryota; kingdom Metazoa; phylum Chordata; class Aves; order Bucerotiformes; family Rhinopomastidae; genus Rhinopomastus; species Rhinopomastus cyanomelas. The sequence continues at coordinate 3,042,791 of VXBP01000753.1, read as the reverse complement.
TGGCTTGCTCCTTGCCATCTGCAGTCAAAGCAGAGCCCCAGCGGGATGAGCTTGTGACTCCCAGCTGCTCTGGGAGGGAAGGGAGCCCCACGGAGCTGGGCTCCAGCATCTGTGCTCTGGGTGTCCAACGCACTGGTTTGATGACTGAGAGGTTCCTCAGGACAAACACTTTCCCCAAAGCAGGACCTTTTGGGTGGGCAAGGAGGTGACCCCCACTTCAGGCTTGGGAAACCACAGCCTAGACAGAGCTGCTGCTCATCCTCATCACTCCTGCAGTCCCCAGCCAGAAGCCCAGGGAAGGGTTTGAGTCCTTTCCAGATGCCCGGGTGGACTCCAGGAACCTGAGCCCCAGCAGAAGCTGTGGCTTGTCCCTGCCCTTGTCTCTGCAGAGCACAGCTGAGGCTGCACCCACCCACAGCCCATCCCCAAACCCTGCCCCGTGGGCATGGGCAGACCTTCATCACAGGAGCTCGGCTGCCCTGGCTGCTGCAAAGCCCAGAGCAAGGGAAGGCTCTGGAGGCAACAGGCACCTCCAGCTGCCATTAGAGGTACCTGCTCCAGGAGTCCTGGTGGGATGGTGCGCTTGTTGATGGACGCTGCCTTCTGAAGGACCTTCTTAGCTGCTTCTGTCCTGCCTTTTGTCACCAGCCACCGAGCCGATTCTGGTAGCACCCTGCCAGTGATGTGAAACCAGGAGCTGCCGCTGAGACCTGCTGAGTTTCCTCATCCCCTGCAACCGCACCCCCAAGCACTGGGCATCACACGCGGTGGAGGGTTCTAAGTACCCAACATCTGGAAAGGTTTCCCAGCCATTGGAACACCTGAGGCAAAGTATCTGCTGCTGTCAGAGGAGCAGAGCTCCAAGGAGAAGTGCTGAGCTCTGCACCAGTGCCTCCAGCATCTGCCCTGTGATGGTGGAGCCTCAGCCTGCTCCTGAGCTGCTGCATCCCTACCAAGAGGACTCACACTTGCTGCTGCCCTGTTGCCCACGTGCCCTTTACCAGATTTGGAAGACGACGGCAAATATAAGAGCAGATCCCGCGACCTGCAGCAGCCTCCAGTTGCGGATGCCGTAGCTCAGGCCGGCCAAGAGCATCTCTCCGACGGCAAAACAGCAGTGGGAGGTCATCACGGCCTTCGGCCGGGAGGAGACACCGATCCACTCTGTAGCTGGAAAGAGGGATGCGAGTTCAGAGTCATCCACACGAGTGATGTCCCCAGTTCAAACAGGGTGGTTCCCCCAGAGAAATGTTTCCTAGAGGTGATGAGGTGGACAGTCCCCACTCTGGCATCTATCACACGTGCAGCGTTCCATGAGAAGCACCACCTCTCCTTATCATCAGGGTGTCCTGGTCCTGTGCAGGAGATGTGTCACATCTTAGCTCTCAGCAGCCACTGAGCCCCTCAGTGGGGAAGAGCTTGGATCTGAATGTCCAAGAACTCCTGGGTGCTCTCTCCACCCTGACCAGCTTGGAGATTGGCCCCTTGGCCTCCTCTCATCGCTAGCTTGGAAGAGATGCTGCCCCCAGTCAGGGTTGAGGAGATGCCAGAGGACAGTGCAGAGCCAGACACACCCTTCCCCAGTGTTTTGCAAGTCACACGTGAGGATGACTTCTGTAGTCCTTCCCTACTGCACCTCACGAGGCCACCTCTGCCTGCCTCGGGCTAACGGCACCCTACTCACCCAAGGCCAGGAAGGTCATGGTGATCCCTGACACCGAAGCCCCCACAACACATCTGAAGGCCATGTACACATAGAAATGGGGCACAAAGGCAGTTCCCAGGCCAAACAAGCCCTGGAGGAAGATGGAGATCAGGAAGACTGGCCGGCGGCCGATCCTGGGGAGGAAGAAGGAAGACACAGCTGGTGTCTGGAGACAACTCGTGGAGATGCTGAAGAGCCCAGTGAAGAGCACAGTGATCGTGTAGCTCTCTCTCGAGGATGACAAGGCTCAGAACTGGGTGCTGAGTTGACATGTGAAGCCCTCTGTGCACACACTGCCTCTTCTCCCGTCCCCCTGACGTGTGTAGACACGTCCTCACGGAACCTGGGGACTTTGGTCAGGGTCCCTGCCAGGGAGGAGCAGTGACTCGGGGCAGGGGGCAGCCCTGGGCACTTCCAGCTTCACACAGTCACTGGATGATGGTTGTGATTCCTCACCTGTCACTCAGTGGCCCGAAGATCATGGATCCCAGGAGAAGCCCTGCCATGTAGAGGGACTGGGAGATATCTTTCAGGTTCTTCCTGTCACACACCAGGTCAAACTAGAGGAAGGAAACACAGATGCTTTTCATTCTCCACAGGCTCCAAGTGCTTTCTGACCCCACTTTGAAGGCTTCAGGTCTCTTTGGTATGTGCAGAGCACTCAAGGCAGAGGTGGGACAAGCCTGTGGGACACTGTGGTGCCCCTCTGCCGTGTGCTGAGACCTGCAGGGCTCCCTCCCAGCCCAGGGAGACTCTTGGTTGGCGAATTCTGCTTAAAGTAGAACAGAACATCACCGAATCACAGAACATTAGGGATTGGAAGGGACCTCAGAAGATCATCTAGTCCAATCCCCCGACACAACAGCATCACCTAGACCAAGTTGCACAGGAACACGTCCAGGTGGGTTTTAAACATCTCCAGAGTCTCCATAACACCCCTGGGCAGCCCCTTCCAGGGTTCTGTCACTCTCACCATGAAGAAGTTCCTTTTTACACTGATGTGGAACCTGCTATGTTGCAGCTCACAGCCATTGCCCCTTGTCCTACCACTAGATGACACTGAGAAGAGCCTGGCTCCATCCTCCTGACACCCACCCTTCACATATTTATAGGTCATCTCTCAGTCTCCTCCAAGCTCAAGAGACCCAGCTCCCTCAGCCTTCCCTCATCAGGGAGATGTTCCACTTCCTTCATCATCCTCGTTGTTCTACGCTGCAGTCCCTGCATCAGTTTGCTTCCTCCTGGTCCACCTGCCCTCCCAGAAGAAAAAGGGTGAGTGCCAGGCTGGTTCCTGGGCCAAGGAGTTGTGGTTAAAGAGATGTTCCCCAAGTGCCAGGGGGCACGTCAGGGAGACCATGTGTAGGAAATAAGAGGTCAGAAAGCACCAAAAGGGGTGTAGCTCTGCTCGCTGCAGCACTGGTGGTGCTGATCAATGTCCTACTGACCATGAGATGTGGGACTCTGCAAACTTCTGTCTCCTTGACAGAACCGTTACCTCCATCCACCGTGAGGAACTTGGGCTGTTTGCAGCAACCCTGTCTTGTATCAAGCAGACAGACACCCCAGCTGCTTCTCATGATGGTTCCTCAGCACGTGTGAAAGCAGAACCCCAGTGATGAGCTTCCCCTCACTGGGGTGGCTGAAGCACAAAGCTCTGCACAGGGACAAGCTGGAAGCTCCCCAGAAGGGCAGCTGGGGCAGGGGATCCAAAAGCTCCTACCAGGTTGATCCATCTCTCCACTGGCTCTGCCTGTGGCTCCACTGGCACCTACCTTGAAGCCTGCTTGTGTAGAACCTCCCCAGGACCACACTGTGGGCTGGCTGGTGGAGCCAAGCTCCTCAAAATAGACCTGATACTAATCTCAGCCCAAACCAGCTGCTCTGTGGCCAGAACCGCAGGGCAGAGCAGTCCCTTCCCTTCCACATCCCCAGAGCATCAGAAGGTGGCTACAGACCTCGGTCAGCAGCGACGGCGGTTGTGCCGAGGGGTAGACCCAGCTGTGGCACTTCTCCGTGGCGTTCAGGCCGTGTGCCTGGATGGACTCGAGGTCCCAGTCCACCGGCGAGTACATGGAGCACTGCTCGTAGGCCCCGTCCGCATCGCGGGGCAGGGTGAGGTTGAGCCGCTCTTCCTCGGTGAGGTTGGGGCCGACGGCGCGGATCCAGCCGGTGTCGCAGTGATGGGGCACCTCCGCCACCATGAAAAGCTGGCAGAACTGGTGGAAAGCCACGCTGAGGCACGGGAACACGGTGAGCAGCACCAGGCATCTCTGAAATGGCCCGAAGTCCCCAACAACTTTCAGCACTTCCCCGACAGCAGACATGGGCAGCAGCGTCTGGAACAGGACAGCGCCGGGACGGGCTTCCAGAGGGCTGGAATTAATGTTTAAACCTGAGATAAGCTCTGCAGTCACAGGTGGCCACCACAAACACGTAAGGCCAGGACAAACCACGCTTGATGTTTTACCTGCACCGTGTCACCTATTAATCATCCCTGGGCCACCCACGAACCGGCTGCAGCAGAAGGACCCCTGCTTCCAGCAACCTGGGTCTGGTGGCTTTGACAGAGAGAAGAATCTTCTCCAACGCAGTGGCAAGTGCTGCTTTTGCTAGACCACTGAGATGATCCCCTGAGTCCACTGAGCCAAGCAAGGTCACAGGGGTCAAAACACCACCCAGAGCTGGGTAAAGTCCAGGGAACAGGCTGCACAGGGGGTTTGTGGAGTCTCTTTCACTGGAGAAGTTTAAAACTCACCTGGATGTGTTCCTGTGGAACTTACCTAGGTGATCCTGATGTGGCAGGAGGACTGGACTGGATGATCTTTGGAGGTCCTTCCAGTCCCTAGCATTCTGTGAGTCTGCGATAAGCACTCAGGGTCCAACCCTGTGCCATCCTGGCTCCTCTTCTGCACAGGACTCCTGCAGAGCATCCCCATCGAGTCTTCCTGGGGGTTGTGGAACCTCCCACCACCCCAAACAGCCCCAGGGGTTGCAGACACCACTCCAACCCCTTCCCTGAAGATAGCCCAACCCACCCCAAGGACCATAAACCACAAGAACGCGTGGCAATGGACAATTTGTTCTTTATTGATTAAAAATTAGAGACATGCAGTAAAATACAAAGTCCAAAAAAGGAAAAAAAGCCTGAATATTTTACATCTTCCATTATAATCTACAATACACCAAAGTTGTGAAGAGGATCCGTTTTCATTAACAGAGCATTGTCCTTAAAAGTAGGAACTAAACTTAAAATTACCACCTGCTTCCAGGTTCAGATCAGAAATCTGCACGAAAACCCAATTCTCAGTGACACTGGAAAACATGAACAGCATTGGCACTTACTGGAACAACATCAGAGAGGACAGTTGTCTACAACTGTAATAGCCCAAGTAAATATTGTGGATCCCTAACCAAAACATCTGGAGCTCTACAGAACCAAACCCATCAGTTTCTTCCTTAATTGTTTCCTAAAGTAAAGATCTAAAGAGCCTCGGGTTAGCGTGAGCTCAAGCTCTCTAAGATCTGCTTTTGGGAACGTGGGGAATAACTTAATAAATAGATGCTGCATCGTCCCGTTTGAGCAGGTCGAGTCCCACCTTTCTCAGCACCAAAACACAAATGAACAAGGAGGTCCCCATGGCTTGTGGGCAGAAGGGGAAATAATACTGTACCAAGACTTCCTCGGCTCCCTACCCGAACGGCGCCCGGGACCTCCACATCAGCCAGAGGGTGACGTGGAAGTCCAGCTGACAGCCTGCTCTTCCCAAGCCAAGGACCTTGATGGACACTCTAGAGGGAGAGCTGGAGGAAGAGCTGGAGGCGCCACACACACACTTGGCCAAACCCAACCCACCACCAGCTCCCTGGTATCAGGCACCTGCTTCCTGGGCTCCTCAGAGCAGCTGCTCAGCACCCTGGGACGCTCGGGCTGCCAAACCCTCTGCTCTCCTCTCCTTCTCCTTCACTCTGTCCAGCCACGGGGCTGCCAATAGCCCACGGGGACATTCCCAATATCCACCTAGAGGCTAAGAGCAACAAGGGGAGGGGGGTACAAGAAGAACATGCACAAGTCAGGAAACTTCCACAGCTGCTCAGAGAGAACAAAACATAAATACAGACTGCTCCTCTGAAGACTTGGAAACGGAAAACAAGTCCCAGTGGAACCCAGTCACCCCGCTTCAACGCTCCGCTCCCGCGCTGCCTGTGGCTGACAAAGCCGACGCGCCTCCGCCCGCGGGTGAGGCTGCAGGCTGGTGGCTCGCGTGCAGAAAGCCCTCGGAGCCAAGAGCAGTTAACAAAGGCCAGCTGTGAAACAAGGAGGGCAACAAACCCGGCGATAATCAACGCCGCTGGTTATTGACACGTTGCAGGACAAGTGCCTCTTCTCAGACGCAGAGGATCACGTCTGCTACTCCTGCAGAACCTCAAACTCAACAGCACAGCGGAAGAAAAGCTAAACACGTGCGTGACAGGGCTTCGGTGACATCCTGAGGCCAGCACCGACGGCGAGGCCGACGACCCCAGCCAGCAGTGCAGCAGGGACACGGCCCCGGCGCCCGCTCCTACCGCTCTACTGGTGATTCTTTATTGCTGTAAAACAGACAGGGATGGTTCCACGGGTACCAGTTTGCAACGGACTGGGAAAGACGTCGGGAGGACTCGCGCAGCCAGGCACAACAACAGGCTGGGTGTCAGGAGGGGTTCCCAGGGCATCTTTTGCAGATGCAGCGTGAGCCAGATGTCCTCTCCCTCTGGCCACGGATGTTTTACTGATCATCTCAACGACCAGTGTCCAGCCAGCCAGGCCCCACGGGTCTGCCTCAAGAGCAGGCTACGCCTAAGATGCAGAGCGAAAGACGCTTAACGTAAATGAAAGGGTTCAGCCCTCATGCCAGGCCTGGCACTCATGTGGAGAGAACCACAACGGTAAAAAAGAAAATAATACAATAAAATAAAATAAAATTAAGGCAGTTTACAAAGGGGAGCTGACCTCTACCACCTCCAAACCAAGGAACTTCTCAAGAACACAAACACAAGGGAGGGGGACGTCTCCTCCCTCCCGCGGGTTAAGACTTCACTTGCTATCTCAGGCGTCCAAACCAGCAGCTTACTGTAAAGAAAACACAGCCGAAGAGAAGCGGGTGTCTCAGCACTCCAGGTGACCCACACAACACGTACACTGGTGTTTCAGATAGAAGGGGAAAAGAACTCAAAAAGATCCATTCAGTATTAAAACTTGTGCAAAAACAGCAAGTGAAACAAAACAAAAATCATAATGAAACCACATGTAAGCAAAACGTTTAGGCAAGATCATCAGAGCAGTGGAACCCCCTGCTTCGTACTCAGTAGTATTTCTCTTGAAAGTAAGGCAATAATAAAATGAACATGCAGGCAATGACGTGTTGGAGCCGCATGTCTGAGATGACAGATACAAAAACATGAGAGTTGTTTACAAAAGGTGTAAACGCCATCGGTAACTTCAGGAAGGTTTGTGATCCTATTGAGGAAAATGTTAAAGCTTCTAGGAAAGGGGCTGTAGTTCAATTCTTTGGCAGTAGTGGTTCTCCTCAGGCTAACAGAAGCATTACGAATATGCACATGTGGGTTGTTCTCGGTTGGGAAACATCTCCTGGGGCCGTTGTTTAGCTGATGCTGAGCTGTGCAAATCCTATAAGTTTGCCATCGTCGGGAATATCGGAGCCTTCGACACCAGATGCCTGAAACACAAGGAACAGAGGAGCAAATAGCAACACACACGCTCTGCCCTCCAGGAAATACTGTGCAGGGGGGAATCAGACACCAGCTGGGCTGGGGGAGAGGGCCTGGGACAGCCCTGCCTCGCATGCAGCAGCTCACACTGCCCACAGTCAGAACTGAGAGCTGCTTGGGGGGTGGGGGGGTGCCTTTTATTTATTTTGAAGCTAGGAGAAGCTGGGACTGAAGTTTTCACAGTATCACAGTAATGATAAGGTTGGAAAAGACCTTAAAGATTATCCAGTCCAACCTAAATCCAAATAAAACAAGTCAACCTAGCATCTAACATCTAGACCTTTTGCCAAGGTCTGCTCTAAGGCTCAATGCACTAAAAACAAGCGAAAACTCATCACAGAGCCAAAAATAAAGGCACTTACTGCTTCACCATCGATAGACTGGTTCAACTGGGGGTTTAACCCCCCTTCCCTTTGCCCCTAGAACAGGCTGCCCAGGGGGGTTGTGGAGTCTCCTTCTCTGGAGATGTTTAAGACCCGTCTGGATGTGCTCCTGTGTGACTTGGTCTTGGTGATCCTGCTGTGTCGGGGGGACTGGACTGGATGATCTTTCAAGGTCCCTTCCCATCCCTAATGATTCTATGAAGGATTCATTTCCCTTTCCTTCTCCTCTCCTGACCCACTCTCTTAGTTTTGGTTGTTCTTTTGCTCCTCACTCACTATTTCTCCTCTGTATTTCCTCACTAGCTCCTTACAAACAGTGTATAAGACCCTCCCCATTCTCCACCTCCAAGAAAGAAGTCCGAGGCATTCCCCAGGCTACCTGCCTGCCCTGAAGTATTTCTGGCCTTTCTGGGCAAGGAAAAGAGACTTTAGTCACCCCGTGACGTGCTGGGCTAGCCAGGCTAAGGCCACGTCTGTATTAACACATCGTCTCACACTCATCTAACCCAGGAGCTGCCCAGAGGACACGAGCAAGGAGCCTGCATTGCCTGCTGTTAGACAGCCAGGGGGAAGCTTTGGGAAAGAGGGGAGGATTTAGGGTACATACATCAGAAGCCTACAGCAGACACCACTGGCATCTGCATGGGATGCCTTCTCTTTGCTAACACAGTTCAGTTAGGGAACAGGGATAAATACCAGTTTGAACGTGACGGATCTGTTTGCTTGAGGCTCCTCCACAATCTTCTGCAAATTAGCTGCAACTGAAATCACACACAGGCAGACAGACAAAGAAAATGGGCAAATGTTAGCCAGGTTTGAGAATCACAGAATGGCTGAGGTTGGAAGGGACCTTAAAGGTTCCACCTTTAAGTTCCACCTCCCTGCACAGGCAGGGACACCTTCACTGGAGCAGGTTACTCAGGGCCCCAGCCAGCCTGGCCTTCAACACTGCCAGGGATGGGGCTGCCACGACTTCCTTGGGCAACCTGTTCCAGCATCTCAGCACCCTCACAGCCAAGAATTTGTTCCTCATGTCCAACCTCAGTTTCCCCCACTTCAAGTCTGGAACCCTTTCCCCTTGTCCTCTTGCTACCATCCTTGTCAAAAGCCCTCCCCGACCTTTCTTGTAGTCTCCTTCCTTCAGAGATTGGGAAGCCTCCTCCTCTCCAGGATGAACAACCCCACCTTGTTCAGCCTGTCCTCACTGGGGAGGTGCTCCAGCCCTCTGATGATTTGAGTTGCTCTTCTCTGGACACCTTCCAGGAGCTCTGTGTCCTTCTGATGCTGGGGACTCCAGAACTGGACCCAGCGCTCCAGGTGGGGTCTCACCAGGGCAGAGTAGAGGGGGAGAATCCCCTCCCTCAACTAACTGTTGATGCAGCCAGGACACGGCTGGCTCTCTGGGCTGCCAGCGCACACTGACAGCTCCTGTTCAACTTCTAGCCCACCCCCAAGTCCTTCTCCTCAGGGCTGTCCTCAATCCTTTCTCCTCCCAATCTGTACTGGTGCATGGGATTGCCCTGACCTAACTCTCCTGGTACCAAACTAATCAGTTCATTTTAAACAAGCAAAAAGACTTAAGTGGTTGGAGGACTAAAAATAAAGCACCATTACCTATGACCAGGTCTCTGCCATCAACAAGACCTGCAGAAATGAGTTCTTGAGACACACCGTCAGCAGTATCTGTTGGGGAGAAACCCAAGAGTCACTCCCCACATACCACAAGTTATCCAGCTGATGAAGGCATCACACACAAACCTAAAGGAGCTGCTGCAAACCAAGCAGCACAAGTGCTGTTTGCACAGGGGGGCTATTAGGGTTAACAGTGGGTGCAGCCACACAGCTCTGAGCTCTGTTGTCAAGTCCTGTGTTGGAATTTGTTGAAGAGCTGCACTTGGGTCATATCCAGGACTTGCTTGACAAGAAGGAGCTTCTCAGCAGCAGCGCTTCAAGCCCAACCCTGAGTCAAGCCCTTTAGGAAGGCACTATGGACACCCACACACACACCAAACACAAAACCACCTTCACCAAAATAGTCTTTACACACTGGATGTTTCCCAGCAGCTGCTCACCTCTCCCTGGGGTAAACTCAAATCGGATATCGTTGAGCTCTTTTTTTGAGTTCCTGGGGAAAGAAGAAAACCTTATATAGACATTTTTATGTGGCACTGCTCTCATCGGGGCCCTGCCACTGTACAACCAGTCTGTGAAGAGAATTCACTGCACCCTTCCCCCTCTGAGGACAAAAAGCCATCTCTTGGGTGTGCATGCAGGACTCTCAGCACAGTCACTTTCCACCTGACAGAACTCTAAGGCCATGTGGTCATACAAACATAGAACAGTTTTGGCTGGAAGAGACCCTCAGGATGGAGTCCAACCTTTTCCTAGCCCTATCATCACTACTAGAAACCACGTCCTTCAACACAGCATCTACTTTTCTCTCAAACACCTCCAGGAACAGTGCCTCAACCCCCTCCCTGAGCAGGCTGTTCTGACAACCCTTTCAGCAAAGAAATTCTTCCTGACATCCAACCTCAATCTCCCCTGGCACAGCTTAAGGCCATTTCTCGTCTTCCTATCAGTGGCCACTAGGGAGAAAGTGGTCCCACTGTCTCAGCACCTCCTAGCTGTCAGCAGGTGCATCTCTGGGCACATCTTTCAGGAAGGAAGCACAGACATTGCGCAGGAATGACTGGGAAGTGGTGCTCAGAAGTTCCAGTTCAATGCCAGTCAACTACCAGGACAACTACAGAGATGAGAGGCAGGTTCCCCAGATGAGGAAGGACCATATGTGTAACGACAGCAGAATGCACTTAGAGGACTGGAGACTTCTGCCTGTTTCTACCCCCCTATTTATACAAACATCAAAACTTCTTTCAACCTACAGCTGTTGCCAAAGCAAAGTAGCTGATGAGAGAAACTGCTTTTCTAGGTCCCAGTTTCAGAGGAATGGATTAAATCCAAGCTGACAAACAGTGTTTAACCACCACCTTTATGGTTAGAAGGCAAATTGCAAGAAGCACAGCAGAAGTCTTCCAGTGTCCCCCTCCCCAAAGGCTCCCTTTGACAGAAGGGCTCAGTGGTGTGTCCTTACCTTAACCTTAGGACAAGGCTGATGGGGCCTTGAGCATCTTCCTGTACCGGAGCTGCAGCAGGGGCAGGTGGGGCCTGCAACAGGGTTACATCATTTTAAAGCAGATTAACACTGCCTTTCTCTGGTTTTAAAACCAGAGATAACCTTGACCAGCTATAAAAGCAAATACAAGTTTAACACATCACTAGAATCATGACACTACAGTGATAAAGACGACTATTTAACAGAAGAACTTCACGCTTAAAAAGTAACCCCGGAGGTTCTCTCTGGAATTCTTCCTGGGAAGAGGAAAAGCTGCACAACTTTGAGAAATGTTAAAGCAACAGAAGACTTCAACACAAGTGCAAGATGTAAAAAGGCTGCTTTGCTTTTAAGGTTTGGGGGGTAAACCCCAAATTCCTGCCCCATGCATCTGAATTTAACGTCTGATACAATTGTGAAGGACACTGAGGAAATCACAGAACATTAGGGATTGGAAAGGACCTTGAAGATCATCTAGTCCAATCCCCCTGCCACAGCAGGATCACCCAGGAATAAATTTAATTGGCAAACAACCCTCAGTTACTTTTGTGTGAAATCAAAGGCTTTAATAGCATCTAACAGCAATTTTATAGCTGCCTATTTTCACTTCTCAATTGCTTCTGAGTAATTATTGGAACATGTAATCAAAGCAATTTAGATTGATGAGTGGTGTTTCTAGCAGGAAAGATCCAGGAGGCACCCGGCTTTATAGCCTTTGTGAATCCTTCAGTAAAGGGCTAATTGATAATCAATCCCCAGCAAACAAAGACCCACACAAAACCGAGAAGGGCTGCTCACTGCTGGGGCAGGGGTTTTATACCTGCAGGAACAAGACAGACACAACACCAGGCTGGTAATTTCAGCTTAAGAAATCTTGACTGTGTTTTCTGAAGTAGTGATCACTTGCTTTTTCATGAGAGGAAAGCAAACCAAAACACCTCCTTTGGTTAGGAGTAGTATTTTACTCTGCTGGTGCTTCTGTGCCAGCAATGCAGCTCGGAGCCTCCGATCACAATCTCCTTTGTGTTAGGCTGAAAGCTTCACTAGGTCAGTGAAAACAAACAAGGGTTCACAGAAAAGCCCAGAGGTCTGCAAAACAGTAACCAGCGAGCGACAGGGACCAGAGGAGAGCTGTAAAGAATAACCCACTGACACAAAGAACCGTAAAGAAGAACATTATCAACAAGACAGAGCTGTCCAGAGGGACACAGGGGCAAGAAGAGCTACGAAGAAGAACACACTGACACAAAGCTATGAAGTTCACTGTAGGACAAGCTAACAGCAGATAAGCTGGTGGGCTCTGGTGGCAGGGAGTGAGATACTCTGCTGGTGCAAATCAAAACACTTCCACTGGGACCAACGCTGCTGCTCAATTTTACCAAAAGGAGAGTCCTGGCCTTCACTGCTGCCAGTGCTTCAACTGCTGCATAAAATTCAGGGATTAAACACTGGCTCTTTTTCAAGAGATTGGAAGGAGCTTGGTTTAAGCATTAAAGCTACTTTTAAAGTAGCCAAGAATATGTCAGAGCTCAACTCTGCTGTTTTTGCTTAATGACTAACACGATGTCTCTAACATGTCTGTAAGCAGGAACCTGAGCTGCCTGCAACACAGTGATCTACAATCTTTCTATCTAAAATAAAAATAGGGAAACATTTCTAGGAAGGAGTAAGTCTAAGAGTTATTTTCCTGACCAACACTGCCAAATCTGTTCCCGTTTGGTCTGCCAAAGGAGACGGTAGCTTGGTCCCTGCCTCCTCCCAGCACTATGAACATTAGTGCCTTTTATTCAAAAACAGAGGTGCCATCACTCAGGAGTCTGGCAAACCCTGCAGAGCTTTACACCAGCAAAACACACAGCGTGTTGTTCCAAGTGTCTCAGCAATGATTTGAGTTGGCTGTTCTTCTACTTCACACAAGCCAGAGCGCTCTTCCCTGACTGATCGATACCCCACTCGTTGGGGTGAATTAATTCTTCAGAAGAGATGTTAAGAATTCAATGTCTGAGATTTAAACAGCAACTTATTAAGCTTTGGCATTCCCTGTACTTCCCCCAAAGGTCCATTCTCATGGCTCTGCTTGACATGGAAGCATCTGAAAGCACCACAAGGCTCAGAGCTTCCTAAAGATGGGAGCTTCTCCACAAGTTTTACCTGCCACAAGAACAGTTCTAACCTAGGCCTCCTGTCTCTCTTCTGAACTCTGGAAAACTTCCTTGTTCTAGTTCCTTCCTCTCACTCTTCTCTCATAGATGTCAGTGATGCTGAGACACAATCAGAGCCTGTTTGTGCAGCACCTTAAATACCAGGAACGAGCAGCTGCCACTTAAATGAGACGCTCCCCTTTTTTTCTTACCTTTAACCTTGCCTCAAGCCAGAGTCCACACCCTGAACAGCATAATTGTCACTGTTCACCCACAAAACTAGAATGAAACACTGTCACACCCACGCTGACCATCTTCCTCTTGCAAGTCACCTGGCCAGCTGTCACTTCTGCACAAGTAGCAGCATGAAATCAGCTCCAGGCAAACAAATTCCATGGTTTCAGAGAATTTTGGCATGTGCAAAGCTGGTTCAAAGGGTTTCTGGTCTTACCTGGGCTGCTGCTGGGGCTGCTGGAGGAGCCTGACTAGGTGGAGGTACAGCAGGTTGAGGTTGTGCAGGTACTTGCCCTGCAGCCTGAGGTAGTTGAGTAGGTGCCTGTGCTGGAGCATTGAGTGAAGGACCTGGAGGCTCAACTGATGGGAAAAGCTGCAAGAAAAAAGGGGTTTGAATGAGCAAAGGAACTCCAGAGTTCTGGCTCAAGCACTAGCTTTCCAAAAGGTGCTTATTTCACCACAAAAATCACAGAGTTAAATTCAATGTTAAGGGTATTCCAGAGCTCTGGGTCATCAACACTTGGGATTCCAAGCTGGTCTTCCAGGGGTTTAACATGCCCTTATGTCCAGGGACGACGACTCCTCTGACACTGCAAGTTTCACTCACCAGTAAAGGAGAGCAAACCCAGACATCAGGATGACTGTGGATGTTGGACAAAAAATACACCCTGCAGTAGCAAGGCTGGATGCACACAGATTACAACCTGATGTGGACTAGACCGTGCCATCCTTTAGTCACTCCCTTCTCAGAACCTGAGTCCTGCTGGTATCTCCACAAGCAGCCATGCAGTCACAGCACAGCAACCCTGCTTTGACTTGGAGCTCCTTTCAGAGAGCAAAGCCTAGCAAAGCATTAAGATATCTATTTTAATTAATTAGCTATTAAGATAATGAATTATTTAATTAACTAGTTCATTTACTATTAAGATAACAATTAGTCCATTCATAAAACAAGTGGCAGAGGCAGAGCAATCCCAGAGAGTCAACTGGAAAGTGAATTCAGGGTGCACATTCATCAAAACATAGAGGACAAGGCTGTTGTAGGACTGGAATTACTACAGGTAGCCCCTTGCAAAAAGAAAACAAACAATCATATGCAATTAATTTGAGAGCAAGGAAGAGAGCTAAAAGAAATGTTAACCTCTGGGACATCTTGTGCTCTTCAGAACAGGGCAATGATCTGGGCTTGGGTGCTGAAGGATTTCGATGGGACTTTTTCAGGGACATTGGAAAAACTGGGCAGCAGACCTCTGAATCACACAGTGGGATGTATCACAATGGGGAATTTAATCCCTAAGGGATTCCACTTTTCAGCCTTTTCCTGGAATCTGATGTTTATGTCAAATCACAGCACCAGAGGTGCTTTAAGACCTCCCCTTATCATCAGCTCTTGCAAAGAGATGAAGGAATAACAGCACAGCCTAACTCAAGACTAATTTCTAGGGGACAGCTCTGTTTATCTTTCCAGACAGGTAGGGAAGAGGACACAGCAGAGTCTCAGAAGATAAGCAGTCTCTATCACAGAAAGATAAGACAGACTAACATTTCTAATGCAGGAAACAAAGGGCAGGAGAGGAGGCAGATTATAAATACCAGCTGAAGTTTTGTTTGCTATCAAATATAGCTGCTCATTTATTTCTTGGGTTGCATTTATTTTCTTGAGTGAAAATGGGTTCCAAAACAGGGGATTGGACTGTATGAACCAGACATTTTAATATTGTGTTTTGTTGATGTGGGTTTTTTAGAAGAGGAAGTGGGAACACAAGTGCTTTGCTTAGATTACTCTTGTGAGCAGCCAGTTATCTTGTAGCACAGAGGCTTTTGCTGTAGCGAGTTGAAAACACAAACACCAAACCTCTCTCAGGAGGCCTTTAGGCACTGCACAGCCAATGGTTCTTTTTACAGGAAGGTTTACAAGCAAAGCTCTGCTAGATACAAGCTTCTATTCACCCAATAATGTTTTCAAAGGCTAATTAAGACACGTTCCTTGAAACAACAGTGATAACATGGAGTCACTTTGGGAGGCCACGTGCAATTGTAACTTACCTCAGAGTTCTGAACAGGTTCTTTCACTCTAGGAGACTGAAAAACAGAGAAAAAGCTGTCAGTGCCTAGACAAGACTGAAACTTACTGACTAGATGCCTTCTCAGAACTGAACTGAGCATATAAAATCCATATAATTGCTTTCAAGTTACATCTGTATGTATTAAGAAGCCTAATACAAGGGACAACCACACAAATTGTTGGCAGCCTCATTGAATTGCAGAATCACAGAGTTATTGAGGCTGGAAAAGACCTCTAAGATCATCCAGCCCATCCATGACCTAACATCACCACAATCACCCAGACCAGGGCACCAAGGGCCACAGCCAGGCTGTCCTTAAACACCTCCAGGGATGGGGACTCCACCACTGCCCTGGGCAGTCCATTGCAGTGTCTGAGCATCCCTTCCGTGAGGAAGGGCTTCCTAACATCCAGCCCAACCCTCCCCTGGTGCAGCTTCAGGCCCTGCCCTCTCATTCTGTTGGTAGTGACATGGGAGAAGAGCCTAACTCCCACCTGACTACAGCCTTCCTTCAGGGATTTGTAAGGAAGGAGAGGGTCCCCAATGAGTCTCTTCATCTCCAGGCTAAACACCTCCAGCTCCCTCAGCCTTTCCCCATCAGCCTTTCCCTCCAGTGCCTTCCCCAGCCTTGTTGCATCTCTGGACCTGCTCCAGCCCCTCAATCTCTTTATTTTCCCCAGCACGGCCCCCAGTACTAAAGGGGAGGTCTCCCCAGTGCCCAGTACAGGGGGAGAATGACATCCCTAGCCCTGCTGGCCACACTATTGCTGATACAAGCCAGGATGCCATTGTCCTTTTGTGCCACCTGGGCACCCTGCTGCCTCCTGTTCAGCCAGTTATCACTCAGTCCTGCTGTGTATTCAACTGAATTGAGACCTACTGCTCCAACAGCCAGCTTTACTTCCAGGTCTCCTGTTCAAGAAAAGCCAAGTACAGCTCAAATTAGACGAATGAGAACAGAGAGCAGCACAAGGAAATATGCCAAAGCTCCAAGAAAAAAACCAAGACTGGCTTGAAAAGGAGCTTGTAATCATGTGTGTCAGTCTTTTTTTCTGCGTGAAGACGAATGAAACAAGTAGGTACTGTTCAAAACACAGTAAACAGTGTTAAGTCATAGCACCCTGAGCTTAGAGACAAGTCAGAACAAGTTCTCTGAATTAGTGCTACAGTCTTTTACAATGTTTGATTACAATTCAGAGGACTGAAGCTCATAAAGTACTAGTAATTCCTGTAGTAGCTATTTGGTACCAAGAGACCCTCCTTTACCACACAAAACAAACGTGGATATATCACAGAATGTTAGAGGTTGGAAGGGACCTTGAAAGATCATCTAAGTCCAACCCCCCCTGCTCAAGCAGGGAAAGCCTACAGTACTGTCTCAAGATGTCCCACATTTTCCCTTTCCTATTGAAAAGCTCCCATTAAAAAACTTTCTGTAACTGAATTAGTGGCACACTGAGTGATTAAAACACAGGGTCCACTTCCAGCTACCCACAGTAGTGAAAACTGAACAGGCAAAGACCTGCCTGGGTGTGTTCCTGTGTGACTTGGTCTAGGGGATCCTGCTGTTGCAGGGGGATTGGACTGGATGATCTTTCAAGGTCCCTTCCAATCCCTGATGATTCTATGAAAGCAATTTCTGTCAAAACCTGCACTGCTGACTACTGGAGGAAGATGATTCAGGACCTTATTGTAGTCTTTCAGCTGATCATTATGCATCACTGCTCTGTGTGTCTGGGGGTTAGTCTGGGTTTGGTGGTTTTTGATAGGTGTTAGGAGAGGGAGATGTGTTGGGTTTGGAGGTTTACACACACTAGACCAATCACTCCTTGTGATTTCAGGGTTGCTGCAACGTTTTCTGCTAGGACTAACTGATTCCTGTTTAACTGTGGGGATGGAACCAGGCCCTAGGCATTTCAGGCATCAGCCATAAGTGCAGGTCCTACTGATTTCAGCTCCATCCTGGAGAGGACAACAGGACAAAACTGCTCTTGACACTTCCAGAAGAAAGCGCCTCAAACAGTCAGCACCCTTAGAATCAGAAGAGAATATGTCAGTTCAAGTGGATTAGAATGCCAAGCTGTGAGCAGGCTGTCTGAATTCATGTTCCAAATTATGTTCAGCATCCCTGAATGAGACCAGCTGTGCCCCTGAACGATGACAGAAATGAGATCAGTATAGTTTCTTCAACCTTCAGTCTGCTGCTGCTACAGACTCAAGGGGAGGAATTATAACTTATTTGGTATCAAAACAAGGCCACATGCTTCCTGGGCCACAGGACATACCACAGTTAAGCAACAAAACAGACTGTAGAGCTACTGGAGTTTGAGGACTCACCCTGAGCTGTGAAATTGCTGCTCTGCCTTCCTCACTTTCTTCATCTAGCTCATCATCACTCCATTCCCAGCCACCATCTTCAGTCTTATGAAGACGTCCGCTGGAACCTGGGACTCTCCGGACCTGCTCAGCACAAAGACAGAGAACTGATCAGACAAGCAGACAATTTTCACAGTTAGGAGAAACAGCACAAGAGCATCTTCAGGCTGCAACACCTGCCAGGGTGCTTGAGTATTTATTGAAATAAATAGCTCTGCATGTAGAAAATATCACACTACAGCAATTCTCATATTAAAAATGTGAACTTGAGCATAAAAAAACCACTAGTACGACTGCAGCATCAAGAGCCCAGAATGTTTTCAGTACCTTTTTAGATCTTTCAGTTATTGTTGGTGCTCTCTGCAACATCTTCTCTTGTAAAAATTCTTTATTCTGCAAAAAGAAAGAAGAGCAAACATTTGCATTGCTGAAAATGCCCTTCAGCGTGTCTGATAAAGAAGCTGTTCAGCTGTTTCTAGCAGAAAGAGTTTTACATGTTTCCTCTCTATCCCTCCAAAGATGTTAACCACTTTCTTCCTCTGGAGTGCAGTGTATGATGCTTCATCCTAAGTACCTTTTCAGTGAGTGGTGGCACACTCCCCACACAAGGAGAAAAGGAATTAAGGGTTGAGGAGCTGCCTCTGTATCCTCTTCTGTCTGATTTACAGGGGAACGTCGCAGCATCTGACATCCTCCTGAGACATTTGGCATTCTTCCACTCACAGACACCACACACCACCTGGATCCAGCTCCTCTCTTTATGCTCCTCTCTTTATCCTACCCCCAAATTTACACCTGTCCAACTGTCAAAGGCAAACCTCAGATGTCAGGCAGGCTGGGACACACGAGCCCCTCTACGCTGGAGTAATAAGACTGAAGAATTAGAGCAGCACTATTTAAAGTGGTTGAAGAAACACAGCTTAGTGGTGGCTGATGAATGAAAGCAATTTAATGCTGAGTGCTAACCAGCACATTTTCACTTGGGGTGCTGCTTTCAGTATTGCCTCATTTACAGTAATGTTAATTTTCTATCACCACATATGCTAGCTTGTTACTCTGAGGCAGCTTCATGAAACTATGAAGGAGACTTTACACACAAAGAAGTGCTGCATGAACCAGAAGTCACATAACCAAACGGAGAGAAAGGTCAGCAATGTGTAAACCATCTGGTTGTCACTTTGGACACCAAGTGTGTGTTCAAGTGTGCACAGACTACCCAGTTGCTGCCTAAAATCCCATTGTGGACAGCGAAAACCTAGTTAATATTGTCAAAAGCCCAGACATCAGTTAAACTTGCCTTAATGCAAACTCCTAAATCAGTCTCTAGACTTCCCCAGTTGCTAGATTTCTGTCCTTTTTAGCAAGACATCCAGCATCATAGAACATTAGGGATTGGAAGGGACCTCAAAAGATCATCTAGTCCAACCCCCCTGCCACAGCAGGGTCACCTAGACCAAGTCACTCTGGAACATGACCAGGTGGGTTTTAAACATCTCTCTTCTTGGAAGAGGAGTGAGTGCAGCTATGAGCACCTAGACACAGCCACTCCTATTGAAGCATCTTAATCTGGGAGCAGTCTGATTAACTGGTGACACTGCCAAGCTATCCTAGCTATCAAGTCTCTTTTTGACAGCGTAATCAGTGTTCTGCTATAAAAGCCGTGTATTTTGATCACAAACATGCCACAGGATAAAAATAAGTAAGAGTAAACATTTCCTCGTTCCCAGGGAAATATAAATTCTCTCTGCCTCCCTCAGTAAGACCCTGAGCATTGTATATGCATTAATCTCCAGGCAGTGATTAGATAAAAGCCCACTGGCAGTTCAAGGCAAGAAATGGGAGCTTCCCAGTGTTTGCTGTCACTGGATTTTCACTTTCCAGAAGGCAAAGCAGAGTGAAATGGCTGTAGGTAGCTCTCTGCACAGTGGGCTTCATTCAGAGCTTTACATACAGACTAATTATAGAGTTTATTAAAATCTAAGTTACATTTACTGCCATGGAGACCTTTAGGATTGGACAGGCAGCCAGAATGGCACCAAGACAAGAAAAAAGCCAGGAGCACTGAAAGACATTTAAATACTCAAGAATTTCCAAGCAGCAAGCACTAAGGAGAACAGAAGAGGGTCTGGTTGTGTTCATTCACAACGAACCCAGACCTGTGTCAGTAAAGCTGTCACTGTGCCCATCACACTTCTGAAAAGTCCCCTGCACAGATCAGCTTAGGAAGTCTTCCCTTACCTTTGCTTTCGTGAAAAATTTGTGTCTTAAGAGCTCTGCTGCTGTCGGTCTGTCAATAAAAACAGATGTAGAAAAGACAGTTATAAATGCTCCTCTCAACACAACGGTCCTCCGGGCTCCTGCGGCTTGTTGTGCCATCGCATCTCACAGGGGCAGCGGCTTCTCCTGCACAATTCCCCTAAAAATCAGCCAACGTATTCCAAGTAAATTTTACACCAGCAGTCTCACAAACACTCGGCACTTTCTGAGCAAAAGCAGTGAGTAACTTGGGGGTGGAGGGTGGGGGGAGACGTTGCTCCCGTTTGGGTGCAGAACTTGAGGCTTTTGGAGCCAGCTGGCCAGGATCACAGAACCAATTTGCTCAAAACAGCAGGAGTGCAGAACTCACCACGTGCAAGTACAGTTGCTTCAGAGGTACTCAATTACATGAGGGTAACCAGTATCAGAGAACAGAACTGTTCAAGTTGGAAAAGACCTTTAAGATGATCAAATCCAATCACTGACCCAAATGTCCCAAGGCCACCACTAACCATGTCCCTAAATCTCACATCTACAGAACTTTTAAACAGGAATGGTGATTCAAGCTCCTCCCTGGGCAGTCTGCTCCAAGGCCTGATGACCCTTTCCAGCAGGAAGTTTTTCCTCATGTCCAGCCTGAACTTCCCCTGGTGCAATCTGAGGGCATTTCCACTTGTCCTGTCACTTGTTCCTTGTGACAAGAGACCAACCACCACCTCTCTACAACCTTCTTTCAGGGCGATGCAGACAGCAGTAAGGTCTCTCTGCAGCTTTCTCTTCTTCAGGCTACCCAGCCCCAGCTCCCTCAGCTGCTCCTCACAAGGTTTGTCCTTCAGCCTTGTTGTCCTTCTCTGGATCCACTCCAGCACCATTAAGGTCTCCAAAACTGAACCCATTACTCAAGGTGTGGCCTCACCAGTAGTTCTATTACACACAGGCAGGACAATCAACTTTTGTCTGACAGAAAAGGAACAGCACAAACTATTTTCCTCTCTAAGTCAGACTTTAGGAAAAATGTTGGGAAATAAAAGACATCCCTAGATGTCTTTTCTCAAGCCTCAAGCCTACATGAGAAAGCAGTATTTCCCACACTGCAGACTGGGCTGAAATGGTAACAGAGTTAAATCAGTGATTTGAAAAGCTTCACTTCACCTCAGACTACTCTACTCTAACAAAACTCATCCACCTTATAACAAGAGAGTCTCAGAAACAATTAAAAAGCAACTGCACTAAATTCTTCTCTTTAAAACCCCATAAAATATGTGTCAGTGTATCTGACTCTCTTCATGAGCTGACCTGCTGCCCCCACAGTCGGGGTGACAACCATGGCTGTTAGTGGTGCTTGAGAAGAGAGAAGGGGCAAAACATGATTCAAAGTGCTTATGTTTAATTCTGACCTACAGGGACAGAATATGCTTTGGAAAAAAGGAAAAGCATCATGCTGGGAGCTAAAACCCTGCTCTCAGCATTCACCAAGCACTCCAGCCAATTTCAGTAAGCATTTCAAGTGTAAAGCTTGTTAGAAGAGAGAGACCCCATCTCATGATGTGTGAGAAGCCTTTGTTCCTGGATGCATCACAAAAAGGAACTGAAAGATGTCTTCATTATTATCATTTTATGAAGGGACTTTGTCCTTTCCAGAGTTACTTTGCTTACTGAGGGGAAAATAATAAAACTAAGAGGTATCAAAAGTGCTCTGTGGGAATGCTTGTTCCTTTACCTTCATATTTTAAGAAAAAGTGGTTTAAATGAAGGATGAAGACTCTCTCAAAACAGCTTCACACACTGGCAAATGCCATGACTGACCTCCACAGAAATATGTCTCAGCTATCCTTAAAATCTGGGGTGCTGGAGGCAGTCAGACCCTTGGGCAGCTTTGAACGATGCCAGAACTTAACATCTATCCTGGGAAACCACAACATCCACACCAACCCCTTGGGGGCAACTTCAGCCACGACTGAGTAGTCAGGCTGCTGTTACAAGTAGGGCTGAAAGCACCACCAGGTCACTAAAGCAAGCTGAGCTGGTGAAAACACATCAGGTAGATCTGTGCCACTGTTTTTCCTGAGTTTATGTCCCCAAACTAAATGTTCCTTGCAATTAAGCAAGTCAGAGCTACACTCAAAGCCTTCCCTGCGCTGGAAAGCGTGGAAAGAGTTTAATTTATGAAGCTCCGCAAGTAAACACGTTGCCCAACGTGTAGCTTCTGATTTCTAAACACAGAGGAGTTTTGACAGGGAACAAAACATGAACTGCAGTCACCTGCTGGAGGTGGCCAGTGGGAGAATGGCACTACACAGGGACTGGACTGGGATGCACCCTCATTAGCTCAGATGGAAGATGTGTGCCCTGCCCAGGCGCCGTGCCACACATTTATCCTTTAAAAACAAGGACAGCCAAGAGAACTTGCTGCCACACAGCACTGCTGTTGGGTTCACTGGGATTGAAAGGCTGGAGGGGCAGTGAATGCAATGGCTTGGAAAAATACAGGATACAATGAGTTTTGTGGGTTTGCTTTAGGGCTGTTTTCATTTGGGTTTAGTGTTATGAGTTCTTACCTTTTTTCAGGGTCCTTCTGTAGGCACGATGAAATCATCTTCCTAAAGGACTTCCCGTATTTCTTCAGCATCTCCTTATCCTGCACACCAGTCTCCAAAGAGGGAGGATCATTTTGTAGCGTCAGCATCAAAACCTGAAAGAATTATGTCTGTTGGCAATGAGATTTTTCTTGGCCTTTGTTAAGAGACAGCTCTTGGCATCGCTGTATTTTAGACAAGTGTTTTCATCGAGCACCCAAGACAACGACGACTGCTTCTCTACGACAACACCCTGAGGGGAGGCAGGGCTCTGAGTGAAGTTTGTTTGTTACAGTTTAGACTGTCTCCTCACACTCACCAGACAGCAAAACCTCACCTTCCTTTCCTCAAGCAGCTCTCTCCTCTGCTTTCCACATTCACTTTACAATTATTTTCAAAGCCTTTACTCTTGTGCAAATCCTGTCAGCTGAGGGGTTCAAGGCTCACACAACAGGATCTAGAGCTTTGCCTGCACCTCCTTTCCTTGGGAATCTGGGCTAATTTATACCCAACTGTTTGCCATCCTATCTCCTGGCCCACAGTGGCCAGTCTAGGGGCCCAACACAAGGTTGGGATGTGCTTTCAGCCCTGCTTGTTGTGATTAAGGGTGTAAGCATAGCAGAGCTCCTACCAGCCTTCCTCACTTGAGATGAGCAGCTGTGCAAGGCTCTGTTTGGATCTCCTTGCAGGTATTTTTTAGCTGGAAATCAAATTAACGTCAAAGCAGAATGGCCACATCAAAAAAACCACGACTGTAAGGGTTTGCTTCCGTGTACCAGCACAACAGCAGCTGAAGACACTCCTCACCTAAGCACCCATCAAGCCAAACTGACTGTTTCCTTCACATCGCTCAAATATTCTAAAGGAAAGGAAGAAAATGACTCGTTTCCATTTTCACTTGTCACCTACATACAGATGAATGTTCTTTTCAGAAAAGGAAGCAGCACACGGCACATTTAAACTGCTTTCAGCAGCTACATGGCTCAGGGCAGTGAGAGCCCATCAATCTCCCTGAAATTAAAGGGTCCATGACTGAATTCCCTGCCTTTTTTCCCCACTCTCTCCTTGGAGGGTCACTTAATGTACAAGTCATTTTACTGCATAATAAAAATAAGCTGCAGTGAAATACAATTATAGTCAATCAATAAAACACGGATGTCCTCTTGCATGGCTGGAACCCACTCCTAATGGAATTGGAGACTCATAATTCCACCTGTGCTATGACAACAGACAACACGCAGGAGGTGATCCCAACAGATCCAAGAAGCTGTGGCAAAACACTGCCAGTGATCACTGCACAGAAGGAAGGATCTGTGAAAACACCAGCAGCTGCATCAGCAGAACATGTCCCTCAACTCCTCTGTTACCATCACCGAATGGTACAAACCTTTGTGGGATTTCTAAGCCACTCAGCTATTCAGCAGCCCCTGCACAAAGATGACAAACCTGAAAGCTACTTCTTGTGCTTCTACAAGAGTTAAACCAGTATAAAGTCTGGGCACTTAAAGCAATCCATGGATAAGTTTTCTAATGAGGTAGAGCTACTGGATCCCATATGTAATGTAAATTGTGAAGTGGAAAGGGATGCACCCAGGTCCTAAAGAGGTGAAACCCAACTTGCACTCCAGCAGTTGGGAACCAGAAAAGGGAAGATTGTGCCTGAAATTGAGGGACTTGGCACCTTAAGCCTCGTATTCCAGATCACTAGTCTAACCATAAGCTGTGGGGTTAGCTGTGAAAAGGTTCTTCACCCTCTCCTATTTGATCTGAAGCAACGTGAATCCCAGGAGCAAAAGTAAAGTGGCCTTCAAGAGGCTGGACCAAAGGGGCTCAAAGTTTCACAACTGAGACAGGGACCCACCAGATGTCATAAAGGAGGAGCTAAAGATCTCAAAGTTCAGTAGGACAGGATGCTCTGTACCTCAACTGACGGGATCAAATCTTAACTTGAAGTTATGAACTCCCTGAAAGAGTAACATGTTGGAAGTAGTTCTTGGTTCAGGAGTTAGGAAATAGGGGAAGTTAGCCAAAGTCCAAGGTTATTTAAAGTTCAAGATACTCAAAAAAGAGTTTTAAGGAACAAGAACAGTTCCTCCACTTTAATTCCAATAAAATAGTCAGGTCACCAATGCCACCCCATTTCATACCAGCACGGTACTTTCTACTGGCTCAGTGACTGACAGGACAGTGTTGGCACTAAACAAAGTAAGACATTCTTTTGATAACCAGTAACAGGATTTCTGAGAGACATCAGTTAGTATTATCAGTGCAGGAGGAAAGGGTCACCAGCCAAGTGTCACCAGATGACATGTTCTCAATGGTTATTTATAGCCCTAAAAACATCTGCTGCCTTCAGAGGCTCCAGAATTAAAACACACAGCCCTCTCTCCAAGAATGGTGACCCTGGCAAGAGCTAAATAAGAACTGTGCAGTTTTGGACAATGCTGATGAAGTGCCGTATTTTTAAAAGGTGACTTCAGATAAATCCAAGAACATCATGATCCACCAGTGCAAGCTGAGAGGACAACCTCAAACGAAGCATGAGGCTGGTTAAGTTCTTGGAAACAGCCACGGAACACGCTGATCCTTTGTCTTGCACAAGTATCTGGAGACCTGCTCACCTTCATCGGTGGGTATTTATGGTAAGGAGCTGCCCCTGTAGCCAGTTCGATAGCAGTGATCCCAAAACTCCAGATGTCTGCCTTGAAATCGTAACCTCTGACCTGAAAAACATTGGAGGATGTTAGTGTGAGCTTCTTGTTATCCTGCACTACAATCCCTTTCTTTAGCCTATCACCCTTTCCTTCCTTTCCCCTCAAATCTGGACGACCAACACTACAGCCTTAAAAAGATGGATAAAACACTTTCTCCCCAGCTCCTCAGACCTTCAAGGAGGTGTTTCTGAAGCCACAGTCTGATGAAAATCATGGTTGAGGACTGTGCAGCTAGTACCACTTTGCCATAAACCTCTCCATGTACAGAACATAAAGGGGCACTGGGTTAGCACAGGCTCCAACTTCTACACAAAGATACAGAGAGTCATTAAACAGCCTAATGGAAGTCTCATCATTTACAGGAGGACTGTTAGCCCCTTGGGACACACATCTCACCATGCTTTTAGTCCACCACTTCATCAACCTGACTGCAAACAAGCTTGATCCCGAAACTTCGGGGCACAGCAGCTCAGTATAAAGCTCCTCAGTTCTCCTCTGTGGGCTGATTATTTCCCTCCACTAATTAGCAGTAGCTTCTGCACTTGACATTAAACACAGACTCGCTCGGGAAAATTTATAGCATTTACTTCCCCTCCTGCACAGGAAAAAATATTTTCATCTGCCAAAGCGGTAACTTCCTCATTATCATTAGGTAATATTTTGGCTCTTGCACCTTCTGCTGCAGGGGAGAGACATCATGTACTGACTTGGAGAGCAGCTACAAAGGAATCCAGGGGCTTTAGCTGCTGCGAGTGCCTTGTACTTCTGCTCACTAGACTAGGGAAAAGTGAGCACTGAATCACAGTGAGGCTAACAGGGGGGTTGTGTTGAGCTCCCCTAATGAGCTTCAGACAGACACTCACTGCAAGGAGCCAAAAGCGTTCCCCAAAGTGCCTTTACGATGACCTGAAGCTTGGCAAACAAACAAAAACCCCTCTGGCACTATTTTTCACATAACACTACAATGAAGATTACATTTCTTCCAGTAAGAGTTTAGGTCTTCCACTAATTTCTTCCGTAGGCATCGTTTTCACGAGCTTTAAAGGTCTGAAATCTCCCTTGCAGTGCCTCAGATTACAGACACCACAGACAGACTTCAAGTGGCCAGCAGGATGACTATGAGCCAGCAGTGTGCTCTTGTGGCCAAGAGGGCCAACAGCATCCTGGGGTGGATCAGAAGGGGGGTGGTCAGCAGATCAAGAGAGGTTCTTCTCTGCCTCTTCTCTGCCCTGGTGAGACCACATCTGGAGTGTTGTGTCCAGTTCTGGGCTCCTCAGTTCAAGAGGGATGTGGAGCTGCTGGAGAGAGTCCAGCGTAGGGCAATGAGGATGATGAAGGAAGTGGAGCATCTCCCTTATGAGGAGAGGCTGAGGGAGCTGGGTTTGTTGAGCTTGGAGAAGAGGAGACTGAGGGGTGACCTCATTAATGTCTACAAATATGTGAAGGGAGGGTGTCAGGAGGATGGAGCCAGGCTCTGCTCAGTGTCATCTAATGATAGGACGAGGGGCACTGGTTGTGAGCTGGAACATAGAAGGTTCCACATCAATATGAGAACGAACTTCTTCACAGTGAGGGCTGCCCAGGGTGGTTGTGGAGTCTCCTTCACTGGAGACATTTAAGAACCACCTGGCTGTGTTCCTGTGTGACTTGGTCTAGGGGATCCTGATGTCCCAGGGGGGTGGACTGGATGACCTTTCGAGGTCCCTTCCAATCCCTAATGATTCTGTGATAAAACACGGATAGCTAGTGTGTATTAAAAGAGTTTTGAGAATAACTTTGGGATGTTTCTCAGCTTTATCTTGCAGTTAGTCTGGCATACACTGTACAGCTCCCCATTTCCCACCGGGATTTTAAGTGTTTTGTGGAGTTTTTGTAATTATATCATATAATCCTTCTGGCAAGTGAAAGCTATAAAGCTCAAAACTCCCTGCAGCAGTTCATCTTGACATCTGTCCAACGTGCATTAGTCACCACCCTGCAGTTAGTTTACATCAGTGACGTTGCTTTTTCTCACTAACATTTTTCCTTTGCCATTAGTGTGTCAAGTGAACATGCATTAGAAGACAAAGATGGGCTGTCATGTGTGAACATGCTGAAGGAGCTTAATGATGCTGGGTGGTCGATAATATCTACATATGGAAGGGTAACCTACAGCAGCCCCTTCTTCCTGCTTCCAGGGTTGGATGTGGTGGCTCAGGGTGACACCTGCTGGAAGGCAGCAAGATGCTACAAAAGGCCAGTGAAGGATTTCACACATCAGCATGCAAAACAGAGTAAGGGAATCATTCAGGCTGGAAAAGACCTTTAAGATCATAGGATCATAGGATGTTAGGTCATCGAGTCCAACCATTAACTCAGCTGTCCCAAGGCCACCTCTAAACCCTGTCCCAAGCTCCTGATCTCTACCACTTCTAAACACATCCAGGGATGGTGATTCAACCCCCTCACACCAGGCAGCTTGTTCCAAGGCCTGATGACCCTTCCATTAAGAAGTTTTTCTTAATGTTTAACCTAAACCTTCCCCTGGTGCAACTCGAGGCCATCTCCTGTTCGAACACCTACTAAAACCTGCCTCTCTCCAACCTCCTTTCAGGTAGTTGTAGACAGGAGTAAGGTCTCCCCTGAGCCTTCCTCCTTCAGACTAAACAGCACCAGCTCCCTCAAACACCAATTTACCATCTAGTATTTGTAACCAGTTAGATGTGCACAGGCTTCATGGAAGTGTTGGACTCCCTAGAAAACCTGCCTCCTTCAGAAATACATCTGTTACATCAAGAACCCCTGCCTGGTCATTTAAACCTTCATTTCCCCATGTTCACACCCTCCTTAAGATCTTTTTTGCCCCGTTGTCCTGCAGCCATCCTAACTGCAATGAGCCTGGAGCAGCACTGTTAGGTTCTGGCCAGCACGCTGTATCCTCTGCATCAGGACAGGACACAAGGGACAACTCTGACCTGGTTTTGGAAACACTGACTACTCTGGTTTTAGTTCTTTTTAAATAAACATAACAAAAAAGCACATAAGTCAGTGACAGTGAAGCAGTGCAGAAGCAAATCCAAAGACTACTCCTGACTGGAGGAATGTGTCTTGCAGCCTATGGTGTTCAGACTTGCACTCCTGAGGAGGCTGCAGGAGCACCAGCCCCTCAGTGCCACCATGGGGAGCCACTGAAAAGGCCAAACACTGACAAAGCCTTTAAATAAAAGGGACCTTTAAGCTTCTGCAAAATCATCTCAGTTCCTCAAGAAGTTTTAGATATAGAAACAAAAAAAGCCTGCAAGTTCTACCACGTTTCAAGCTGCATTTCATCTCAGATAGATATATACGTATGGTGGGGGTCTTACTCAAGTTTGTCCCAAGCTTCAAGTTATTTTAACGCGTTGAGTTTTCTTTGATAATTTTCCCAAAACACTTATGCTTCAAAGATTTTTGAGAGAAAAAACAGAAGAACATTTCTGGCCAGTTGTATCTCTGTTTGGCACAGCTGTCACAAAGCAAGGCTTGAGGCCAGCCCTCTGTCGAACTGGTGTTAAGGGGATGAGGGATCTGAGAGCGCTTGTGGCGCTGAAGCTCAAGGCAGTGACAGCTCCTGCAGATGTTGTGTCAGGGCTGTGGGTTGTGGATCTCGCTTAGAAACACACAAGGATATTTTACACTAAACAAAGTTTCCAGGTGACCTTCACCAGAAGCTTCTGCAGTTCAGTCTAAAAGTAGTGGAGGACCAAAAGTGACATATCTCCACCCACCAGGAAGAAGCAGGACACCTTTAAGTTGCCAAAAGAGCAGAGGAGTAAGGGGGAGAGGCAAGTGTTCCTCAGTATTTAGTCTGGATCCTGACAAGCCAAGAGAAACTAAGAGCCTGAATAAAGTCAGCTGCTTGTTCTTTCACTGTAGTCATTCTGACCTGTGGCAATTAGCTGCCCCAAATTCTCATGTTTGTAAATGCACAAGATCCCAGCACTGAGCTGTGTCTGAGCACATTTACCACGTGTGGAACTATTTATATTCTCTTTCATATTTATGCAAGAGGGAGGGCCAGGTTAATCCTCTTTACGCAACAGCTGAGCTGGCTCATCCTCACCTTAGCTAGAAGCCTGAAGAGAAGCAACAGAGCAAAAATCCACTGAACACTTCTTTCCCAGTACAAGCCTGGGAAACAGGCAAATCACAGAGCACGCTGTGGTTTTAAGCCTTACGGGACCCCAAATGTGAGTCTGAGCTGAATGCAGGCATTGCTGACACGTGGGAACTCCGGGTGCGAAGAGGACACTAGGAAAAACCATTCACCTGCTCCATAACTTCGGGTGCCATCCAGCAAGGTGTGCCCACAAAAGTTTTCCTGACTTTATTTCGGGTGATGTCCCCGCCGGTGGCCAGGAACGCGCTCACGCCGAAGTCTGAAGAGACAAACACAAAGCACATTTTATTAAGAACACATCCTGAGCAAACTGAAGGGCTGTCCCCTTGTTCCCCTCATATTCCCAGGCACCTATTAAGTACCAGACAACACATTCATGCATGAGGGGTTTCCTAATAAATGAAGAATAATCAACAGTTAGCTAAGAGAGCTGGGTTGTAGCCCACCATTCA
The DNA here is from genome assembly GCA_013400115.1 of Rhinopomastus cyanomelas. Lineage (NCBI taxonomy): Eukaryota > Metazoa > Chordata > Aves > Bucerotiformes > Rhinopomastidae > Rhinopomastus > Rhinopomastus cyanomelas. The sequence goes on along the minus strand of VXBP01000753.1, from coordinate 3,012,866 downwards.
ATTACTGGGAACAGCAGAGCCTTCGGCGCTGGCCGGCGGAGAGGAAAATTCCACTTTGCATTATGGCCCACTGGTCACATCTCAGAAAGCCTGAGCAGCTCCAGTGGACCTGCTACTGTCCAAACTTACCAGTGAGTTATTTACATTTGTATACATACATAGCATTAGGGAAAGTCTGATGAGGAAAGGCTGAGGGAGCTGGGATTGTGGCTTCTCCCTTCCTACAACTCTCTGATGGGAAGTTTCAGACAGGTGGGGGTCAGGCTCTTGTCCCAGGCAACTAGCAACAGGACGAGAGGCCAGGCACTGAGGCTGTGCCAGGGGAGGGTTAGGTTGGATGTTAGGAAGCCCCTCCTCATGGAAAATGTGATCAGACACTGGAATGAACTGCCCAGTGAGTTGGTGGCATCCCCATCCCTCCAGACGTTTATGAAAAGACTGGACATGGCCCTTAGTGCCCTGGTCTAGGTGATTGTGGTGATGTTAGGTCATGGGCTGGGCTGGATGATCTTAGAGGTCTTTTCCAGCCTCAATAATTCTGTGATAACAACAAATTAACTGCATTAAGCATCTTGTTAACACTTCAAGCAACCAAGGGTACATAAAGAGATACTGGAGTTGACAACATTTAACCGTCCTAACTGCATCCTGCAGACTGGAGGTATCGGCCCCCTCCTCTGGATGGTCTCTCCTTAGAATTATCTTCACTTGATAACCTTCCATTGCTGAGATGCTCAGTGCTTGAGCATGGGCGTGGACTCCAAATCAAGCAGCACATGCTGCTAACCCAGAGGAATCCTTACAGACAGGTATTCACACCCCACATGACGTTACCACCACTTGAGACATCCTTCACAAGCTGGAGGGCACCCCATGTCCTCACTGGTAGTTGCATCCAATACAGCAAATCATTCTTTTAATGAAAAATACACTGTCTGAAAAATACACTGATAACACTGGTATTTTATGCAATTAAACATCTTAACCAAGATCTGTGGGCTGCAGCAGCAGCAGCAGCGTGATGGGATAGCAAGAGATACAATAGGTTTGTTCAGATAAGAGCATTACAGATATGGCAACCAAGTCAAAGAGAGGACAACAGACTCTCCCTGAAGAAAAACACTCATGGAATGAATGAGATGATGAGAAAACTCTAAATAACAAACTGTACTTCCTCACAATTTGCCCCAACCTACACACTGCTGGTGAACTGGTGAATTATGGACCTGCAGTGGGTCGTTCAGTAACTTGATTTTATCCACCTCTACGCCCTTGTTTTAAACACAGTACAAGCAGTCAACATCTTGAAGGCCAGTTTTGAGCTTGATGGCAGGCTTGGAGGAGAAGTCTCTGAAATTCAAGGGATAGTTCACATAAAAACAGAACACTACTGACCCCAGCTGCTTTGAAAATTGGCACTCTGCTGACCTAGGTAACTGTAAATGCAAAAGTCTTACTCAGAGGAGATGCAGAGTTGCTTTGTGGCTTAAGGATGCTCTCCTAACCATCAGCTGCAACTAAAGATTCCTCTAACCATCTCCAGGCAATGTCATGCAGGTGAGGACAGCCTCACTGTTTGCTTTGCATCACACCCACAGTGCAATGAGCTCCTTCTCACCTTCAGTCTTTCCATATCTGAGAATAACCACAGAAATTATCACTGACAACTTCCAGCTCACTTAGCTTGGAGGCTTCCAAGAACAAGAACTTAGACCTCACTAGAACACTAGACCTGGAGAACTGAAAGGGAGACATTAAAGAAAGTTGCATGGAAATCAGACACTGGCAAATCAGGGCTCAGCTTCTTCCAGACACATTGTCCTGTTCTCCACCCTGTTCCTGGAGACAGCCTGTCTTCCTAGAGTCACAGAATGACTTACGTAGGAGAAGACCTCAGAGATCATCTTGTTCCAACTGCCCTGCCATGACCAGGGCTACCTCTCACCCAGAGCCCTGCCACCCTTGAAGCTTTAGCAGGTTTAGATGGATCTCCACCCCTGTCAGCACTGCAACCTGTAGTTTCCTGGAAACCCAGCCTTTTCCACCATGATTTTTTGCTTTGGGATCTTCCACGTGCACATCCACCATCCTTGTTTTGCTCGGAAAACCGACAGAGCCTCCTAAAAAGTTCTTTGCACTTTGCTGCTCATTAACGGGAAGTCTGGCCAGACCGATTGTTCCAAACACAAAAGCAGCTCCAAGTTCTTCTGAAGAAGATAATACTAATAGAAACTTGTCCGAGAGCCATCAGCATGTTACTGTGATGTGCTGCACTTGAACTCTCTCTGTATTGTCTTACCTCGAGTTTCCACGCAGTCGTTTTGAGGGTAAAGGAAATGCCTTTCAAAGCAAAAGAATTCCAGCAGTAAAAACACAGACCCTTCACATAGTGTCTGCTGCACTTCACATCAAATGTGGGGTTATAAAATCCAGATGGAAACTGTACCCCTGCATCTGCCATTGGGGGTCAATGCTTCAGCAGAGTTAAATCATGTTCTGGCACGTGGCTGACTTTCCTAATCCATTTACCTCATTTCCAGTGGGCTGAACCAGGCATAATCAATGGCTTTGAAACAGTCTCAGGATCACAGAATCGTAGAAGAGTTTAGGGTGAAAGGGTCACAGAACCACAGAACATTAGGGATTGGAAGGGACCTTGAAAGATCATCCAGTTCAATCGCCCTGCCAGAGCAGAATCACCTCCTCTCTCAATCTGCTAACCACTCCACTTCTGATTCACTCAAGGATGCTGTTGACCCTCTTGGCCACAAGAACACATTGCTGGCTCAAGGTCCTCAGAGATCATCTAGTTCCAATCCCCCTGCCATGGGGCAGGGACACCTCTGACCAGAGCAAGTTGTCCAGAGGCCCGTCCAACCTGGCCTTCAAGACTATGGTTCTATGACTTCCAGGGAGGGAGCATCCACAACCAACTCAGGCAACCTAATCCAGTGCTTCACCACACTCAGAATGAGGAATTTCTTTCTGCTGTGGCAGGGGGATTGGACTAGATGATCTTTTGAGGTCCCTTCCAATCCCTAATGATTCTATGGTTCCTAAAACCTAATCTAAATCTCTCCTCTTTTAGCTCGAAACCAGCCCCCTTGTGCCATCACTAGATGGCCCAGTAGTCTTCTCAAACATCACCTTATTAACTGCATCCCAAGTGCCAGTTGCTGAGACAACACTGTGCCTGGTCTCAAGAAGCATCTGTAAAGCAATAAAACAAAATCCTAACTGCATGTTAGGGTCCAGCTCTTGCTTCTGAGCAGTTGGCACAACCTGCATCCCATTCTCTCTGCCATTGTCAACTATCTTCCTTGTTTAACTGAACAAGGTTATTGCAAATGAATCACAGAATCATTAGAGATTGGAAGGAACCTCGAAAGATCATCCAGTCCAATCCCCCTGACACAGCAGGATCACCTAGACCAAGTCACACAGGAACACATCCAGGCAGGTTTTAAACATCTCCAGAGAAGGAGACTCCACAACCTCCCTGGGCAGCCCCTTCCAGGGCTCTGTCACCCTCACTGGGAGGAACTGGAAGTGTCTGGACCTGGTTTGCAATACCAGTAACCACCACTGCTGAGGATCCAACAATTGTCAAACATTCTGGATGAGCCCAAAAACTCCAGGCTTCCAGCAGTCTGCTAGCAAACAGTCTCCAGGATGTCTGGATGCAAGTGGCAGGATCATTTTTATTATCATTTTTATGAAGCAATGCAGAAAAGATTCATCTGCTGGACCAGTTTCAGTGATGGGAAGCAAAGATGACTCTAAAAATACAAAACTCTCTCCAAACTCATATCCCAGCAGTGCAATCCGGAATGGAAATGGCAGTTCTGCTGATGCAGCCTCTGCAGAAAGATGCAGATTTTGTCTTTTTCAGGGGAACCATCATGTGTTGCAAACCAAACCCCCTGCAAACACTGGGGCAGCAACCAAAGTTTGAAAACACATGGTGTTGGGCAACAGTTCCTGCTACTGGGGCATCCAACTGTCAGACTTGAAAACCACTCTGGCCACTCAGGAAACGCAAAAAGCTGAAAAGGAGAATCTGCTGAAAAACCTGCTGACACTGGGGAGACTCCTACAGTTTGGTGGGTTTGGATCAGACCCTAAAACAGTTTCCAGGTTCAATGGGGGCAGAACATCAAGAATAAACCTCCTTGACTGAACACTCAAGAGTTTTACCCTAGTTGGATTAACCCTCCTCAAGCCAAAATAAAGGTCTGTCTGAAGGCAGCACTAAGTGGGGTTTTTTTGCTCTGGCAGGGGAGTTGGACTAAATCTCTCAAGGTCTCTTCCAACCCCTAACATTCTGTGATTCACTGGTCACCTTCCTTTTTCTTGTTCTCCAGCAGAAAATAATCTGCAGTGCCGCTTCATGCTTTTCTGCAAACCTTACAGCTCCCAGAGCACTGAAGATGGATAAAGGTTGGCAAGAAGAGGGGGGCAGGCAGTGCTAAGTCACAATTTTGAGCTGAGAACCCAGAGGGTGGTAAGACACGAGAGGAAAGGAAGATCTGTGAGGAACAAGATTCAAACATTTCTCTGCTTTTAAAGATTACACAGTAATGTGGTGGCATTGGGGCTATAAATACACCCTTGCTCCCCCAAACCCTCATTTGGAAAGGCAGATCTCTACAGTCACATATCTTTCTAATTAATTCATAGACAGAATGGCAGCTTTATTGCATCATAAATCCAGCCCTTCTGCAATAAGGTCAAGGCACATAAAAGATGTACGAAATCCTGTTAATATAAAGATCAAATTTAAAACTAAGCCTCACCAGCACATTAATAATGATGCACCAGTACTGCAGAGATGAGCTTAAGGATGACAAAGCACGGGCCAGGAGCAGCCTCTGCCCTTGGAGAGGTGCACAAGTTGTTTCAACAACCAAATCATACAACAGCTCTTCAGGAAATGCAGATATTGTGAGTGATGCAGAGAAGTTGTTGTTTCGGATCATGTTGCTCCAAGGGAGGCACCAGAACTCTCCACAGAGTTGGAGAGACAGAGACAGAGAGGTTGTCTCCACAGAGACAACCACAGAGAAAAATACTTTTCATAGACTCACAGAATTGTCCAGACTGGAAAAGACCTTTAAGAACATTGAGTCCAACCATTAACCCCACTGTCCCAAGGTCACCACTAAACCCTATCCCTAAGCTCCAGATCTCCACGACTTTTAAACATGCCCAGGGATGGCAATTGCACCCCCTCCCTGGGCAGCCTGTTCCAAGGCCTGAGGACCCTTTCCAGGAAGAACTTTCCTCATGGCCAACCTAAACTTCCCCTGGTGCAACATAAGGCCATTTCCTCTTGTCCTATCCCTTGTTCCTTGTGAGAAGACACCAACCCCCACCTCTCTCCAGCCTCCTTTCAGGCAGCTGTAGGCAGCGATAAGGTCTCCCCTCAACTTCCTTTTACCTTTATTTTTTTGAAAGGGAGAAAAGGCTCAGAGGTGTCTGTGACAGAACAGTGGCTGCTCAGCTCAGCCCTGTGATCAGCGCTCCTCTCCCCGCAGCAGATTCATGCCTTGCCCCCTGTTAAAGCAATTTACTCTCCCAAAGTTCAGAGCTTCCTGAGGGAAAGCAGGGAAATGATGGTGCCTGCTCCATAGCTTGATGTTTATGTCGAGCGCTATTTTAGTCCCATGAATTAAGAGCAGTCAAGAACACGGCGAACCGGTGACAAGCTGGCACGGATTTGTGGAAAGTTACACAAATTCAGTTACACAAGTTTGGCCTGGCCTTAGCTATCCCCATTTTATAAATAGATAAAGCGAGAGAAGGGTTAGGCGAGTTGCCCAGCATCAATTAGCAAGTCCCGAGCAACTTTGTGAAATCTCAAACCTAATTCAACCGCTTGGCAACGCTCCATGCCCAGGACAGGGCGGGCACACTGAGCGCACGTTAATAACCCCAACCAGCTCTCAAGCCTAGAAGATACCATGTTGTCAGCCCTACAAATGAAAAATCCTACATGTCCAAGCTTCCTAGCTTCTTCACGCTCGATGATGGAGGGCTGGGTGTCAGCATCACTGACCATCCCCATGGATAAAGACTGATGGGAGAGGATACTCAGCGCCTGGATGGGTGGGGTACTGATATGATGCCATGGGTGAGCATTGCTTGTACTGAGCAAGTCTTCTGCACCCTGGAATCACAGAGTATTAGAGACTGGAAGGGACCTTGAAAAATCATCCAGTCCAACCCCCCTGACACAGCAGGATCACCTAGAGCAAGTAGCACAGGAACACGTCCAGGTGGGTTTTAAACACCTCCAGAGAAGGAGACACAGTTTCCCTCAAGCTCTCCCGTCCCTTCCCAATCTTATCAAGACTCTCACTTTGCAATAACTTGCAGGGTCTGCACAGTTAAATAAACAGAAGAATATCAAGCCTTGCTGAGAAGTCTCCTGGTGTGTGTTTGTGCTGCAACACTGGTGCTGATACAGGTTATGTTGATAAAGATTGTGTGGCTCCAGGGAGCCCGTGAATGGCAGGGCAAAGAGGTTTTAGGCTTTGATTAAAAAAGAAATAAATACAGTAATTGCCATGGAGAGCGAGGCTGGAACACAAGAGAATGCAGCTATCTCAATTTACACTGCAGCCCCCGTCAGCAGGGCCCAGAACAATGGTATCTGAGAGAGAGTCCTGCTCTCCAGAAGACAGATTAATTCAGTGTGCAGAGAAACTCCGCAAGCTGAGAAGTGACACTGCAGCGGGCTCCAAAAACACGGTGCCAACGCACAAGCCCGAGCCAGTGCCCCTAAGGGGGAAAAATAAAAACATTGTAGAACTGTTTATGTTGGAAGGGACCTGTAAGATCAAGTCCAACCATTACCCTAACTGTCCCAAGGCCACTGCAAAACCCTGTCCAGATTTACACAACTTTGAAACACGTCCAGGGATGGCGATTCAATCTCCTCCCTGGGTAGCCCACGTTAAGACCTGATGACCCTTTACAGAATCAGAATCATCAGGGATTGGAAGGGACCCCGAAAGATCATCTAGTCCAATCCCCCTGCCAGAGCAGGCTCACCTCACTGGAGAAGCCATGGAATCATGAAGTTCTTCCTAACAGCCAACATAAACTTCTCCTGGTGCAACTTGAGGCCATTTCCTCTTGTCCTAACGCTTGTTTCTTGTGAGAAGAGACCAACGCCTGACTCTCTGCAACCTTCTTTCAGGAAGTTGTTAAAATGGAGGCAAACCACCTCAGTTTAGGTCTCACCTGGATGTGTTAAAGGTAGTTTTATGCCTCAGTTCCATGGATGCACATTTTGAGAGCAAAGGGAGCTACACAGTTAAAAACAGACACAACTGTGAGTAAAAATACCAAGTCCCAGGTCTTGGGGAGGAGTTTGAAGCTGAGGGTTTGTGCAAACCATTAGAGGAATTTTTAGAATTCCTACCTCCAGCAAATGTTCCTGAGCTCACAGACTGCTGCTCCTTCCCTCTACCTGCGCTGCCAGGGCTCCCACAGAGGTTTTCCCTTCTGATGCACAGCCACCAATTAGGAGACACAAACAGAATCTGAGGAACACCACCTTCATCAAGTCGCTTTGTTGTTCAGCCTTACCAGAGCTGCAGAGCCCAAACTAACAGGAGAAGCTTCAACTTTCTCTGGTGAAGAGCTGCAGCAAAACTACTGCCATCGACTCCAGTGAGGAAGCTTCCCCTGTATAATTCATTGACTGGTATGTTCTGGAGATAGAGCCCGACAGCCGTGTTTCCTCCACCACAGCGTCGAGCATTTTCTAAACCTTGACAGCAGCTTTGGGGTTTTTTTCTTCAAGGCTTTCCAGTTAGAAAGTTACATTCTTTACATCTAAGATTTGCATTTCTTGTGGGACAGGAAACCAGCACCAGGAAACACAGAGGAACACAAGGTTGGAAAGGTCAAAGGCTGAATAAAATTAACCGTTTACAGGCAGTTTTGACCGAGGCAAAAGGTGAAGGAGTCACTCTGAAAAAACCCAGTCATTCTTTCCTGCCATATTATTTGCCTTTTTCAAATGTACACTTTAAGCAGCTCCTTCAAGGGAGGAGCCCCATTCATTCTAACCCTCAGGCTTCATTCCACAGCAGATCAATCTCTCTTTTTTTCTCCTTGGTGTAACTTTCCAGCGAAACTTAAACACACTGGTTCCATGGGAATGCAGTGATGTCACCCAGCTCATAACTGAGGCAGTCAACAGAACTATCTACAAAATGCATTCAATTAATTGTCCAAAGCAAGTGCTGTGATCTCTCTGTAGCAAAACTCTCTTTAGTGAGGTGGGTTTGCCTCCAGTTGGTTGGGGTTTTTTTTTCCCCCCTCCTCAAAAACTTCCTGAGAAACTTTGCAGTTTCATCCAGGAGAAAAGGAAGCTCAAGCGTCAGAAATTCCCACAGAAACAAAATGTTCTGTTGTGACCAGGTCAGGCTCTTCTCTAGCACTCAAGTCACTGCACCTGGGCTGGGGCATAGGCTGGGGGAAGATGTGCTGGAGAGCAGCCCTGTGGAAACAGACCTGGGAGTTCTAGTGGATGAAAAGCTGGACATGGGCCACCAACATGTAACTGATGCCCAGAAGGCAAATTGCACCCCAGGCAAAAGAAGTGTGGCTAGCAGACAGAGAGGGGATTCTGTCCCTCTGCTCTGCCCTGCTGAGACTTTACCTGGAGTCCTGTGTCAGGCTCTGGAGCCCCCAACACAAGAATGGAGGAGGCCACAAGAACGATCAGAGGGCTGGTGCAACTGTCCTATGAAGACAGGCTGACAGTAGGGTTTGTTCAGCCTGAAGAGGAGAAGATGCCAGGGAAGACCTTATAGCAAACTTCCCATCCTTGAAAGGGGCCTATAAGGTGGCTGGGGAAGACTGTTCACAAGGGCAGGGAACAAAAGGATGAGGGGTCATGGTTTTAAGTAGGAAAAGGGTAGATTGAGGCTGGACATGAGGAAAAAGTTCTTGAACCTGAGGATGGTGGATCACTGGAACAGGTTGCTTGGAGAGGAGGTGGAGACCCACCTAAAGACACTCAAATTCAGGCTTCATGGGGCTCTGGGGGATAGCTAGAGATGTCCCTGGTTGTTGTAGGGGGGTTGGACTAGATGATCTGTGGAGATCCCTTCCAACTCAATACACACTATGATTCTATGATTCATTTACTGCTGTTTCTTTCAAGCCTTCCTTCAGCTGCCATCAGAAATGAAAGTGCTTCCTGCCACCCTGCTGAACTCGTTGACCTTGGGTGACTTTAGCCACCCTGCTGTGTCCCACTCATGGTTCCAGCGTGGAGCCTTCTGTGTGCTCAGAGAGAGAATTTGCACAGAGAGAGTTTTGCACAGCTGGCAACGCTGCTTTCGCAGGACACACGGAGAAGGATTCCAACCCTACAACTACTTATCAACTGAAAAATCAATTAGCAGGGGAAAAAAAAATACATTAACAGGTACCTCTTGCCAGTGAGCACTAATTAAAAAAAGGCCAAGCCCTGGCACCCTTGTGGAAAAGCAAGTCAAGCAGCTCCTGCCAGGCTGGCAGAGACACTTGGAGTAACAGCGCTCTGCTCTAACACAACGACTACTCACAGCCTCTCCCAGAACGTAATCGAAAAGCTACGTGCAATTGCAAATCCACAACGTTACATCTTGGTCCCGTTACACAGTGAAACCCTACATGGTTGGGCTGCTTTTTTCCCCCCATAAAGTTTGCTTTGTTGAGCATTTTGGAAGCCACTCCCTACCTTCCACCAGCTGCCACAGAGGATGAATTATTTACACCTCGTTGGAAATAGAACAGCAAGTATTAAGAGCCCTGGGAGACTTACAAGGGAAAACAGAGCAACTTCATGTGTTGAACACAGGTCCTGTAGTTTAGGTGTTGGGATTTTAGTCAGGTCAGGTTTGTGCTGCAGAAGGATTTATTGCCTTCTGCAGAGGGAGAAGAGCTACCTATAAAAATCTGAGTGTTGCAACGTGTTCTGTCTCCTAGAGAGAAACCTACACCTTTGGCTCCAAGATGCAAATCCAGGTGCAGATATACCCAGTGTGTCTGTCCTGTCCACGCTACATGATGCCCTACAGCTGCAAAAGCTCCTGCACCCACTGCTGTGCCTCCACTCACAGGACAGGGCACTGAAAACTGGGAGACCTCATCACAAACAGAATCTGCTCTGAAAACGTTAAACACATACAAGGATGTTTGCCAAGATGGTGGGAACAGATGTGAGCTCTGTTCTCCAACTAGAGGTGACACAAGGACTGCCAAAGCACTACAAGATCACAGAAGGATTTAGGTTGAAAGGGACCACAGGGACTATCCAGTTCCAATCCCCTGCCATAGGCAGGGACATCTCTCACCCAACCAGGCTGCCCAGGCCCCATCCAAACTGGCCTTGAACATTGTCAGAAACAATGGTGGTTTATTTGGTGGTGTTGGTTTTTCTTTAAGAACCAATGGGCCTCTGGAAGCTGATGTTTTTATGTAGGTTTGTCCTGGATCATTAAACCCTCTCTTTGCATACAGAGTTATCCCTAAAGTTTATCCAAAGCTACCAGGGAAGTTACCTGCAATTTGCACAGAGCCATCCTCTCCAAGAAGGATATTTCCTGCTTTCACGTCCCTGCAGAGAGATAAAGCAACAATAAGTGGAAATCATTAAATGTCCCCTTTAACCAACAAAAAGACATTAAAAGGTAATTCCTTGCATCAGCACATCCCACTTTCCATCATGCTGAAACAGCAGCCACTTAGCATCATTTTAACTTCACTAGACAGACACTGAGGGGTATTTGTATGACTTGGAGCAAGCATTATGCCCAGAAAAAATAGAAAACCTTATGGGAAGGCACCCAAACCAAGCAGATTCTCCCTCTGCTGCCTTCTGCAAATATTCCAAATCCTTTCACACAAAAAGAAAAGTCAAAAGCTATTTTTCCTCTCCTCCCTCGCGCATCATGAGAACAGAACTGGCGCGATGGCCTGGCCAAAGAGCCCCGGTCAGGCCCTGGAAATCTCTTCCTTCCTGGCTTTGCTCTTCTGAAGAAGAGCCTGGGCCACTGCCAGTTCCAGGCCAGGATAATTTTAAACACATCCTCTCCAGCATTAGCATTTGTCAGATTCTTCCCAACACGCAGTGCAGGCCATTGGCATGGCAAGGATTCCCCCAGCAAACAGCTGAGCAGAAGTGAGCAAAGTCTGTCCATAAGACAGCCCCTGTAAAGACTAGTTGGACAGCAAACCGGGGCTGACAGCAGCCTTTAGCCTTCAAACAAGAATTGTCAGCTCTGCCAGATGTTCATCCTCTTGCAACCAGTGACCACATTGGAGTCTAATCCCTGTTTGAAACGCAAGTGTGAGAGCAAGCACAGAAAGCTACTCAATTGCTTTAATGCTCAAGATCTGGACAGAGCTACAGACAAACATGAAGCCATAAGGTGAGTCAGCCTTCGGAAGCTGATTTCATAGCACAAAGGGATACAACAGGAAGAGGCTGTGACAGCAATGCTGGAATAAGTAGGAAACATAAAACAAAAGCTGTCAGGCAGCTCCAGTCCTGCTTGCTCTACAGTAACCAAATCTCTGAACAGGCCTTTAGGGGTGAGTCAGCTTTCCCCTCCAAGGAGGGTTATTTTATTTTCTTCCTGCAATTAACAGCTGCAGGTATTGCAGAAGAGAAAGCATCAGCACTGCAGTGGCTGGAGACTCTGAAGTAGATGGAGAGACCTGAAGGGATTAAACACAACGTTAAGTACGTAGCTATGCTACCCTGTTAGCATCCGTTGGCCAAATCCAATATGATCAGCACTGCAGAGAGTTAATCACCACAAGAGATACAAACCTAAATCAACCCTGCAACCCCACCGAGCACTTGTGGTCTGTAACAGTGAGGAAAAGCTCCCCACCTGCATTTAGGTAGATGAACGGAAAGGGGCTGGTTAGCAGACTGAGAGAAGTTCTTCTTCCCCTCTACTCTGCACTAGTGAGACCACATCTGGAGTGTTGTGTCCAGTTCTGGGCCCCTCAGTCCAAGAAGGTCACAGAGCTGTGGGAGGGAGTCTGCTGGAGAGCAACGAGGATGATGAAGGAGGTGGAGCACCTCCCTTATGAGGAAAGGCTGAGGGAGTTGGGTCTCTTTAGCTTGGAGGAGACTGAGGGGTGACCTCATTAATGTCTACAAATATGTGAAGGGTGGCTGTCAGGAGGATGGAGCCAGGCTCTGCTCAGTGGCATCTAGTGATAGAACAAGGGGCAATGGGTGTGAGCTGGAACAGAGGAGATTCCATATGAATAGCAGAAGGAACTTCTTCCCGATGAAGGGTGACAGAGGGTTGTGGAGTCTCCTTCTCCGGAGATATTTAAAACCCACCTGGATGTGTTCCTGTGTGACTTGATCTAGGTGATCCTGCTGTGGGAGGGGGATTGGACTGGATGATTTTTCGAGGTCCCTTCCAATCCCTACTGATTCTATGATGGCTTTAGGATCCAAGCCCACGCGCATGTGGAGCCACACGAGCACAGCACCCAAGTGTGCTGCTTGCAAGGGAAGGAGCTGGCTCACACGGCACCAAACGTGCTTGGCACAGCCCCAGCCATCTCCAGGAATCCCCCCTCACACCAGCACTAATCCAGAAGGAACTGAGGGCGTTCAGGAAACTCTCCAGTCCTAGTGGAAATGTTTGTGCAGACAGCCAGGACGCACAAGGCCCTTCCAAAGCTGCTGCCAGCTCCAGGTTATGGGGAAGGGAACAGCACGCACAGAGGTTCACTGCGGGAGTTATTGTTCCTCCTACTGAAGATGGACCCAAAGAACAGCAATTTCCTCTTCCCTCCACAGTCCAAGGCAGCCCAGGATGCCACAACCCAGTAAGCTGGGCTCTGACTGAATCCCACAGGGATAAAAAGCCAACGGACTCCAATCCCTTAACCTCCTCCCTCCAATGCCAAAGTCTTTTTGACTGCAGCTTGGATTCATTAAAATTTACATAATTTCTTGCTGGAAACAAAAGTCAGTAAATAAGATGCTCAAGAAACTACAACAAGACGTTGCCACAATAAGAAGTCCAGGAGGCCAACAGCAGCCACTGCCAAATATCCCAAGTCAAGCTGCAGGATTAAATCACCACTTGATGTAGCATTTCCTCCTGGTGACCAACACTCTGAGAAGGCCATTACTCACCCCAGCCTGGTACACTCCACCCCAGAGCTGCAGGGAGCTCTCTGGGGATACCATCTCCATTTTAGAGTTACTGCACCACAGATCCAACTCCCAGTTTTCCCATTCCTCACTCCAGTGTCCTGGCATCAGCAGCACTGGGTGAACACAGATCCTTTTCATTAGCATATACTGGTGTCACCACCAGCATCTTCAAGTTAGGTCCTGCTTTAAAACCATGAAAACACAGAATGGAGGAGCTTGAAAAGGACTTGTGTAGATCACCTAGTCCAACCTTCCTGTCAGAGCAAGTTCTCCTAGAGCAGATCCAGACAGATCTGGGATGTGTCCAGGGCAGGAGACTCCACACCTCTCTGGGCAGCCAGGGCCAGGGCTCTGTCACCCTCACTATAAAAAATTTACACCTTATGTTTAAGTGGAACCTCCTGTGTTCCAGTTTCTGCCCACTGCCCCTTGTCCTATTATCCTGACACTCACCCTTCAGATACTTTGAAGTATTTAGGAGATCTCCCCTCCTCCTCTCCAGGCTGAACAACCCCAGCTCTCTCAGCCTCTCCTCATAAGGAAGATGCTCCTGCCCCCTGATCATGTCTGTGTCTCTGCACTGGACTCACTCCTGTAGCTCCCTGTCCCTCTTGAACTGGAAAGCCCAGAACTAGATGTAGTACTCTAGATGCAGCCTAACTACAGGGCAGAGTGGGAGAACCACCCTTAACCTCCTGGCAACTCTTCTTAATGCAACCCAGGAGCCTACTGGCTTTCTTGGCCACAAGGGCCCACTGTTGGCTCATGCTGAGCCTGTGGTCCACCAGCACCCCCAGATCCTTTTCCCCAGAGCTGCTCTCTAGCAGGTCGCTCCCCAGCCTGCACTGATCCATGGCAATGCTCCTCCCCAGATGCAGCATCTACACTTTGTTGAACCTCATCAAGTTTCTCTCCACCTTCAATATTAATTAACTGCATTAAAGCAGTGAGGATGGGGAGGAGAAGAATGGCACTTTCCTGTTGGTTCTCCTCAGGAGATGGTTATGGACTCGCAGGCTGAACAGTGAGAAGTTTGTTACTCCAGGATACACTTAGTGCCAAGATGAACAATCTGAAGGTGCTTCCTATTAATGGGATAACGACCATGTCCTGGGCTGATGGGCTCAGAACAAATGCTCTGTGCCTCTGGCGTAGCTGCTGTCCCGAAGACAGGAAGCAGCTTTAGGGCTGAAGCATAAGCAGTAATCATATCACATCTTAAACAAATGTACAGAAGGCTAGAGCCAGCTCTTTATTGCCAGGAGCTTAAATGCTACTCTAGTTCTAGATATCCCTGCTCCAGAGCCACCACCTTCCTCTCTTCTAAAGCCTCCAAGAGCCCTTCCACAAAATGAAGATTCTGGTTTTATTTACTTTGTTCTTCACAGCCAGAGTGGGAAGAGGGGTTTGGACTCGTTCCAGTGCAAAGCTGGATTCACCACATAAACCTTCAGGGGTTTCACAGCAGGGTAGAAATCTCTCCTCATCTGCATTCCAAACTGGTTTAGCTTCCTGGTTCCGCCAGACACTACTGTACCAGTTACATCACATGAACGCCTCCAGTTAGGGCTGGGCCCAAGGGCATTAGGTGCTGCATAACCCAAACCCATCCCCAGTCCAACAGAACTGCAAAATCCAGATACAGGAAACTTGGAGAACAGGGAGCTGATGCTCCCCACTTCTGCGTGCGGGGTTCCCACACTCTCTCCAAGGAATTTTCCAATGGAGTGGGGAGGAAACTACAGAAACTTTATCATAAAAATCAGAGAATCACAGAATTGGGGGGGGGGGTCCTCTGGAGATCATCTAGTGCAATACTCCTGCCAGAGCAGGTTCTTCTAGACCACATCACATAGGAACATGGATTGTTCCTGCTGTAAGGATCTCTGAAGACTTCTTAAAATCCCTCTAAATGATGAGATCTGCCCTCATCCACAGCCCTCAATCCTTAGCATGGCCATACAGTGGTCACGACTAAGGAAAAGCCAGATTTGCTGGTCCATAACGGAGAGCAGCTGCAACTCTGCAACCCTGGAACATGCAGCAAAACCTCATCTGACAGATGCTGAAGGACTGGTGTTTGCAAGCAAAGCAACAGAGCGTGTGAAATTATTGCTTTCTAAACAAACCTCTTAATAATGTTTGGAAATCAGAAAGGATTCTCTTGGCTCCTGAGGGAGCAGTAGCTGGAACGCTTTCTGAAGGCCACAGCAACTGCAATGCAAAGTGACCTGAGCGAAGCGTGGCATCCCAGCGCTTGTGTAGCCTAGTACTGGGAGCACAGCCACCACGTGAAGTGGGAAATGAAGACAAGCCCTGCTCACTATGCCTTTGCTTCCAACTCGTCCATCTGTGCCTTCAGGATGCAACGCTGGCCGAGTCATCTCCCCATCAGCTGCCATTTGCATCAGACATTTGCATGGCCTGGCCTCTACAGAGAACAAATTGGCACAAGGAAGGGGCGGTTGGTCCTACCAAGTTTCACTTTGATAAAAAGAAGGAAGCAAGAGGCAAGAATTACTGTTTCTGCTACTGTTAACACAGAACTCAAAATATTTATACTCAACACAACCAGTTCCTGAAATTGACAAGTGTTTTGAGTCATTTGCAACAGAGATGCAGGACACTATGTCTGTGTACAAATACCTCTAGGTACCAGGGAACCTTGTGGAGTCTCCACCTCTGAAGACAGTCAAAACCTGCCTGGATGTGTCCCTGTGAAACCTGCTCTAGGAGATTCTGCTTGAGCAGGGGGGTTGGTCTAGACACTCTCCAGAGGTCATTTCCAACTGCCACCACTCTGTGATTCTACGAATTACATACAGAATTATTCAGGTTGGAAAATTATTCTTGGGATCGAGTCCAACCATCAACCCTACTCTACAAGGTCATCCCTAAATCACATCCCCCAACACCACATCTAAGTGACTTTTAAACACATCCAAGGACAGGGACTCAACCACCACCCTGGGCAGCCCACTTCAGTGCCTGACCACTCTCTCTGGGAAGAATTTCTTCCTGATATCTAGTCTAACCCTCCCCTGTTGAAGCTGCAAGCCCTTCCCTCTGCTTCTGTCACTAATGACCTGTGAGAAGAGACCAGCACCAACATCTCTATAGTGTCCTTTCAGACAGTTGTAGAGAGCGATGAGGTCTCCCCTCAGCTTTCTCTTCCTCAAACTAAAAAGCCCCAACTCTCTCAATCTCTCTTCATCGGATTGATTCTCCAGGCCCTTCCCTAGCTTCCTTGCCCCTCTCTGCACTTGCTGCAGCACCTCCATGTCTCCCTTGTACTGAGGTGCCCCAAACTGGACCCAGTACTCAAGGTGCAGCCTCGCCAGTGCCGAGTACATGGGGATGGTATGAAGCAACCTGTGCTCTCGTAAGCCAAAGGAGCACTGTTCTCTACTGTTGAACAGCATAACTGCTGTTAGCTCTGTCACCTCTTTGCCTTCTAAGCTGAGATATAAAAAGATGGCTGCACACAGGAGTTCTACATTTTGAGACAGAGCTGTGAAACGGAACCCAGGCTCTGAGCGTGTAAGCAGAGGAGTATTTTTATGCCCTCAAATGTCAGCACGTTCAGTATGACATAAAAAGTTCTCACAACAACTGTATTAGAGCTCTGCACATTAGCAGGGTCCTCAGCCCTCCTCAGAGAAGCTGCATGTACCAACATTTTCATAGCACGGAGCTGAGCCTGAAGTCCCAAACTCTTGTGCGAGATGCAAATCTGTCTGCTGTTACATCGTGGTGCTCCACACTGCAGAGCTGGACTCTGGAACATCTCCCAAAGCCTGAAGGTCTTCCAACAGCAGAGAGCTGGCAAAGCAGCATGCACGCTCCATTCTCCAGCCTCCCTGCCGAGGCAGGGATAAGTAGGGGAAGAGAGGGCCAAGCCCACAGCTTGCTTCATCCCTGCTCATCCACAGCCCTCCCAGCAGGCCCTTGTGGCTGCTGGCAGCCCAAACCAGCAGCAGCAGCCAGGCTGCTATAAACTACAGCAGGGGACCAGCCCAGTGACTTGCTTTATTGCTCAGGATTAGGGAGGCACAGCAACTGCTTCTAACCCTCAGAGCTGCTCTGTTGGCTGCTGGGCTCCGATGAAAGATGAGGGCTTCAACACAGGAGCTAAATGCCATCAGTACAAGGCAACTCATAATTTACTCAGTCTCATAAATGATAGAGGCATTTTTAAAGCTCCAACTTGATGGGGGCTTGGCAAGTAGAAATATTTAAGGGGGTTTTAACCATCGTTTTCACGTCTGCAGAAAGTTTAATGAATAATCTAGTGGTCTTGGGAATTCAAAGCTCTTCATAAAGCATCATGAAAGGCACAAGTGACTGTCACCATGGCTTTGCAGACAAAGCCTTCTGGAAGTGACTGTCAGCTTCCAGTAAGGTGAGCTATACAAGTACACTGAGAACTTGTCTTCTCCGTGCCCTACCCTCAACATCTGGGCAGATCACACTCAGCGCAGTGAAGTGACCTCCTGGGAGAGAGAACTACATCCAGCCTCCTGGCACAGGCAGTCAGAAACCTCACTGAAGGGCTACATGAGACATTAATTTCCCTTTGAACTTTGTTTTAGCTACAACCCAGTAGAACACCTTTCAGAAGATGCACAATACACTTACTGGGTACATTCCAACCCAACATTTTACCCTCCAGCTGGGCAGACTGATGCTTTAAATAGAGGGTTTGGGGTCCAGGAAACCTTGACTCAGAGGTCTGATTCATTTTAGGTTAAGTCGCTATGTCAGCTCAGACAAGGGAAGGCTCACCAGAGAAAGCTGCAGGAGATCCTCCAGAGATTCACTCTGTCATCTGAACAGCTCCAGGGGCTGCTAAGATGCTGAGGCAGTAAAGAGAGAGCTGCAGACCTCGGGCTAAGTCACAGCCAGTCTCTGACACGAAATGAGACAGCAAGCGGTGTGTCACATCCCTTCCTGCCGTCTATCACAGTCACTTATCGCAGTGCCTGCAACTTTCCTTTATCTCAGCAAATTACGTCCACTCATGCTTTTTGTTCCTGTGCCAACCTTGTCTTTGATGGTTTAGTGCTCTCCTTAATTCCACCTCTTCCCGTGTGTTTACAAGCCTAACAATGGTTAAAAGGAGGGGAGGGAGGTTCAGTGCTGGATGCTTGTCTGCCTTGGACTTTACTTCCCACCCACCACTGTGCCTCCCACCCAGCTATCAGTGCTCAAGCAACCTCAAGTGCACATCAGCGTGGGGGACAGCTGCTTCACCTAAAACTAAAACCAGCTTGCAGACAGATCAGCTCCTTCAGTCAGATAACAACATACTACAAACACTAGACCAGGCCCTGTCTCCCGACACTGAGATGATCTAATCGTACCAACCCTCACAGCACCACTGCTTCCTCCTACAACAGTTGCTTCACACGTACACCCCGATGCACATCACTGCTGTAACATCATAGAATCACACAACGGTTTAGGTTCAAAGAGAAGATCATCTAATTCACACCTCTCACCAGACCAGGTTGCCCAGAGCCCCATCCAATCTGGCCTTGACCACTTTCAGGGATGGAGCAGCCACAACCTCCCTGGGCAACCTATTCCAGTGGCTGACCACCCTCACAGTGAGGAACCTCTTCCTAATCTGAATCTGCCCTCTTTTAGCATGAAAACATTTCCT
This sequence comes from Rhinopomastus cyanomelas, assembly GCA_013400115.1. Classification (NCBI taxonomy): domain Eukaryota; kingdom Metazoa; phylum Chordata; class Aves; order Bucerotiformes; family Rhinopomastidae; genus Rhinopomastus; species Rhinopomastus cyanomelas. The sequence continues at coordinate 2,994,000 of VXBP01000753.1, read as the reverse complement.
CTTGTTTTATCACTAGAGTCCCTCATGGCAAGGACATTTTCAGACAATTAGGGCTTCTGGTGAGCTTCAGCCCTCTGGTAGGAAGAGCAAGAGAAGCTGTTTCCAACCTCGTATCGCACTTTTTAAAGCCTTCCCTATTCAGTCAGAACTGACAACCAGGGCTCAGCAGATACTTGCCAGCTTCATTTCCTTCTCCAGAATCTGCAAGACCACAGTTTTAAGCATGGTCAGCAGAGGAAGAGAAAAGGAGAGCTCCATACTTCATCAAGCTACTCCTATAAAATGGAGATAAGAAGTTCCACATAAATAGGAGAAGGAACTTCTTCACAGTGAGGGTGACAGAGCACTGGAATGGGCTGCCTGGGGAGATTGTGGAGTCTCCTTCTCTGGAGATGTCTAAAACCCACCTGGACATGTTCCTGTGCAACTTGGTCCAGGTGATCCTCCTGCTCTGGTAGGAGGATTGGACTGGATGATCTTTCGAGGTCCCTTCCAGTCCTCAATGTTCTGTGATTCTGTGAACCCATCACACCACTGGGTGTCTGTGCAATGAAAACCATCCCCTTGGCACCCCCAGTCCAACGTGGTGATGCTTTCCAGGCTGCCATCAAATGATGGATTTCTCTGCACCGGTTGCCTATTTGTTGTCCCAAATGTCTGTGGATTTTGTCTCACTTTTGGCTTTCAAAGCCTTAAGCTTCACTTGTTAAAAAGTTTTCTAAGAACTCTGCAAGACAGGATAGAATTTGGCTTAGTAAACACAAAAATGATTTCTGATGCAGCTTCAGAAGAGCCTGTACTGGGTGATCTGGTCCCAGTAATTGACACCAGATAAAAGAAAGATGTCATACAGGGGTTATACATACTGATGAATGGCATTTGGTTTCTTAAGGCTGAAAGCTAACAAGTCTATCGTGCTTCCACCAGATAGAATTAAAGCTTCAGAGATTATCCCCCCCCGGGAGCACATCAAGTCCAAACACTCCTAACAACTCAGGAATTGCTGAAAACCCTATTAGCTGAGTGAGTAGCTCAGTCATGGATGGCTGACCACAGGCCATCACTGCTGTTCAACCAGAGATCAGTCAGTCTCTGTCATCTGCTCTTCCTGGTCTTTTTCCTGATTCTCATCTCCATGTGGGAGAAAACCCTAAAAATTTCACCTCCCTTTTAACGTGGTGCAGAGTTTTCCCCTGGACTAAGCTGAAGGACTGGACTAACTCCAAGACATGAACTTGAGGAAAACGACACAGAGACACGTCCACCAACACACCTTGAGCCACCACACGTACACACAAGGTCCCAAGGACTGGGAGGCTGAAGCTAATGTCCCCCAGAGTCCCCAGCACTCCTGGGCTTCCTCAGCAGTGACATTCACTGCCAGAGTTGTCACTCCCACCTTTTTAAGTTTCAGAGCAGAAAGTGTCTTTAACCACTTGGAGGAAAACCATCTCCACAGGAAGTATTGTTTCTGGCTGTCGGCAGATTTGGGATTTGCATCTGGTTCCTATTTTCTCTCAGCAACCACGGGGAACCTTTTTTTTTTTTAACCAATTAATTTCTGAATGATGGAGTGGAAGAAACAGCCACACGCCGGTTCACCCAAGCCCCACAATAAGCCTCATTCTGACTGCCACGTACAGGGAGAAGAGATTTGGGAGTCTTCATGCCCTTGACATTGCACAGCAATGGCTTTATTTGGGGGAACAACTGGCCCAGGCTAATCTAGAGCAGCATCTTTTCTTCCTTCCCACTGAGACATCCAAGAGAAATATTTCTATTGTTCTGGCTACTGAACTGTTTACAAATTAAAGCTTTAAAATGTTTATTAATCACTCTCCCCAAAGGTTATTTCTGCCCACACTATAAGGGAGAAGAATACACTTCTCTGAGCATGAAATTCCACTTCCCACAGCTGAACAGCCAACGTCTAAATTACTGGTGTCCTGACCTAAAATCAAACTGGCAATTAGAGGTGAAAGGCTCCACATCCCAGTATCCAGCTCCTCAATCCATCCCTGCCCAAGTCTGGTTCCAAAACACACTCCCCAAAATACAGCAGTAGGGAGAGGAGGGCTGGGAAGTTCTCATGCACCATTGGAACAGAAAAGTACAGTATCCCAGCCATCAAAATAATCAGAGGCATCCTGGAATCCAGTTCAACCACAGTACCTGCCAGCACGGCTATCAAAGCATTAATCAGCTACATGAAAATTAGCTTGAATCCCATAGGAGAGCTGACTTCTGCCAAAATATATCCATCAGCTCCTTCATCATAAAGCCAGAACTACCGGAGGAGAGCTCCCGAGAACCCCCAAACAGATGCTCGCGATGTGTTTCTGCTCACATCCAGATACTCTTGATTCAGAAATAATTTCCTTTTAATACAAGTAGAAGAGGCAGACAATCAGACCTCAATCCCGTGTCAAAAGCATCTGAAGGTCCAAAAAAGCCAACTAACATATTTGGCACAAAACCATGGTGAGAATGTTGTTTCCAGGGTCTCTTCAAAGGAAAATTCAAACGGCTGCCAGGGCACCCTGCTGCTCCACGCTCAGAAAACTGGTTTTGAAGAGAGACTGAAAACACAAAAGGCCCTAAAACATGCTGTATGGGGGCACAAACCGATCTAGTTCAGCCTATTAAACTCACTGCTGCACCCCGACCCCCTAAGAAGTAGAGCAGCAAACAAATTAATAGCTGGACTGCTGCCAGGGCATCCCTTCAGGTACAGACAACCCTAAACCACATCCTGAGTGGTTTTAAGGTTTTTTGGGGGGGGTGTAAAACATAAAGCATGCGAGTATCACGTTCATTATTACGCTGCAACGGGAGAATCTGATTCTATTCGAGCCATGTCTCGTTTCACCTGGCCTAACTGAAATATTCAGTTACACAACAGCTAATCACAACCAGAAGATAAGCTCAGAGATAAAAATAGGGGGAAAGACAGAGAGACCTTGTAGCAGTTAATCAGCAGATTCATTTGTCAGACTGCCACGGAAATCAGCACCTGAGAAAGCCTTGAACTTGCCTCCAATGAGCCCTTTGAAGCAATAAAACCTCTTTGGTTGGTTTAGCTTTAGTTCCAAGTCACTCATCAGACTGTTGCTAATCTCCAAACACACAGGGCCAAATGGGGAAGAGGTACAACATACCCTGTGTGTCACCCAGACAAGATTAGCCCGGGGGTGACCCTTCGCAGCGCACTGGTCTTGCTGGACTTCCATAAAACATAGCCCCAAGTAGATTCCTGCTGGACAGCTTCACTCCAAGAATTCTGAGTCCGTCCCTCTGTCCGTCCTCTGCACCCTGGCAGCTGCCCTGGTATTTAACTCACTTTACATGAGCTGGGATCACCACGTCACACAGAAAACCACAGCAGGGAGGGCAGCAGCTGGCCTGGGAGAGATGGCCAGGGATGGGCACATGGCAGTGAGGGCAGAGAGCTGCCGGCACCTAGATGCAGGAGGCAGCAGTGGGTCTGGAGGAAAACCGGGATCGTTCGTAATCATTACCTTGGTGTGGAGAATTAAATGGAAAGAAAACTGACTCCAGCTTCTCCCTTGCCTGTTCCATAAGGCCTCAGACTCTGTTCCCAACAGCCCTTGTGAGGTGAACATGACCAACAAACCCCACTTTGGACAATGTGGGAGACTTCAGCGTTTGTAGCTCAAACAATGGCATCTATTCAAGTCTCAACCTTGCTCTGGCTGTTAATTAGGAAAGCAAATAACAAAAAAAAATTGAAATCATCATTTAAGCCTTCGCTAGATATTTGGCATCCTAATCTCCTCTGGAGAATACTGTGCAGCTCTGTCCAAAGCAGGGATTTACACTTCCGCGTGAAGCCAGCTCGCCAGCCCTTAATTGGAAGTGGCATTAAGTTCGAGGCAGGCTTATGCGCAGCAGCAGCGGCACGATGTCACGAAGCCAGCCCTCCATGTGTTTTAACTTAATTTACCCTTTTAAGAGGATGCATAATTTAAAAGTATCGAGCAGCTCCGCTCTCAGACATATATTCTCTGATCTTGCTCATGATTTACAGCGGCAACGAGCCATCTCCACTGCGGGTCAACACTATCCACAAAATTAATATTCACATCCAGATATTCAGCCTTCAGGCTCTGCCACCAGCGTAGTTGTCTCAGATGTGTTAATCACATTCATTTCACCCCACCACATTCATTTCACCCCATACTGGGTGTCTTCACTTTATGTAATGCAAATGGGGTTGGGATATTTTCATGGGATCTGCTGGAAGGCTGCTTGCATTGGGGTGATGGTTCCAGGTCGAACCAAAGCCCTTCAGGCTTTGACCCTTTGCAGTTGACCTTGTTTTTTGGCCTGAAGTTCAGCCCAACCACAGCTGCCCGCACAGCAGACACTATATTCAGCAGTTCAGCCATCACCTGATGCTGTTTCCTTTAGAGCCAGATACTTGAAGCTGACCCATGGGGCCAAAGTTCAGTTATTTTAAACACTTCCTCTTGGAGCATCTCTGGCATGAGCACAACATTTCCACCTGCCTTTCCCATCAGACATGGCCAATGTTCTGACCCCTTGAGTTAAGCAAAATCATACACACAGTCCTATGTGTGAGGAGAGGTCCCATCTGCACTACAACTTTGAACTGTGGTTTTCTCAGCAGTGTACACACAGCTGGAGAAAACACAAGGCAACTCCATTAAGGAAACATGTTTCACCCCTCAAAGGCATGTAAGCTGCTTTCTGTCAGCAGCTCAACCACCCATCCTTTGCACCACAAGGAGGAAAGGACACAACTTTGCATCGTGACTACCACCACTTCTCCAGGTGTCCCAGACCACGTCTTTCTGATAAAGCATGACACAATTGTTGGAACAGCCCCAAATTACCGGGACACAACGCACAGTGTCACACAACGGCAAGGGATGGAAGAGACCTCTGCAGACCATCTATTCCAGCCTCACTACCAGAGCTGATCACACTGACCACGTCCAGGTGAGCTTTGAATGTCTCAGAGCAGAAGACTCCACAAGCTCTCAGGGCTCTGGTGCCCTCACCATGAGGACACGCACGCAGTTACACGCAAAGGAAGCTGCAGTGGCAGCACAGCCCTAATTTCTTTGTTGAAGTCTCCTAAATACAGACAAAATGCTTCAAGAAGCAGGACCAAGACGGTTGTACCAAGTTTGGTTCAGTCCAGTTTCAAATGATTAAATATGAATCACATTTTGTTCAGATTAAGCAGCTTCAGCTCTGCTGCACTCATCATATTTTCAGCTGAGTGCAGTAAAAACCCACACACACGCCGATATCTCCTCTATAATCTTCACCACAATTACTGCCGTTTCACTACAGCGCATCAATCGGGGAACCACTGCTCCTTCAATATAGAAATCACTGTGTGACAGCTTCAGAACGACTGGGGCTTTACAGGTTACTGCTGCTTTAACATCTATATTTTGCTTTCATTAGACCAGAAGATGAACTAAATCAGCCAAGCAAATCAAGTGTAAAGCCACGGCTGAACACGGGTTTTTCAATTCCTTATGGCAAGGGTGAAAAACTGCCGTGTGCTCAGCAAGTCAGTTGGTCTCTGACTTGATTCTAAATTCCCAGAGCTGCCTCGCTTGAGTCTCACCTCTGAAAAACAAAGTTAAGCAACCAGCCATGAAATCAGAACTGCCTTCAATGAAGACAGACACTTCTTGTTAAATCTGAATTTTCATGGAGACTGGGAAGTGAAATGTGAAACTTCTTTCAGGGAAAAAGAATTCCACCAGAATTGTTTCCAACCACTTCTTTCTTTTTAACCCAAAAAACCCTATAAAAGCCAGGCGGTTCGAGTAAAAATATGAAACAAATACTTCCTGAATTCTGTAATTAAAATAGTGGTTTGGAAAAAGGGCTAAAAATCTTCTTGTGCAGCTATTGTGAAGAGACAGAAACCTACTGGAGCAGAGCAGCAGCAATGCTTACAGTGGCATTGCACCAGAAGACAGCCAAGCTCACACAACTCCCAAGAAAGAAGAGGCTGCTGTTCCCCAGCAGCAGCCTGTGCCTGGGATGATGTATGTGACCCACAAGTGGTATATTCTATTTTCAGCACGTATTTAGGATTGCAAATCTCATTCTTTTTAAACAGCAGGATGTACAGACTGAGTATCCTTGTCTTCCTGAGCTACACCACACCTGACACCAGGGGAGAGGAAACCAGGATTTAAAAATATCTCTGAACAACAGAGCAGCACAGAAACCCACAAATTTCAGAGATCCACCAAATCACAGGTCGTTAGTTAACTGCGTTTTGCCTGCAGAAGATTTTCCACCCATCTTGCTTCCATCTCTGGTTTTTTTTGGTATAAATTACCCCTATTCAAGTTTCATTCTGTTGGTCTTGCAGCTAACCTTCAAAACAGAAAGAACAGGGCTTGAAGGGCTCTTTATTAAATTGCTCAACAGTCTTAAAGCAGCTCTCGTGGTGATTCGTAGCTCTGCAAGGAACAAAACAGAGCTGAAATTCTCCAGCCCTAACCAACTACTCTTTGCAGCTGGAGGTTGACATTTGGGAAGAGACTGACTGTATCGGGACTTTCAAAGTTTACCCAAACTTGGCCTAATCGCAGTGTTCCCTAAATGTTGTGTAAATACATAAATATTTACAGTATGTTGACATTTCTTGTTTAGTAAATATATAGATATTTAAGTTCTGAGTTTTGATTATGCTCCCACCTGTACTTTCCATGCCCTCACAGCTGGATGTAGAATGAGAGACTGCACGAGCTCAGCTACTGTGTTCCAGTGACCGACATTTCAGGATAAGGATGGAGAACAAATGAGAAATACCTGTGGATTTGTCCGTTTTTATGCAGGTAGTCCAGTCCCTCCAGGACCTCCTTGAGGATTGTGGCTATACAGGGTTCATCTAGGACCCCGGTCTTGTGTTCTCCTTTGGCCACAATATGCTTTATGATATCCAAGACAGAGCCTAGAGAAAAGAGTTTAACAGCTTCAGCTTAAATCAGAACAGATTCACAACTTCACAATCAACATAGAAGTCTAAAGAGTTCATTGGGAGAAGAAGCGACGATGGTCGGGACGGGAGGCAACAACCATCCTTCATACATAGGGGACAGGTCCTCAAGGTAGGCTCTCTCATCCCTGTGGTCACGAGGAACTGGGAGATAACCTGAACAAGCCAAAACACAGAATGTGCACACACAGGCCTCTCAGAAGGCTTTTAAGTAGATACTGATGCTCCCCCCAGCTGTTCCAGCACTGGAGAAGCAGGAGGGGGAAATGGAAAAAGCAATGAGCTGCCAGGACTCACAAGCCGAAGGCAATCAGCTTGATAAAATTAGACTCTTGCTCAGCTCTTACAAACTTTATGCAGAGGAACTGCAGGAAAAATTCAATATGTTATGAGATGACACCCTAACAGGAAAAAAGTGGACATCATTCAGTCAAGAACAAACGAGGGTGAATTCTGACAATCATAGAACCATTGGAAGGGACCTCAAAGATCATCCAGTCCAATCCCCCTGCAAAACTGGACTAAGTTAGACTCTTCCTAGGAACACTAGGCTTAAGCTCTCTCCCAGCCACAGTGTGAATTACATCATGCTGCATGAGAAACCTCACTTCAGGGAGCAAAGCGCCTCTGAACTGCACCCCGGAATAAACAGAAGCAATGACTAGCAACATGCCTCTTGGGCAAGGTCCTTGTTTTCATGGTATATTGGGTAATGTGGTCAGGGCAGAATGGAATCATAGCATTGTTTAGGTTGAAAAGGCGATTTAAGATCAGGATCAAGCATCACCCAACTCTCCCAAGGCCACCGCTAAACCCTTTCCCTAAGCTCCACACCCGCATGACTGTGAAACACATCCAGGGATGGAGATTCAAACCCCTCCCTAGGCAGCCTGCTCCAAGGCCTGATGGCCACCCTTTTAATAAAGAAGTTATGGAAGTTGGAAGAAGTAGGGGAGTTGGAACTGGATGATCCTGTGGTCTCTTCTAACCCTGACTGTATGACTTAGTCTAGGTGGTCCTGCTGTGGCGGGGGGATTGGACTGGATGATCTTTTGAGGTCCCTTCCAATCCCTAATGGTTTTTTGATTCTAAGTTTTTCCTAATGTCCAACCTAAACTTCCCCTGGGGCAACTTGAGGCCATTTCTTTTTGTCCTATCACTTGTTCCTTGTGAGAAGAGACCAACACCCACCTGTCTACAGCCTCCTTTCAGGTAGCTGTAGGCAGCAATAAGGTCACCCCTCAGCATCCTCCTCTTCAGCCTAACCAGCCCCAGCTCCCTCGCTCTTCTCAGAACTGTATTTTACTGCTCCAGTGTGGGACGTTTTCAGCTACTCAGCCCCTTCAAACTTGGGTTTCTACAGTTTAATGACTGGACACTCAGCCAAAAGGATTTTTACAGCCATGGGCACAATGCAGCATCAGCAGTACTGGGAAGTTCTTAAGAATGAGAGAAGCAGACACAACTGCAAAGCACAAACTCCAGCTTTGATTGCATTTGAACAGCAAAAGCTTACAGGGAAAAGATGTCTCAGTACTAACTCCGCTAGCTTAGAAAAGCTGAGCTAAAACTTTTAGAGAGGTTTTGAAAAAGCTCATTCTTCCTAATCAAAAGAAAACATAAGAAGATAAAAGATTTGTATCTGAGAAGCAGTAAAAGCAGAGAAACTTTCTTTCTCATGTATTTGGTCAATAAGGAGACTACAAGTTCCACCCTGTAAGTTCTTGAAGCAAGTAGGAAAATGCAGTGGAGGTTTGGGATTGGTTTGATATTTATAATCCACCCTTCAAGCTGAGGTAGACACAAACTCCTTCCCCCTTTTATTGTGTGAACTATCCTATTGAAACGTGTAGGGCAAAGCAATCACATAGATTGGTTTTTGCTTGGCAAGCTACTGTACTTCTGGATCCTCACACACAAGCAAAAGAGGCTGCAAGGTTTGAGTACAAAGAGCACGTGGCCAGGCTTGGTTTGCACAATTCCAACCACACAGGAAGCAATTGCATGGGTGCACGGTGTCCCCTCGATTGTGGGAGATGGCACATGCAGAGTCATCTAGGACTGCTGCACTCAGGAGAGCTGCTGTTCCTCACTCTGCCCAGCACCTTCCACCTTCCCCAGCCCACTGGCACCAGTCCTCGCGCTGCCACTCTCCAAATCAGTCATTAAACCCAGCAAACGATAAACTGAGGGGAAAATAAATCTAAAAGAAATAATCTATGTTTGGCTAGTAGTGAGAACAACCTGTGACGAGATGAGGTCTAGAACTAATGAAGAAGAAAAGGAGGGTAAAAGGATGGAGAACACAAAGAAAACTCCTTTTGTCAGCAGCAAGTCATTGGAGCAGCTCCCTGGCTGCCCTAAGTGGTGCCTCCAGCCTTCTTCTTCACAAAAATCCTTTGCCAGGTTCAAGGTATCTGCAGAAAACTCAGATCTTAGCACGGCAGACACTAACAAAGGGAAATGTCAACATATAGAAATGAGGTTGCATAACATCCCCCCCAGTATTTCATGTAAGAACACTCTTAGTTCAGCCTTCCTTCACCATATCCGAGCACAGGAACGCTCATCTTGATTGAGGTTTGACATGGGATCTTGTCTAGTTAAGACAAAGGTTCCACCACACCGTAGCTCAGGTTGTTTTGACACTGGACTTCCTCCATGGGAGCAAGAATATCTCTACTGAAGGAAACTGTAAGACCCCAGAGGTCAGGGTATGGTCCCCCTTCACCAAAATCTTGCCTTCAACTTCTAGTGTCCAAAAAAAGGATCCTCTGTTGTGTCCTGAGGATTCGTCTGGGATGCAGCCTGACACGTAGTCACATTTTAAAAGTACACGCTTACAAGTCTTGGTGCTTCTTATTTTGGACAAGAACTTCAGTGACACCTAAGAAAAAACCCACCCAAACCCCCTGCACTTGCACTGGTCAGGTTTTTTCTCTCCAGTGTGCCTTTCTCTGGAGAACAAACCATCACTTGTTTTAGAAGTCCAGTGAAAATATGTGGTTCTTCACGTACCCGTTTTGTCCTCTTCCCGCCCACAGCTCTGTTAGGCAGACTTTGTTCACAAACATTTCCCTTCTCCTGCAAAGGGCTCAGGGAACATGAGGAGGCAGATCATATGGTGCTCAAATTCATTTGGTCAAAAATTCCTCCATTTAGCCAAGTTAGAGGCTGTATTTCACTGAGGACAGGGAGTGGGGCTTACACAGACAAGAGGGCACACACTGAGCCAGCAGCTGTGAAAGGGCTGATTCACACCCAGCCTCTATCTGCTCCCAGCCCAGGCTGCCACTTTTTAAGAATGTTTTTTTTAAATACCACTTTCACACTGAAACAGTCAGAGAAGTGGAGGAATCTGACAGTTCTGTGCAGAAAGAACAGCAAAAAGGCAAACAGTTCAGGCAACAGCAGAAACACAGAATCACAGAACATGAGGGATTGGAAGGGACCTCGAAAGATCATCCAGTCCAATCCCCTGACACAGTAGGATCCCCTAGACCAAGTCACACAGGAACACATCCAGGTGGCTTTTAAACGTCTCCAGAGAAGACGACAACCCCACTGGGCAGCCTGTTCCAGTGCTTCATCACCCTCACTGGGAAGAAGTTCCTTCTGATATTGATGTGGAACCTCCTCTGTTCCAGCTGACACCCACTGCCCCTTGTCCCATCCCTAGATGACACTGAGCAGAGCCTGGCTCCATCCTCCTGACACCCACCCTTCACATATTTATAGACATTAATGAGGTCACCTCTCAGTCTCCTCCAAGCTCAAGAGACCCAGCTCCCTCAGCCTTTCCTCATAAGGGAGGTGCTCCACTTCCTTCATCATCCTCGTTGCTCTACGCTGGGACTCCCTCCAGCAGCTCTGTGTCCTTCTTGAACTGAGGGGCCCAGAACTGGACAACACTCCAGATGTGGTCTCACCAGTGCAGAGTACTTGGTTGACTGTAACAGTTCCCTCCTGACATTTCTCATGAGAAACACCAGTAAAAGCTACCAGTTCACAGAAGAGATGGATCAGCCATAACAGACAGAAAAAAAAGTGCAGTTTGGCTGAGGCTGACTGGGAAACTCTTCCAAGACCAGAAAGGGAAGCATATCAGCAAAAGACAAAACAAGACCGAGAGAAGAGCCAAGACTGGAATCTAAACGTAAATATAAATAATGCTGTCATTAATGAGGATGTTTAAAGAAGTCTGGTGATGAGCAACTGATCTCAGAGGCCAGCAGAAGACAAAAGAGAGGATACAGATTGCTGGGGGGAAAAAAAACCAGGGCTATAAACAAATTCCTGCCCATCAAACATACAGTGTGCAGCACACCAGCAGGAAGCCTACGAGATGCTGTGCAATGTGACAGAGCGCTCAGCACTGTGAATCAGTCATCGTCAGAGCGTCTCTGAAAAGTCTGACACCGATCACAAAGCCTGTGTTACATCTGCTCAGTCAGGCACAACCACACAGCAGCTCAAAGTGGGTTTCTGCTCAACTGCAGAAACCATTCACAACAGCAGCATCTCAGCAATGAAGACACAAGCAGCCCGTGAGGAAGGCGATACCCGGAGTTTCTAAGAGGGGAATATACATCGAGGTACCAGAGTGAGTGCAGACAAGGGCAATGAAACTGGTAAAGGGCCTGGAGAACAAATCTGGTGATGAGGAGAGATTGAGAGAGTTGGGGCTGCTTAGTTTGAGAGAGAGGAGGCTAAAAGGGGAGACCTCATCACACTCTACAACTATCTGAAAGGACATTGTAGAGATGTTGGGCTCTTCTCACAGGTAATTAGCAACAGAACCAGAAGGAAGGGCTTCAAGCTTCAACAGGGGAGGGTGAGACTGGAGATCAGGAAAAAATTCTTCATGGAGGGAGCACTCAAGCACTCTAACGGGCTGCCCAAGGTCGTGGTTGAGTCACCATCCCTGGATGTGTTTCAAAGTCACTTAGATGTGGTGCTGAGGGATGTGGTTTAGCGGCGAATTCGTAGAGTAGGGTTGATGGTCAGTCTCAGTGATCCCAAGAATCATTTTCCAGCCGGAATGATTCTATGATTTATGAAACCTGGCAGTGGTGGGTTGAAGGCTGGACCTCATGATCTTAAGGTTCTCTTCCAAGCACAGAGATTCTATGATTCTGTTTTCTTCGGAAAAAAACCCGAGATTAAAGAGTTTCACGGTTCACTACCTCCCTGTTACGCCAACACATCTGCTTACAGAGCCATACTGTATATGAGATCACGGCAGATTGGCAATCCAGTTCTGCAGGCAGGGTGGAGACCCAACAGCCAGGAACTTCTTAAACCAGCTTCACTGCTGGAGAGAAAACTTGTGTACTCATACCCCTGGGGCAAGAAGTCCCAACTGTTTCGCTTTCAGCAGCAAACCACGGCAACCATCAAGGCTTCCTCTTCCAAATCCAAGGCACGTTTCTTTGATCCCACAGCACCACAACGTTTGGGAACACTGATCTTGATGTTCCTCCTCAGGAGAGGAAGAAGGAATCCACCTGACAGTTGTCAGTGCACGGGGATGAAGAAGGGTATAAAATCCCAAGCAGAAAGCAAAGAACATGATTAGAACATGATTACAGATAAATGCAGGACAAATGGCTGGAATCTGCAGGCCCCCAGAGACAAGAGGAGAGCAAGCTGCTGTGGGAGCTACACTTTGCATGGTACGCTCTAAGTGACAGGAGAAAGACACAGGGTGAGCTAAATGCAAAGAAAACTCTTTTAAATCTCTCTGGCAAGCAGAAGAATATTTAATACTCTAGTTTCATTTCCAACCAAAAAAAGCAGGTAACAGTATCTGCACTGAGTAGCCTCCTGGCATAAAGAGGCTGGGGATCACTATGCAATTTCACGAGGATCAAGATCTGCCCCAAGCCTGATGGGATTCTGACACTGAACATGCTGCATCTTTGAGAAGCAGGACTTGGCAGGGTTCAGCGCCGCTTCTTTTAAGACATCAGAAGCCAGTGGTTCCAGTGTCACCAGAGCCAAGAATTAAATCTGCATCTTGTCAGCCCCTGACAAACTGAGGAAGAAAAGGCAAAGGAAGGAGCAGCTGCTTGGATTCAGTACTGCTGGGATTGAGGAACACAGGCAGCACTGAAGGCAAGGAAAGAACCAGTTAGATAAAACTTTGAAAAGACATCTAAGTAGACTGCTGGTTTTGAAGTTCCTTCTTAACCCTGGTTAAACCAGCTGAGCACAGCAGGACAGTTCAGGAAACACGCTCCTTCTCTCTGGAGAACTTGCATGGAAGTGTAAGAAATACAAGATGAAGGCAGGAAGCAAGATAATACAAAAAGAGGGGAAAACAGCCCACTGCAGCTGAGACAGGCCACATCTAAAGAAAAATTCTAGCAGGAAGCTGCAAAGAATCTACACTATGTACAGGCCCTACCAACTCCTGACTCTCATCCTTAATTACTTGAAATTAAAGTTGTGTCTCTACAAATAAAATTAAAAACCCTCCAGATGGACTCAAAATAACGTCACTCTCTCCTAACAAAAGTAATTCAACACACACAAGGATTTCTAAGAAGTGGTGGCTTACGCTTTGATCATAACTCACTGCTGGAATTAGGAGTGGCTGGAGCAGAGATTAAGACGGCAGAAGTAGAACAAGATGTCCTACACCCCTGGTGGAGACCTAAGACTAGCCATACCACCCCTTTTTGGTCTGGCTTCCTGAACTGCTGGCCAAGCACTTCATCAGAGAAATCAAGATCAAAGGTTGAAGTAAGAGGTTGATTAGATAATCCCAAAAACTTTAGGAAAAGAAAAGGTTTAACTATTTCAATATAGTAATCTCCTTAGCAGGTTTAATTAGGAGCCTTTGAGAAAGCAGAAGATCAGAAAGTCCTATCTGGAAATGTTTCAACATATAAAGGATTTACACAATTTAAAAATACTTAGAGGTCTTATCCACCATAGGCTACGACAGTGAAACTTGTGTGATGCAGCAAACCACCACAAGCAGCTGCTTCCTATGAGCAACTGCTTCGTAGAGGCAGCCACAGCCTTGGGTCACCTGTGAAACGAGAGCTCTTGTTAAAACCAGTAAGAATTCAGGGGAGCAAACAGGTCACAGGCAGAAAAAGCATGAGAAGAAAGGGACAGCTGTTCCTCTTCCTCCTAAAAATCCTCAGAGAGTTAAAAGAGCATGACTGGGCTTCAGCTGGCTTTGAAAAGGCACGAGTAACATCCACGACAGGGAATGCCAGCGAGGCAAAGAGCAGGTCAGCAGTTGTCTAGAAATAGCCACTGGAGTTCAGTTTGGAGTAACACTGGACCCAGAAGGCCAAGGTGCCAAGCTGCCATTGCTAAGCTTCACGATCCCCCATGAAACAGCTTTATCACTGGAGGAAAGGGTCTGAAGGTACCGTGCTCCCAGAGGTACTTACAAAGCTAATTCAGGCAGTAGATGTCCAAGAGGATGCCAATAACTGGCCACATGGGCACTGCTCCCCACTACCAGCTGGAGATCATCACAGCCACGTTTTCACCATCAGCAACAACTACGCTCTGCATCTGCTCCTGTGTGACATCTGCCAGCTCAAACCACTTCCAGCAGTAACTTCAGGCAGGCAGTCTGACTTGGCTCAGGTGCAGATCAGCAGTGCTGTGTGTCGCTGCCCAACCGCTCCCCAGGACATCACTCTTGGTTGTATCAAAAGAAGGGTGACCAGCAGAGCAAGGGAGGTGAATCTTCCCTTCTACTCTCGTGAGACCTCACCTGGAGTCCTGTGTCCAGCTGGGGAGTCTCCAATATAAGGAGGACATGGAAATGTTGGAGGGAGTCCAGAGGAGGCCACAAGGATGAACAGAAGGCTGGAGCACCTTGCCCATGAAAGCAGGCTGAGGGAATTTGGGCTGTTCAGTCTAGAGAAGAGAAGGCTCCAGGGAGACCTTCCAGTACCTGAAGGGGACTACAGGAAAGCTGCAGAGGGACTTCTTTACAAGGGGCTCTAGTGATAAGACAAAGGGGAATGGCTTCAAGCTAAGAGGGGAGATTTAGATTAGATCTTAGGAAGAAATTCCTCACCGTGAGAGTGCTGAGGCATTGGAGCAGGCTGCACACAGAGGCTGTGGATGTCCCTTCCCTGGCGGTGTTCAAGGCCAGGCTGGATGGGGCTCTGGCAACCTGCTCTGGCAAGAGGTGACCCTGCCCACGGCAGGTAGGTTGGAACTAGATGATCTTTGAGGTCCCTTCCAACCTAAACCCTTCTGTGATTCTATAACCTTCAAAAAAAGAAAACAGTATCTTCTACCAGTGCAGTCACTGCAAAGCAGAGACAAATAGTTCCATCTGGATGGCCGTGCCAGTCAGGCAATTAAGCCTGAGTGCACCAGCTGACTTCTCAGAGGAGCAGGGCACTGCTGCCAGGCTCTTCATGGACTTAGAGTATTTTCCCTTAGAGACATATCACAAACACTTGTATATATGACTGAGTTAAGATTTCAACAAAAGCCTGCAACCAGAGAATGAATTAAATGGAACTTAGAATAACAACACAAAAAAAGGCTTGCATTACAGACTGGAGTGTCCCGTGGGCTGTTTATCAAAGTAATAAGGTCAGTGTCAGCAGCTGAAATTAAAACTAGTTTCAGCCTGAAAACACATGCCAGCGTAGCCTGACACTGATGGAAGAGAAGCAATAAGATTCTGCACTTTTACACAGAAGAAATTCTCAAGTACAAAAGCCTCAGTCAAGATGCAAAACGAGCATCAAAACAGATTCCATGTGTGATTTTGCAGACGTGCAAACCTCGGTCCATGAGCTCCAGACACTCAGATAGAAGAGTTAGACTGCACCGTGGGGTTTTTTTCCCCCTTTTCTGGTTTACAAAAAAAGCTCAAAAGCTTTTCCTGTTGAGAAACCTGGACCATTACTTTCCCCTGCTGGATGACAGATGACCACAAAACCAGCCACTTCATCACTGATAAGAAGTAAGCTGAAAGGAATGAGAAGCCGTTTTAAAAGTGTCTCCTGTTACATAAATCACTCGGCCTAAAAACAACTGGGAAGAGCCTCATGAAAAGTGAATGAAAAAGCTCTTCAATCAGAAAGCTCCAACACATGAAGATTCCTTGCCCCCACCACCTCCATCCTCAAGACTGGCCAGTAGAATTTGCCTGTAAGACCTAAAATGAGATTTCTGAAGAGCAGCAATGAAAAAAGTACAAAGAGAAAATAGCTCAAAAATACGTTTTCAAAGCCTTTCCATTTAATTTAGTGACTCCCCCAGCCCCAAATGATTCTTTTTAAAGAGAGGAAACTTAAGACTGGCTCATGGAAATGTTGGGGAAGGGAGAAACATATGACACTGCTGCCAGGCAGCTGGTTACTGTGTGACCCTAAATCAACATATGGACACAGTGAGATCTCACAGCACTACTTCACTTGGAAGTACTTGAATTCATAGCAGAGCTGCACCAGGGTCAATTCAAAGTCTAAACAGCATGGCCACAACCTGGAACACAGAAGGTTCCACCTAAACATAAGGAAAAGCATTTTTACAGTGAGGGTGACAGCCCTGGCACAGGCTGCCCAAAGAGGTTGTGGAGTCTCCTGCTCTGGAGACTTGCTAAACCTGTCTGGATGTGTTCCTGTGGGAACTGCAATAAGAGATCCTGCTCTGAGGGCAGGGTGGGGTTGGACTAGATGATCTGCAGAGGTATCTTACAACCCCCAGCAGCCAGTGACTCTGTGACAAGCAGGTCATCCATCATTCCCACCACCAAAAAGGCAGGTTCTGAAGCCACGATTATTCCCCCAGAAATTTCCCAGTGTGGTCTTTACATCTGTGGTGCCTTCATAATGAAAAGATGCTCCATTAAGATCTGATTTTATTCCAGCTTCACACCAAAAATACAACCACTGCACAAAAGTGAGGATAAACTGGAACACTTGGAGGTTCAAATCCTGCCAGGACACCACGGTGAAAACAGCAGCTAAACCAGCGGTGCGTTTTCTCCAAAGAGCTTGAGTCCTCGCCCAAAAACGGCCAAACACACTGCTGCTGCCCCTCCTCCATCCTGAAGTGCCATTTCCTCACACTGTTGGAGATCTTCCCATAGGTACCCATTTTACACAGACAGCTAAAGTACTTGACTAAGCTGACAAAGGAGTCTTTTTTCTCCTCACAGCCAGCCATGTCTTTAATGGCCTGTTATGTGTCCCTCCTCCAAGACAAGACAAGGTATTGCTTAATGACACATGAGCACACAAGACATTCAAATATCTTTGAGATGGACTGAAGTTGGCCTGAAATGTGATTGTCCTCAAGAGACCTCCTAAAATTCTCTGAAGATGAGCTTCAAAGACACATGTTTTATGGTCATTATCGAGCTCTGGCACAAGTCGTCAACAGGTTTAGCCAGATTTTTCCACATAATCTCCTGGTGTTTTACAATCCTCAGTATTATACCAGGAACAAGGAAGCCAAGAACGTCTTTAAAAAGCAAGAAAGCAGGGGGGAGGTTCAGCTTTCAATTCCTTCTCACTAGGGTGCCAGGAAAAATCAAGTCTTTCTAAAGACGATCCTAAGATTTAGAAACAGCCCTCTGTGTTATCATCCAGAACTGGATTCTGTTTCTTGTCTCAACTGTAACTGAAACAGGGCTCCTGGAAAATATTATGACATCAAATAAAGCATTAAGATAAGTTTTCAAACTCTCTCTCAAAAAAATAAGCTGTTTCTCCAGTGTCTGCAAGAATAAATCCAGAAAGGGGAAGTTTCCCTGGCTCTGTGTTAACCAGGCAGTAACTGGAAAATGCCCCAAGCAGCACCAGTTATTTTGTCAACTAGAACAAGAGGGCAAAGTACTCCAGGCTCTGATTTGTATGGTGTCAGTCCTCAAACTGCACCCACACTGATGCCCTCCTCCCTTTTTGAGGCTATATACTGGCATCATAGCAGTAGCTCTGCCCCAAACAGAGGTGATTTAAAGGTCCTCACAAGGGCAGCCAACGTGTAAATAAATTGAAATCAATAGAATGGCAGGATACCAACAGGCTATCAGCACCAAGCAGGCTTCTAAGCTGCAAGTGAGAAAAAGGTCAAGGAACCAGCCTTGCCAGAGGAGCTGCAGTTCTCACAATAAAGCCTGTGGAAGTGGTTGGCCTCAGCAGAATTAGCTGCAGCCTTCCAGTACCTGAAGGGGACTACAGAAAAGCTGCAGAAGGACTACAGAGTAAGGGGCTCTAGTGACAGGATAAGGGGGACAGTTTAAAACTAAAAGGAGACAGATTTATATTGGATCTTAGGAAGAAATTCCTCCCTGTGAAGGTGCTGAGGCACTGGAACAGGGTGCCCAGGGAGGTTGTGGGTGTCCCCTCTCTCGAAGTGTTCAAGGCAAGGTTGGATGTGGCTCTGGGAAACCTGGTCTGGTGGGAGGTGTCCCTGCCCCTGGCAGGGGGGTTGGAACGAGATGATTGCTGAGGTCCCTTCCAACCTAAACCATTCAGTGATTCCAAAATCTATCCTGGGCTTACAAAGAAAGGTGAAGACTCTTCCATTAACACGAGCTGAGAGAAGCACCGCTTTTTACATTCCCTTTTAGGACAGAGAAATTGGATCACTCACCTCCACTAAGTAACTTCATCACCAGCCAAAGCTCATCTTTCACCACGAATGAAGTGTAGTAAGATACAATGTTGGGGTGATGGCACTGACTCATGGCTTGAATTTCTTTCTGTAGAGAAAAAATAAACCATTAGCAGTCGGACCCGGTGATTCCTTTTCCTTGTCAGAGAAATCATCTTTCTGAAGGCACGACGTTCAAAGAGACTGTTGAGCAAAAGGATACCTTGGGAGATTAACATAGAAAATCCAGAAATACTCTTAACACTCAACTTGTAGGACCTAAAGGTGGTTCCCTTCCTGCGTAGAAGAAAAAGTTGAACCAAAACTCCTTGGTAAGGGGCAAAAAAATGGCCACAATCAAAACACCAGCTACAACAGGACATTCCCAGAAATTCACAGCCAAGAAGATCACAACACAACAGATGCTTAATCTGCTGAAGACGATCATTTGGACGAGAAAGGGAAATATTTGTCTCCAGGGGGAAAAAAAAAAAAAACACCAGCCTCTTATTTGTAATCTTTCTTCCCAGCAGGAAAGCAGATGGCTGCTGAAGGCACAAAGGACACTCCAGCTTTTGTCAGGCCAGGAGACAAGGGGAATCAGTTTGAGATTACAAAGTCATAACCTACCACAGATGAAGTACAATATGAAATACACACAGATATTGTTTCAGCTTTCTCTTAGATCTGGTTGTGGGTTGAGCTTTGAGGTTTGTGAGGTTATGAGGGGGACTCCACCACAGAGGGCATCAACTGATTTTTCGTTACACAAGCACAAATCCCCACTCTGGACTGAAAGCCTTGAGGTTTTCTCCACTGTCTCTAGACAAAAGCCATCCATTAAGCCAAGCCTGGCACCCTGTGCTAGACCCAGCTGGGCCTTTGTGATTCAGCCAAGCTGGCAGCTTCAGCCAAGGGCCCCAATGTGTACCCTCCAGCATCACCCACACCAGACATTTATCCCAAAATACCCTGAACTTCTGCTCTCAGCTAAGACATTCCTTCACCAAGCACGTGAACACCACTTATTTGTCAAAGTAAGTGGCAAGTTTTCAGATTGAATCACTAAATTTATCATTAAGTCATTAAATTTTCAAATTTCATCACTGCTCACTGTTAGCTCCTACCTCATGACACAGACTCAGGTGAGCTCTGTCATCCCAAACCCTCGGGGAAAGAAGACCAAGGACCTTTCACACCCTGATCCCTCCTTCTTCCAAGCACCAGGACTCCCTGGTACTAGAGTACAAGAGGACTGACCCCTGGATGCAGCGTATTCCTCCTCTGCTCATCTACAGAGCTCTCACTGTGACCAAGCAGAGCGTGAAGCCTCTCTGCTTCTCCTCTGGCAAGGGCTGAGCTGGCAATCACAGCTCCAGAGAAACACAGCGGTGTTGATTTATCCACTTTAATGCTGCTTTTCACAGAGGAGGTGCATTTGAGGAACTGAAAGCAACTGGTTTCTCTTTCTGCTTCCCCAGAAGAGCCTCCAACTTTCTAGGAAACACCAGTAAGCAGAGTAAAAGAATCCTCAACAGGAAGGGGTATGTGCAGAGGGGGGTGTACGCTGTTCATCTCAAGGCAGCACACTCCTCGACTAAAAAGCACTCTGTGAAAATAAATCCAGCCTGAAACAACATCCTCTGCTTTCTGCAACAGCTTCAGCTCCCTTCCTTGCAAATCCCAGCTTGGATAGAGCCGATTTCCTTCATAAAGGAAATAAATCTGCACCTTCGGGAGTTTTCTGACGCCTTCTAGTGAAGTTTCTTCACAACATGCAGGAAAACCCCTCCACAGACAAAGCTGGCAATAAAATATGCATTTTTAATTTACCTCCCTGCTCCCTATTTCTGCCAGGAGATGGAAGGGAACTGAGGCCCTGGATTACACCAGTCAAACTCAGTGATGAGTTTGTGTCCAGCACAAACGCTGGCTGGGAGGGAAGTTCTGGGCTGCTGTGTGCAAAGAAAACTGCAACGCTTTTCACTCACAAAACCTTTCCAAACTCAGAGTTCTGAAGTCATTTGCTTACCCTAGGCTCATTTTGGGCTTCCAGACAGGACTGCACCGAGCCTCTAAGTGAAGGGATATCGTCTTGGTCCCAGAGCTTGACACCCAGCCTAAAGCTCTGCATTCATGTTAGTACTTTCTACTTTTCACAGAATCACTGAGGCTGCAAAAGACCCCTAAGATCACCAAGCCCAGGCCATGACCTAACATCACCACAATCACCTAGACCAGGGCACCAAGGGCCACAGCCAGGCTGTCCTTAAACACCTCCAGGGATGGGACACTGCCCTGGGCAGTCCATTCCAGAGTCTGATCACCCTTTCCATTACACTTCCTAATATGAAACCTAACCTTCCCCGGTGCAGCTTCAGGCCCTTCGCTCTCATCCTGGGGCTAGTTGCCTGGGAGAAGAGCACAACTCTCACTTGTCTATTATTTCCCCTCAGGTAGTTGTAGAGAGGGAGAAGAGTCTCCTCTTGTCCAGGCTAAACACCCCCAGCTCCCTCAGCCTGTCCCCATCAGACTTGCCCTCCAGCCCTTCCCCATCCTTGTTGCTCCTCTGGACCCACTCCAGCCCCTCAATCTCTTTCCTGAAGTGAGGGGCCTGGAACTGCCCCCAGTACTCAAGGAGAAGCCTCAAAAGCTGTTGAAAACTGATGCTTTGAAGATGCTAAAGCAAATTCAGGTGCCTGATTGATAGCTCTGAGAACTAATAAGAAGCCCCACACACTCCTAAGAGACACCAGAGAAACCATAGGGGGGAAGAAGCGAACAGGACTCCAACAAGGTTAATGATCCCAGCATTAAAAATCCAGAGCAGCCCCAAATCCACCATGCTCAGAAATGATCTGGAGGAGCTGTTTTTATCTTTTGTTAGCTAGAGCCCTCAAAATATTTTGAGCAAGCTCCCTGGGAGATGAAGATTGCAGCACAAGAAATACACACAAACACTGCGTATTTTATATATACTGGTGTGTCCCACTGGAGTTCAGGAGACTGTGAGACACAGTCTGGACCAAGTTTATTTAAGAGCCTAGACCTCGATCAGCTCTGTACCTCCAGCATCTTGCAGGCAGTCTTGGATTTTATTATTCTCCAAAAACTTCCTCCTCTTGTCTCTCTCATTATCACAGTCTAGTCTCCTCAGGTTGTGAGGCAAAGTATTTTAAAAAGATTAAAATGTAAAAATAGCCAGAGTCTTTGTGCTTTGGTGCACAGAGGGAAAACAAAGCATCATAGACCTGATCCATGCAATTAAACCCCTCTGTCAGCTAGTGGCTGCTCACACAGCGCAGCAGAGCTCTCCATAACTAACTGTATCACAGACCAGGACTTCCAGTGCTTTTACATTATTACCAGTAAGGAAAAGCAGCAGGCAGGCACCTTCCCTCTCACCCACGGCCCCCCACCCTGTTTCAGCAGTTTTCTAGGCTAACCTTATGCTGGCTACACCAAAGCTCTGCTTCTCCTCACCCAGTTTGGAAGGCAGTGACATCCTGGAGGCTCAACAGACAATTGCTTTAACTGATGTGGGAAATCACCGGGAGTTTTGTGGTTAAAATGCTTCCTCCCAGAACTGAAATCAAACCAGCTCTGTAGCACACACAACTGGATGTGTTCCTGTGCAGCTTGGTCTAGGTGACCCTGCTCTGGCAGGGGGTTGGACTAGATGATCATTCGAGGTCCCTTCCAATCCCTTATGATTCTATGAACTGTCTGTGCTACAGAGCTGAAGAGCTGTGGTTCAGGCAGGAATCACCATTGTTTAGGTTGGAAAAGACCTTTAAGATCATCAAGTCCAACCATTAACCCAACTATCCCAAGGCTACTACTAAATCCTGTCCCTGAGCTCCAGATCTCCATGACTTTTAAACACATCCAGGTATGATGATTCAACCCCCTCCCTGGGCAGCATGTTCCAAGGCCTTGATGACCCTTTTGCATGATGAAGTTTTTCTTAACTTCTAGTGAAATTGAGTCAAGGACTCACCTGGGAGCAGAAGGGGATAACACGCAGCAGCAGCCCTTGTTTGTGCAGTTAAGTGCAGCTTTAAAACCACTTCCAAAGGTTTTTCCAGAGAGTTTGCAACTCTTCAAACAACAGACAAAAATTCAGTCTTCCTGCCTCCATCCTGTAAGGACTGCAACCCCTAAGTTACAGAGAAATAACCGAGTCCCAGTGGTGCTCCCTTAACCTTGACAAGCAAGAAAACTATACTGGAAGCCTCTTAATAAAAATCTCAGCCTTTTCTATACCTCTGTAGTATTGTCAGTGTTAAACATCAGAATTTATTTGGGCTGCTATACAGGATGCAGAGAACTGGAGGTTGGTCTCTTCTCACAAGGAACAAGTAGGACAAGAAGAAATGGCCTCAGGTTGCACCAGGGGAAGTTTAAGTTAAACATTAAGAAAAACCTGTTAATGGAAAGAGTCATCAGGCTTTGGAACAAGCTGCCCAGGGAGGGGGTTGAGTCACCATCCCTGGACATACTTAAAAGTCATGCAAGATCTGACTTAGCTGTCAGATCTACATGACTGTTTAGGGTGTAAAGTTTAGGGTGGGCTTTGGACAGCTGGGCTAATGGTTGGACTCAATGATCTTGAAGGTCCTTTCCAACTTAAATCATTCTATGGTAAGGTGTCAACTGGTTTTATTCCTGCTCTGCCAAGTTACAGCTCTCTTGATAGAGACACAGAATCACAGAAGCATTAGGGATTGGAAGGGACCTTGAAAGATCATCCAGTCCAATCCCCCTGCCAGAGCAGGATCACGTAGACCAAGTCACACCCCTCAAACCATCCGCAGATCCAACAGCCGGTAGGCAGCTCTTCCATCCATCTATGCAGCGCCACCCCTCACGCTGGGTGGCTTCAGTTCCAACACATCTCCATCCTGCTAGCTCCTCACTGCTGAATCCATAAATCTCAGTCTCGTGCTCCACAACAGCGAATGAATTCCGGATAAAAACACGTCTAGACACGGGCGATGGTGTGGAGATGGCTCCATGCTCACCCTGGGACAGACATTTAAAATCTCCGCATCACCGAGCAGCCAAGAGCAGACAGAGTGGGATTAGCTATAAACACCTCCATGCCTTCCATTAAGGGTTCTGATGAGTGGCTTTGGTACTTCTGCGGGCAATAAAAGCAGCATTTCAAGGCTTGCGAAACCCTCATAAAACACTGTGAAGAATAATTTACACTCATAAGAAACTTATTAGTCTCCTGTAAGTCAGACTTACTTCTGGGGATCTGCTGGTTTGGAAGTGGGTTTATTTGCCCACTGACATACAAACCCAAGCCTGAGTTAATAGGAGCAGAGATACAACACAAGTACAGCTGTGTTTAAGCTACTGGCTGAACTTACTTACTGGTATTTTCTGTTAGCATCATCACATTCTACTCTTATCTGCCCCCAAGGCATGTTTCAAAGTCACTTTCTCTCAAATCCAAGATGAAAATCATGCTTTATATAGATTTGACTTCCTACATGCTGACACAAACTCGAGAGATACAAGGCTGCAGCAATGTGCTTTTATGTGGCTCCCTGCAGCTTCAGAGGAATCCAGAAGGCTGTCGGCTTGGCTGCTCTACTCGAAGGGAATCACACCCATTAGAGAACTGGGAAGGGAAATCAAAGCAGGTCAGATGTGATTTCCCCCTTGAATACAACAATGCTTCGACTATGGCTGGTAAGGAACTTCTCTCTCAGCTGAAATCTCTAGGTGTAAGCCATTAAAGCTCTTCTTCATCCTTTAAAAGCAGCATTTACAGCTGCCTATAGGAATAGAATTCAAATTTTGCTCCAAATGAAATTATCTCAGTTTATCTAAAACATAAATGAATATTCTCAATTTTATTCTCCATTTGTAAATATCAGCATTTAAAAAAAAAATCTCATGTTCTTCTAACACAATCTACTTCAGAGACTTTTTTGAAGGAGATTGGGAAAGAGCACACAGCTCAAAATCAAAGGTTCCGATCAAGGTTCCACCTCTGGATGACCCAGTTCAACTCAAGATACATATACAGGAGACAGACTGGCTTGATTAACAGGGGGTTAAGAGCAGCCCATCCAGAGCAACAGGGGAAGAGAAACAATTTTGAAGGGGCTAAAAAACTTCCATCCATGAATTAATCTTCAGTGATGGGAGCAAACCAGGGTGGAGAATCACTCAGCAGCTGCCCATTCCAATGGTCCTTCTTCATCACTCAGTGGTGGTTCCAGCTTTCAAAGTCTGCAGTATCAGTGCTAAAGCGCCGGAAGAAGCAGATGTTTACAGCTGTTCTGGTGTAACCCCTCATTTTGTATTGGTTTCAGCCACAAAGCAAGTGAGCAAGTGATTGACTCAGATACAAGTGAAGCCAGTTTTATCCACTTCAAACCTATCAGTGGCCCATAGAGTTGTTGAGATCAACAACCAGTGTTTACAGCTCAACACTGCCTTATGTTTACAACTAATGCAAACAGCCAGTTACAAAGTCTGTAGTTCTTTACATGCACCAGCTCCTGCTAATCCAGTCCAAGTGAAGGAAGGCATTCCACATCCAGGATGTCGCCCACCAATCATCCTGATAGAACCAACCACAGAACTATTTAGGTTGGAAAAGCCCTTTAAGATCATCAAAGTTCAACCATTAACTCCACTGTCCCAAGGCCACCACTAAACCTTGTCCCTAAGCTCCAGATCTACACGATGTTGAAACATGTCCAAGGATGGTGAAGTTCACACTGAAGTAACTCCAAAACACTAATCCAATCCTGCTTCAACCAGCAGAGTAATTAAAGCAGCAGCAACAACAGAAATCTGGAGGAACAGCAGGGCCAAGCTCTACCCACAGAATTATTGAGGCTGGAAAAGACTTCCAAGATCATCCAGCCAAGCCCAGGACCAAACATTACCTAGAGTATGGCACTAAGTGCCACGTCCAGTCTTTTCTTCAACACCTCCAGTGATGGCGACTCCACCATCTCCCTGGGCAGTCCAATCCAGTGTCTGACCACCCTTTCTGTAAGGAAGGGCTTCCTGACATCGAACCTAACGTTCCCCTGGCAGCTTCAGGCTCTGCCTTCTCATCCTGTCACTAGTTACCTGGGAAAAGAGCCTGACCCCCACCTGACCATAACATCCCTCCAGGTAGCTGTAGCAAGGGATAAGGTGCCCCCAAGTCTCCTCTTCTCCAGACTAAACAACCTCAGCTCCCACAGCCTCTCCTCACAAAACTTTCCCTCCTGTCTCTTCCCCAGCTTCATTGCTCTTCTCTGGATCCACTTCCTTGAAGTGAGGGGCTCAGAACTGCCCCCCAGTACTCAAGGGGAGGCCTCACCAGTGCCCAGTACAGAGGGAAAATGATGTCCCCAGTCCTGCTGGCCACACTATTGTTGATCCAAGCCAGGATGCCATTGGCCTTTCTACTTTGAAGTCTCCTGTAAAGCTGCAATCTCATCAGGCAAGGAACATAGAACTTAACATATCAAAAGACCGTGCAGAGCCACGTATTATACATCAGACTCTGTGCCACTGACACACTGGGGTTCTTTTCCCCCTGAAGCAAATGTAAAGGTCCTCAGGAGTGGAAATGTAATTACAATAGCAATTCCCATAAGATGACAGGCATGGACGAAACATCTCTAGTACTTCTATAGCCGGTTTGTTCCCAACACCCTTACAGTCTGGTTAATCCATGTGTAGGACCTGTTCCATCAGATCAAAGCCAGTTCAACATCCTGTCCAAGTCTTCAAAAGAAGGTGTAAAACTCTCTAACAAGCAGTTACACAATTATCTGCCCAGAGGGAAGAGTTCTGACTAAGCCTGGGCAGTTAACAGTTGGCTCATGCGTTAAACCAGGGGAGTTCGTAATCCTTGTTTTAAATCCTATCTAATTTAACCTTCTCAACCATAGGTTGATTTATTTCATCTCATGCAATGTTTGATCTCTGTATTATTGGCAGCCAGTTCCCCAGGTTAATTCTGTGAAACTCAAAAGGACATTTCTTTTTATGGTAGTTAAACTTGTTCCCTCAGCATCCTTAATGCAGTGGAAGAGAAGCACCTTCACTTCTCTCCTCTTGTACATAGACCTGTCAGACCCAGACCTATCAGTCTCTGGTCTGGGAAGAGTTTACAGTCTCCTCCTAGCAGCAGCCAAGCTACATCTCCCATGCTCTTTCTTGAACCAGCTCACACACACGTGGAAAGGAGACAGCGAAGCAGCCCACTGGTATAGAAGCCAGATGAGAAAAAGGATGTTTTAGCTACCACAGTTACCTACCAGAAGCTGTTTTCCATTGACAGAACCTTGAGAAATGAGGGACAAGGCTGAAGAAAATTAGAGCTACAGCTCCAAATGACTCTGCCTTCTGTCCTGAGCTCTGAATTAGTGGGGGTTTCCATATGGCAGCTTGCAATATTTCAGAGTGATCCCTTAGCTGGCATCAGTGCCAGAAAGCGATTAGGAACAGGAGCTAATTCATTCAGTTCTTCCTCTTTACAGGTGAAGGGCAATAAAAAAAAACCAGAGCACTGCAGGAAGGGAAAAGAGTGTAAGTTTTATAGGTTCTGGAAGCACACAGCTCTGGATCCCCTGAGAAGTGCAGAGCTGTTGTGGGTACAGCTGAGCTTCACACTTGCACATTAACTCTGTTCAAAACAAAGGGATTACACAGAGGGCTTAGCTCCAAACAAACAGCCTGAAGTTCTCCAACAGTTGCTCCTTTCAACATTTTCAACACTGCATCCCACAACCAGGACAAAGGAACTGCCTCCAGTGAAACCAGTAAGGCCCCTGACCACATCAGGAAAGGCTGTTTAAGGCACTTTGCAAAGCCAGAGATTAACTCTGGCTGAAATACACCCCCCAGACAGTTGTGAGTGCATACCAGGAGTTCATCCATGCTCGTCTGACACTTCTCAAGGTTGATCCGTTTAATTGCCACCTTCTCCTTCTTTGGAATGCAGAAGGCAGCCTGCACCACCGCAGTCGCTCCACTCCCTGTGGGTGAAGAAGATGGAGAGTTAGCAGAACCTTACACAGGTCTCCTCCTGAAAATCAGGGAGGTCAGATGACAAAATTACAAGTGCCAGTTAGTCGAGACAGCAGAGCCAGGTGAGATCCTAGTGAAGGCGACACCACAGGCACTTCCGGCTCCAGGTCTGTACAACTCGGTGGGTCAGCTCAGCCACAACCCAGCAAAAACAAGCAGATCTTTATGATCCCTTGCAGGGATCATTATGGCTCTGCAGACCAAAAAAAAAAAGCCTCCAGACCACAGCTTACTTTTAACACAGGAGAGACTCTTCTCAGGTGCTTTCAAAAGAAAGGCCACGGAGGTCACAGACTTCCAACCTGATGCGTTCACCCAAAGCATGGGAAAAAGCTGCACTCTTTGCTATCAGAAGATTTTTGAAATACTATGTACTAATGGCTGTGCTTGTTTCTCTTCATTTTATGCAAGGACACGGGGCAGGCTTCATTGAAGCCTGTTCAGCTCGAGTTCTCACGCAGCCATGTTTAAATTCCAACAGAGGGAAAAAAAACACCCACATTTTAACGTACAGTTGTTCCAACAGCTACCAGTACAGATAAGAGCTCTGGGTTTACACTGCTCAGCACCAGCATAAACGTTGATATCTAAGGGAGCTGCCAACAATGAGACTTGAAATTTAGTTGACATCATGCCCCTATTTGCTGGCCTTTTGAAAAGGCTGCAGCACTCACATCTCATCAATAAGGCATCTTGGTTTAGTTCCTACTTCTACCTTGGGTTCCTGCATTTACATACTACGCTGGAAAGGAACAAATTCAAATTAATGAAAGAGAGTAGGACAAGTAGAAAAGAGCTCAAGAGCTTCCTACTGCCAAAAACTAATATGAAAAATAAGCCCACCACTATTTTTGTTCTTTATCACTGGTCTAAATCTGGAGCCCTCGTGATTCCAAAGAGAGCAGCTATTCTGCAAGAGCAGGGAAGTGATTGCCCCCCACTGCTGGGCACTGATGACCCTGTACTGGGCACTGGAGAGGCCACACCTTGAGTACTGGGTTCAGCTTTGGGCACTTCAATACAAAAAGGACATTGAAGTGCTGGAGTGAGCCCAAAGAAGGGCAACAAGGCTGGTGACACGGGCCTGCAGAAGAAACCTTGTGAGGAGCAGCTGAGGAAGCTGGGGCTGAGTAGTCTGAAGAGAGAAGGCTGCAGAGAGATCTTATTGCTGTCTACAACTACCCAAAAGGAGGTTGTAGAGAGGTGGTGGTTGGTCTCTTCTAACAAGTAAGAAGTGATAGGACAAGGAAATGGCCACAAGCTGCACGAGGGGAGGTCTAGGCTGGATGTTAGGAAGAATTTCTTCACTGAAAGGGTTATCAAACATTGGAACAGGATGCCCAAGGCAGTGGTGAAGTTACCATCCCTGGAGGGATTTAAAAGAAGCATGGATCTGGTACTTAGGGAGAGGGTTTAGGGGTGGCCTTGAGACAGTTGGGTTAATGGTTGGACTTGATGGGCTTAAAGATCTTTTACAATTTAAATTATTGAATGATTTTTAAAAAACATTTTACCAGTTTCTCTTATTCTTAACACTGTAAACCTACCTCCAGATTCTGCAATGCAGGTCAAGCACAACCTTTCAATCCAAAGCTTCAACTAAAGGTGACTGGAACAGGTTGGCCAGGGAAGCTGTAGATGCTTGAAGTGTTCAAGGCCAGGCTCTGGGCAACATGGTCTAGTGAAAGGTGGCCCTGCACATGGCAGGGGCACTGGAACTAGATGATCTCCAAGGTCCCTTCCAGCCTAAACCATTCTGTGCCAGTTAAACCCACTAACACAACTGGCAGAGCTGCTTCTTACGATCCAGGCATGTTAACGCTGCTGTAGACCAAATCTTTCACAAGGCAGGAGTGAAGTCCAGGGTTTACAGAAGTGACTACAAAAAGAATGGCTCTGCATTGTATTTTTTAAGATGTTACTGCCAGAAACAATAGATGCTGACTAATTAAAAGCAGGGCCATGCATGCTCCAGCTCCTTCCCACCCCTCAAGCCTGCCTGACCGATGCTAATGAGGATTTCAGGAGAAAAACTGTTTCACCAAGGGTTTGGACAATGCCCCAGCCTACAGGGACCCGATCTGTTACAAGTGTATGGCAGTACTTGAACAGTAATGAAATCCCCAACTAAATCCTTCTGGGCACATGGCAGGGAATCATCCAAACTCAAGACTCCTCCCATTTAATTTCCTGCTGCTCCGACTTTTCTGGCAGCTCTCTTCAGTTCGATCACCACCTGCTCTCCCCACTCCCCCTCTCCCGCTAATTCGTCATTTCTTTCAGCTCCTCTGCAGCACTTAATTATAGAGAAACAATGAAATCTCAAAAGCCTATCGGGCGAGGATTAAGCCAAGCTGCAGCACGACGTGCCACAAGCAAGCTGCTCTTTGGTAGCAGCAGTGGCGCACGGTGCTTCGGGGACCAAACAAAGACAAGGGTTTCCATGCTGCTTTGAAGAGGGGAGAAAACATCCCAGCACGGCCACGTTGGGCTTCGGAGCCAGACAATGAGTTTATGAAATTCTAGGGTGGCAAAAAAAGGGAAGGAGAGAAGCTGTGGCAAGGAAAAGGGAAAATGGAGATGACAACACCTAAGAGAAAAAGGTTGGCAAGGGAGGTTTTTTTAACGTTTAGGAGCAGGTAACAAGTATTTAGGGAGAGAAGTGATTTCCCTGGCTGCTGTGAATCACCTTCAACGAGAGAAAAAAGCACAAGGGCAGTCTGTGCCACAGCAGCACACCTTGGCCAAAGCAGCTCTCCCAGCAGATGTAGATCTGCTGCCATGAGAGCCACAAAATTTACAGAATCTCTTTGGTTGGAAGAGAACTTTAAGATTGTCAAGTCCACCTGTTAACCCAGCACTGCCAGGACACCCCCAAACCATGTCCCTCAGCATCAGCTCCACACGTCCTTTAAATTCCCCCAGAAACAGTGACTCCACCATTGCCCTGGGCAGCCTGTTCCAACGTTTGATAACCCTTTCAGTGAAGAAATTCTTCCTAACACCCAGCCTAGACTTCCTCTGGCACAGCTTGTGGCCATTTCCTCTGGTCCTATCATTTGTCACTAGAAGAAGATGCTGTTCCCCAACTCTTTCCAACCTCCTGTCAGATAGTTGTGGAGAACAAGCCAAGTGCAGTCACAGTGGGCTCACACTTGCTCCTCACCTCAAGACACTCTGATCAAGGTCAGTGGTGAAGCTCTTCCTCCTTGCCTGCTGCCTCAAGATCAGCATTTGGAGAAAATTCACTCCCTAGTTAATCTCTTCCAGAGAAACAGCTTAGCAGACAATAAGAACTGGGCTCAGCCAAGGCTTGCTGCTTTATTCCTGAAAAGCAGCAGATCATTTTGCTGAGTGCTGAAGGGGGAGGAGGAAAGAGACCCCTCCCAACACACAGTGGGTATCAGGATCTGTTTAATACCCCCTGTTTGTGCCTCTCCAGGCTCTCAGATATGGCTCCAACCCTTAGGATAGCAGCTGCAAAATTCCTGGGTAAGAGGGTCACGACCTACTTTAGGAAACTCAGCCTAAGGAAGAAAACAACCCCCCTTCTAGCCCCTGATTCTTTCACGTTTCTGTGATTACATGGTTCTTTCGGAAGTAAAATCAACCTTGAATGGACCACAAAAAAACCCAAACAATCAACAGCTCCCCAAGCACTCAGTGGTTGTAGCTGACTTTGCAAGTTATCCCCTCTGGTGCACCAGATGCATGTTCCCTGCTCCTTCAGCCTTCAGAGCCTGCAATGCTTTAGCTAATTCGAGTGTTTTCTGCAGAGAAGTTTGAAGCTTGGCTTTACAATTTGAAAAGTAGAGTGGCTGTGTGTCCCCCACCTTCTTCCCCCTCAGCAGCACCCGTCTTCTTTTTTGTGTTTCTGTATCTTGGGGTGTTGTTTTCTGCTGATACGTGGTGGAGGGAGTAAATGGGAGTGAATTAAAACGTCTTGAGGCCTTCCCTTCAAAGCTGTTTATCACCTGCAGATCATAACGGGTCTTGTCAAACCTTCACCCTCTATCTGATGCTTTAGATGGGAGCACCTGGTTGCAATATGACCAGGGTCTCTGACCCATGACATTGGTGGCAGCAGTGGGCTGTGAGGGGCTCCAGCCAAAGACCCCCATAACATACTGTGCCACCACTTCAGCCACAGAGCCACAGCCTGAACACGTCCTTACATTGAAACAAACTCCACACAGAAGTCCACCACAAGCCTACAAAGGAAGCCAGATGCCATCTCTTCAGCAGTCACTTGCTGTCACATTACTTACATGAAGCTTACTCTTTTGAATTAAAAGAGCCAACAAACCAATCCCTCCAAGATCCCTGTTAATGGAAACCACTGATCTCAAGGCTATTTGGAGGAGTGGAAAGACCAGGGCCTGACCCCAGGGCACGTGTTCATCTACACTTTGTTTCCAAAGATAACTGAATCTTTGCAGCCACATAAGGACATTGTGGCTCTCCCAGTAAGACCGGGATGAACTGCAGTGATGCCTCCTTCCCAGGCGAACGCAACTGAAGCCAGAGGTCCCCTTGGCAGAGGCATCTGCTTGAGCAATAGAACAGTCATGCCAAACAGTCACAAGACAAATATCAAATCTTGGCTAGAACAGGATTCCCCCACCACGTGAGGTGGCAGTTTGAAGCAGCTACGTAGGAAGTACTCACGGAACAGCACTGCCCAAGCTTTAAATGCACCCCACCACTGGAAACTGAGGTGAGGTACTCTGGGAGATGGGAACATTTCCCTTCAAGGCAGCTCAGTTGCTCACAGAGCTGTTTCAATCAGCAGGAGACATCTTCAATAACAGTCATGGAGTGTCAAGTCTTTATCTTAATGTGGTATCAAATCCTTTCTGTAAATACATTCTTCCAGTATTAAATGAATGTTACAAGCAATTTAGATAGGAAGGAACCTCTGGAGGCCTCTAGTCCACTCTCCTGATAAAAGCAGAGCCCAATTCCAAGACACATCACGTTCCTCAGCATCAAATTCAGTCTAATATTGAGTATCTTTGACAGCAGAGATTGTTAAACATTCTCTTTTGCTGTTCCTGTGTTTGACCATGCACATGCTTTTTTTCACCTCACTAACACAGAATGGTTTAGGTTGGAGGGACCTTAGAGATCACCTGGTTCCAACCCCTCTGCCATGGACAGGGGCACCTCTCACCAGACCAGGTTGCCCAAAGTCCCATCCAACCTGGCCAGAGATGGAGCATCTACACACTCCCTTGGGCAACCTGTTCCAGTGACTCAGCACCCTCATACAGAGGAATTTCTTCTTAAGATCTAATCTAAATCTCCCCTTTTAGGTTGAAGCCATTCCCCCTTGTCCTATCACTAGAGCCCCTCATTAAAAAGTCCCCCTCAAACTATCCTGTAATCTCTTCAGATACTGGAAGGCTGCTACAAGGTCTCCCCAGAGCCTTCTCCAGGCTGAACAGTCCCAACTCCCTCAGCCTGTCTTCACAGCAGAAGTGCTTCAGCTCTCTCTGATCATCCTTGTGGCCTTTCACCACACACCTCTGTGAAGACTGGCTTCAGCTCTTCTGCAGACAGCTGGAGGCCAACAACAACACAGCCCTTTAACTAGTTGTTCCCCCATGAGGAGTCACATTCCCCCATCTCCTTCAGCATTAGACCAGAGTCAGTTAAGTCCTCTGCACAGCCCTGCCCTCTCTATTCCCCAGCACACACGTGAGTTCTCTATTTTTAAGCGAGATCTGGAATCCATCCTCCACTATCTGGAGAGCAGTGCCAGAAAGCCGCCCGTGACGCAGGCTCTGTTTATAATTGTGCCCCTGGGTTTTCCTCTTATGAGCAATGCACACAACACACTGCCCTGCAAGGCTGCTCGAGACCAAGCAACAGCTTTCAAGCTCCAGGTATCCAGTTTCTGGTTTAAATAAAATAAAAATTCAGAACCATGTCCTGTGGGCTCTGGCACAACCTCTCCAAGGGTTTATCTTACACCCTGCTGGTTATAGCAAGCCAAGAAATCCCTCTGTTTGGATTAGCTGCAGATCCCACTGGTCGGACACCCCAAACCTAGGAGGTGACGCTGTGGAACACAGACCCAGCGCTCCTATCTGCCACCACAGGCATGGAGACAGCAACCTCTAGCTCCAGATGCTTCAGCTCTTTGACAGCCCCATGCCAAAGAGCTGTGGGAGCCCTGCTCTGTGTGGTGACTCGCCAAGGACAACA
Source organism: Rhinopomastus cyanomelas (assembly GCA_013400115.1). Lineage (NCBI taxonomy): Eukaryota > Metazoa > Chordata > Aves > Bucerotiformes > Rhinopomastidae > Rhinopomastus > Rhinopomastus cyanomelas. The sequence goes on along the minus strand of VXBP01000753.1, from coordinate 2,960,117 downwards.
CAGTAATGAAACAAGAGGTTACAAGATTAAGAGCAGAAATTCTGAAGTGTTCTTGTAGAGCACAGGGCTGATACAACTCTCATTGAGGCAGAAATTAAACACCAGATTGAAAACTTGCACTGATTCTGCATTGCTTGGTCCATGTGCTATGAAGGCAAAGTAACACCTCCTGTTTCTCCACCTCATTTGAGGTTTCTGGTGAGAAGAGAGTCCTTTAAACAAAGAAAATCCTCTTCTAAAAACAAGCAAGCAAAGAACCCTCTAAAAATTTATAGCCAGCTCTGTAGAGGGTGGGAATTCTCCACTCTTCAAGCAGGAACTGGGAAGAAGAGTCTACTAGATGTCCAAAGACTTCCTGGCACAAGCCCCATGATTCATGAAGAGTGAAGCAACACAATATTAACAGTTTTTTAATAGAGTCAGAGGTCTTCAAGCCACCTCCCCACTGCAGGTAGAATTCTTACTAGAAAACAAAGATGTGATCCACAGTGACACTTAGAAATAACATCAATAAAAAACCAAAAGGAATTTGTGATAGGACTCAGTCCTGCTCCCACCACAGAGGGGAAGAAAAAGCCTGCTGACCTACGTTGAGGAGAAAACTGTCACAGGAAGAGTCTATAGTGGGGAGGAAAACCAGCAATCTCCACTGCATGTCACAGTGTAAGGATACACTGCACGTGAAGGCACCTGCGCTGTGGGTCACACAGTGGTTTAAGTTGGAAGGGGCCTCAGAGATCATCTAGTTCCAACCCACCTGCCACAGGCAGGGACACTTCTCATCAAACCAAATTGCCCAGAGCCCATCCAACCTGGCCTTGAACATTCCAGTGAAGGGTCATCCACAACCTCCCTGGGCAACCTGTTCCAGTGTCTCACTACCATCATAGTGAGGAATTTCCTCCCAAGATCTAATCTAAATGTACCTTCTTCTAGCTTCAAACCATCTCCCTTGTTGTATTACTAAGTATCCTCATTGACAGCCTATCTCCAGCTTTTCTATAGCCTTCTCCTCTCCAGGTCGAACAGCTCAAACTCTGTCTTCACAGGAGAGGTGCTCCAGCCCTTCACGGCCCTCCTCTGAACTCACTCCAACAATTCTGAGTCCTTCTCATATTGAGGACTTCAGAATTGGACACAGGACTCCAGGTGGAGTGTCACCTGCTGATCCTACAGAGCTGAATTCTCACATTTACAAGCGAGTGGCTATCCTCATACTTCTGAAGAAAAGGCTTTAAAGGGAATAGCTCCACCCTCGTTTAAATAAGTTATTCCTAAGGCTCTGCACTTCCCAGTGGTCAATGTCAAAATGTCACCCCACCCCTCAACAGAGCAAACTCCCCGCAGTGAATGCAGCACGTTCACTCCTCTGGCTCACCTTGAGCCAAGCTCCACCAGTATTGAGCTGGGTTCAAGCCAAAGGTGACGCACATCGAGACACGGGGCATGCGCTGGGCAACATATTGGGAGAGGTGATAATTGGGAGGCAATACGTCCAGGCGCATAATTAAGACTTTAATGCAAATGACTCTTCTATCCCCACCAGCACGTCTGATGACTGCAGTCTAGACCTTTTAATGAGAGAAATCAGGAGGAAGAAAGGGACGCAGCACAGCTCTTACTTGTGAAATCTTGTTGCGGGTCTCTCTCTTTGTAATGACCTCTGCTCATTTATCCCAGTGTAGCCAGAGCTCAAGGAGTCACAGCTCTGTGCAAGTTGTGAGGTGATTTATTTCGAAAGGTCACACACAAATCCCGTGTGCGTGAGCAAGGCTCAGTTGCATGTCTCCTCCAAAGCCTGAGGATTGATGCTGGGGTTAGTCAGCCTGAAGAAAAGGAGGCTGAGGGGAGATTTTACTGCTGTCTACAACTACCTGAAAGGAGGTTGTACAGAGGTGTGAGCTGGTCACTTCTCACAAAGAACAAGAGGAAATGGCCTCAAGTTGCCCCAGGGGAAGTTTAGGTTGGACAGCAGGAAAAACTTCTTCCTTGAAAGGGTCCTCAGGCCTTGGAACAGGCTGCCCAGGGAAGGGGTTTTAAACACATCCCTGGACACGTGGCGACCTGGAGCTTAGGGAAGGGGTTTAGGAGCAGCCTTTGGACAGGTAGGTTAATGGTTGGACTCGATCTTGACGATCTTTTCCAACCTGAACGATGCTCTGACTGCGAGTTAGTTCTCTGCTGGGCACTGCAGGTACCAATATTCCAGCGTTAATCCAGCACGCGCAAAGGATTTCAGGAAATAAGCAGATTTGTGAAACCCAGCTATCGAATTAGAAAGGCAGCCAAAATATTTGAACCGCACATAAACCCGCTGACAGTGAATTATTCAACGTCTTCACGAGAGCCCTCGCTGTTGACAAACCACGCATTGTGCTCAGAGCTCACAGCTCTCTGCCCATGTATGACAATGTCTTCTCACTCGAGGCTCCTAATGCTCCGTGTACAGAGGAGAGTGATGATAAGCCGGTGAAGATTATCCTGTGCTGCCAACGCTCGTTTAAACATGCTTCACCTCCAGTGGTCCAACAATACAGAACCACAGAATGGTGGGGGCTGGAAGGGATCTCTGCCCCACTGCCAGAGCAGGATCACCTAGCACAAATCCTATAGGAACATAGCCAGAAGGATCTGGAATGTCTCCAGAGCAGGAGACCACACAACCTCTTTGTGCAGGCTTCAGTCACCCTCATTGTAAAACAAGTTCTTTCTTTTGTTTAGGTGAAACCTCCCATGTTCCAGTTTGTGCCCACTGCCCTTTGTCCTGTCACCAGGCACCACCTGGTACCATGATCCTGACAATCACCCTTCAGACACTTACAAGCATTTATGGGATCTCCCCTCAGTCTCCGCTCCAAGGTGAACAACCCCAGCTCTCTCAGCCTCTCCTCAAAAGGAAGATGCCCCAGCCCCATGATCATCTCAGTGTCTCTGCACTGGACTCTCTCCAGTAGCTCCCTGTCCCTCTTGAACTGGGGAACCCAGAACTGGATGCAGCGTGCCAGATGCAGCCTCACTAGGGCAGAGAAGAGGGGAAGGGGAACCTCCCTCCACTTGCTGTCAGATATGACAGACTTACTGCCAGAGTCTTGCAGTTCAGTTCAAACTCCAAGCCATGAATATAATCACATCTCCAGTCATTTGTAAGAAGCTTGATATAATTTTGTGAGCCAACAGCAACTGATGGGCAGGAGCTGTGGCTGGGTACACCTCCCCATGGCCCTCTCAAATTTGACACTATAAATAAGTGATACTGATTTCTAAGCTGTAGAGAGCTGTGGCCACTGTAAGCTGCATGACTCAATGCCAAGGCTTCTGCAGAAAGGGAGGGGAGTCTTATGGAAAAGTTCACCCCACCCTACACTCTGTTGAAGCTGTTTCAATATCACTTAAGGCCCAAACACAGAAAAATGTCATCTGCTTTCCCCCCTTTGGCAAATATTCAGGCTGGGAATCCTTGCAGAGTCAGCAGAGCAGTGACAGGTTTGTAGAGAAAACAGTTGGCCAGTCAATAAACACAGGTCAGGACTGGAATGGAGGGTGAGGCACAGGGCTGGCCACGCAAAGCCTGTCCACAAGGGATCTGACAGAACTGTCACCAGGTCACTTTACTGTGTGATTTCACCAATAAGCTGATTCACCTACAGTCACCAGTTTTTGGTGTGTGCAGCTGAGCCTCCCAACCACCATCCCAGCTGCCTCCCCACCACCAGCCAGTGCTTGTTACAGAAAAGAGCAGCAGCTGCCTGGAAATCAGACCTCTACACTGCACAAGAAGTGAAAAATAATAGCAAGATAATCACAGAAACACAGAAAGCTTTGGGTAGGAAGGGATCTTCAAAGGTAATGTAGCCCAACCCCCCTGCAGTGAGCCACTGGTCACAGGAGGTACAGAACCACAGAATTATTTAGGCTGAAAAAAACCCTTTAAGATTGAATCCAAAAGTTAACCCAGCACTGCCAAGTCCAGCACGAAAACATGGCCCAAAGCACCACATCCACACATCTTTTGATCCAGGGATGGTATCAGTGGAGAGAAGGCTTAGCAGGGATGAATATCAGCCTGATAGTCTCCCCAATTTTTCCACCACAAACATTAAGCCAGGGAAGAGCAGATGCTGCTGTGACTGTGTGCCAATCTCCTGAAGCCCTCAGGATCACAGACTGGTTTGGGTCGGAAGAGACCTTAGAGATCATCTAGTTCCAATCCCCCGGCCACAGGCAGAGACACCTCTCACCAGACCAGGTTGCCCAGAGCCTCATCCAACCTTGCCTTTAATACTTCCAGGGTGCAGCATCCACAGCTACTCCGAGCAACCTGTTCCAGTGCCTCAGTACCCTAACAGGGGGCAATTTCTTCCAAATATCTAATCTAAATCTCCCTTTTCTGTTACTCCTTGTCCTGTCACTACATTCCCTGATCAAGAGTTCCTCTCCAGCTTTCCTGTAGCTCCCTTCAGGTATTGGAAGGCTGCTATAAGGTCTCCCTAGAGCCCTCTCTTCTCCATGCTGAACAACCCCAGCTCTCCTAGGCTGTCCTCAGGAAATGTGTTGCCCATGATCACAGTTGTGTCCTCCTCTGGACATGCTTGAGCACATCCACGTTTGTCCTGTGCTGAGAACTCCAGAACTGGACGCAGCACTCCAGGTGGGATCTCAGCACAGCTGAGCAGAAGGGAAGAATCACCTCCCTCGACCTGCTGGCCACACTCTTCTCGATGCCGTCCAGGATGTGACTGGCCTTCCACACTGTGAGCGTGGATACCCCAAATGAGTTCAAACACACATCTCCATCACACCTTTGAGCAGGTCTCATTTACCCTGAAGCCCACCTCAAGAAGAGAGCAGAAACAGTACTGACACACCGCCGGGTCTGCAGGGAAGAGATCAGAATCTCACCAGAAAATACAAAGAGCCTCCAGTCACACCAGGTGCCTGGGCGGTTTGGGGAACACCTTTGAGACTGCTTCCCCCATGGCACTAATTACAGTGAGCTCCAAGTGCCAGTTACACGAGTGCTGTGTGACCTGCCACGTTTACTTAAGAAGCCATTAGCAGCCCTAAATTAGATTTTGGGTTTGAAAGCAATTATATTTATTTGATTCTGTGCCAGCATCTCCAGCTAACCGAAAGGGCGCTGCAGCTATCCAGCGTTAATCCTACACCATGGAAAGCGGGTTCAGAAGTCTCACTTCCAAACACAGCAGTGTTACTGGGGAAGGTTTATCCTTCCCTTTCACTCACTGCCAGTTGTCTGCATGGTATATGCAGCAATGCAAACATCATGCTGGCTGTCATCGGGTATTACCGAGCCTGAGAACAGCTCTGGTACAGCAGCCAAGCCAGCACTCTCCTCTCCTCCCTCCCAACCTTTATCTCTGAACTCGGTCTCAAACTGTAGAGGATATTTTATTTGGCTGCAATTCCACTAAGCAGAACAATCTGTCTGCATCCAACGCAGATGTTTGATAGCACCCTGGCTATTTTAGGTAAATAAGCTTTTAAGTATCTGATACGTCCTCTCTTGAAGGCCATTATCCTTTATTTTGACAGGGAACAGCTTAATTTAATAAGTCTTTCCCGTGTCTACCAGTGCGTTCAGCACACAAGATTAGACCACCAGTTAAAAATTACATTCTTTAACTCCAAGGGGTAATGAGAACCATCCTGGACAAATAACTGTGCTCAAGCCGATGGTCCATGAGCCTCTCAGCTGTTCAAATAAAGATTTGCATCAGTGAATTCCTCAACAGGAAAGGAGTTCATGCTCAAAACACTTCTTCCAGGCAAGTAGAATCTGCTGGAGGTCAATACCAAGGTATTTCTTGCTCTTCATAACAAGTTATTTATTAGACAGCACTTGGCATCCTCAGTGACAACTGTTATTTAATGAAGGGATGGAATTTTGGGTCTCAGCTTTCACCTCACTTGGTACATTATCCCCCACAAAGTGAGAGACGAAGAGGTTCACAAAGAAGCAGCCTTGAGGGTGAAGTTCTTAGAGGTGAGGAGGACATAACACACATTGAGTTTAAGGGACTCGCTCAGTTTCCACTGGCAGATCTTAAGGAATCACACAACAGAGACACTTGTAGTCACAGAATGGTTTAGGTTGAAAGGGACCTCAGAGACCACCTAGTTCCAAGCCCCTGGTCACGGGCAGGAACATCCCTCACTAGACCAGATTGCCCAGATACTCATCCAACTCAGTCTTGAGCACTTCCAGGGATGGAGCAGCCACAACCTCTCTGGGCAACCTCTTCCAGTGCTTCATTACCCTCACAGGGAGGAATGTCTTCCTAAGATATAAACATCAATACACTTAAGGTTTGGAGACAGCGCACACACACCCTGCTGGTGCTCTTCCATGCCTTCATTGGGACGTGTCCTGTCCAACAGAGCCTGAACATAAAATAAGCAGCACTAGAACAACACCGAGCTAAAGACACAGGCTGTACAGGAGACTGCATCGTGACTTCCCACTGTCAGAGAAAATCCATCAAGCAGCTGTTTCCCACAGCCGTGACAGGGTCACGCGGAGGTTCGGGTGTTTAATAGAACGTGCGCCTGTAATTCCCCCGTGCACCATTTCAAACACAAGCACTCGTTAATTTGGGACAAGGATTAGACAGTTTGGCATCAGCTGTAGCAGGGAACTGGACTCCACAACCCCAGGGGTACTTTCCAAACTGCGTCTCTGAAAAATAAGTGACAGTAGCTTTCCGGTTCTGTTTCAAAGAAAAAAAGCCTCCCTGATGAAATCCATCCCCACGGAATTTGCAGGAAAGGTGTTTACCCCGTGACAAGAAGCGTCATGTTTAATTTATGGAGGTCGAAGCCATTGAGATAACCTAATATTGTGTTGCCTGCCTGAAGGTGGAGATGGCCTGAAGTGCCCGACTGCTGTTTCAGCTGCCCCACCTACGTCCCCCAGTATCAGGTCTGAGCATGGGAATCCAATTTTTCCTCAAGAAAAATAATCTGAGTGCTCTCATCCCACAGCCATTAGCTTGTTCTCTCGCTTTTCAAACACCATTATTTTCCACCCCTCTCGGTGCCGTTTTCAGAGCTTCCTCTTCACACGAGCTGGAACGAACTCTGGAACCCAATGAAACTGACTTGCAATCCCCTGAAGAGCAAAAACTGAGCAAGAGCCTGACTTAGGTTGAGTCAAAAAAGAAAACACACAAACTGCCCAACAGTAACTATGGAGCTTTCATCCAGTGTTTAGGTAAACTTCAGTTTCACAAAACATACGTTGAATTGCCGCAAGACGTGATAATCTTACACCCTGACCACAAGCACGTCAGTACAAACCCACGTTCACAATCAGGGCTTTTAGGACCTTTTCCTATTTGACAACTTTTTTCCTCTTCTAACAAACTGCAGAATTTGTCAGCTCACCCCCGTTCAGAGACAAAAGGCAACTTCAGCTCTTCCACACAATAAGGAGGTAGAGGACACCACAGGACAAGCCACACACTCAGTCAGACCTCAGCAGAAGCAAGGTGGGGTACCCAGGGTCAGCACTGCAGTCTGCAGTTTTAATTTCATTAATCATGGAATCCGTTAAGTTGGAAACAATTTTAAGATGGAATCCAATCAGTAACCCAATTGTCCCAAGGCCACCACTAAATCCTGTCCCTAAGCTCCAGATCTCCACAACTTTTAAACACATCCAGGGGTGGTGATTCAACCCCCTCCCTGGGCAGCCTGTTCCAAGGCCTGATGATCCTTTCCAGGAAGAAGTGTTTCCTCATGTCCAACCTAAACTTCCCTGGTGCAACTTGAGGCCACTCCATCTCGTCCTATCACTTGTTCCTTGTGAGAAGAGACCAACCCCCATCTCTTTACAACCTCCTTTCAGGTAGCTGTAGACAGCAATAAGGTCTCCCCCAGATTCCTTTTCTTGTGTGGATGGATGAAAAGGAAGCGCAGCATCCTCCCACACACCTTTATTAATAGCAAGGTGCTGGCAGTAAGAAGAGTAAATTTGTGCTTGAATTACCAGCAAATGACTACAAAGCAGTAACATTTTGGCAAAACCCTAAGAGAATTTACTACTTAAGAAAAGATCACTGAAGTATTTCAACCAGCACTGCTCTTCTTTAACAGCTGGTGGTACCTTCTCTCCTGGGGATCAATTTACATAGATTCGATTCCTGCCTGAAGGAAAGCGGGTAAATGCCATGAAGTTGGTTTAGAACGAAAGAAAACAAGAAATTTTAGTTCTCTCCTGTCCTCAACTTGGTAGCTCAAGACAAAATGGATGGGACAGGAAACTGAAATTTGGCAGGCAACCCTCCTTCAGAAGAGCTTGTCTTTATCCCTCAAAAATGCATTTTCATTCAAGTGAGTTACAAGAGTTTGAAAGTGGTTTTTTCACCAGCACAGGGGTCTCCTCCTCTGGAGGCATTCAGAACTCACCTGGATGTGATCCTGTGAGACCTGCGCTAGATGATCCTGCTCTGGCAGTGGGGTTGGACTAGGTGATGTCCAGAGATCCCTTCCAGCTCCCACCATTGTAAAAGTCTATGGTTCTATGACTGCTGGCCGCAGGCTCCCTTCATTAGCACACGTCTTATTCTGCACATCAGAGGTACCACATCTCATACTCCAGGAGTGATGACCCTCTGATAAAGAGCCTGGACAGCCTGTCAGCCCGGGACGTAACCCTGTCTCCAAGATTTTCCTGCGTGACTGCCAGAAAGATACACGGAGTTCTGTGGCTTTATTATTTCTTCTGAAATGTCAAGGCTGAACTCCCTTAGGTAAAGTCACAGGAAACTGCAGCGACGCCGAGAGCCAAGTTCTTCGTATCTGCATCTCAGCTATTTGATTCCAAAGCGAGCGCAGGGTAACAGACTAAACCCCATCTGGAAAGGCCCAGAACCCTGATATTTCAAAGGTTTTGTAATGCCAAATTCCACGGCTCCGACAGCTATTCTTCTACACCCACAAAGCTCTCGAGTCTGTCTCTCCCTATTAACAAAGTTTAATAACACCCGGCGCTCCATTAGCATGTCCACAGCTCCATTCACTGCTGCGGAGATTTATGACGGCTATCGTGCATTTTAGGGGAAAATCCTCCAAGAAAATCTGACCAAGACACAGTTTTTCGCAATCCCCTAACACAATTAGCAACAAGAACCAGTGTTCCTGCCCCTCGTTTTAAATAGCTCCAACTTGTACTCAAAAGATTCCATCTCTAGGCACTGCCTTTGGTGGGCAAGCTGCTAACACTCACAAATAAAACCGACGCTGCCAAGTTTAAATAGACAACTGTGCTGCAGAAGGGTACAGTTCTCTCCAAGATTTCATCAGCTGCAGAAGAAAGAAGCCTCCTGGGTGTGCATTTGTCAGCCAGCACCTACAGCCCTCAGGTGTGCTCAGCAGCTCAGAACATCCACATTTCCCAGCACCAGCCAAGACACTTCCATTTAATTGAAGCTACTTAAATGGTTTTCTTGAGAAATGAAGGTGTGAAAATATTAATCACTCCAAGAACTTAAACTCTGCAGTACTGGAAAGCAATCACGGAAAAGCATCGACTACTTCCACATGAGACACCCCAAATGGTGGTGGTTTTTTTCTTAATATCCCAGAGCAACCACAAGCTGAAGGAAGAGCCTCTGCAGTCCCTCGAATCAGCAAGCAGGGCTTTGGTAATGGAGTTCTACCCAGCCAGCCTCTTTCACCACCTGGTTTTGTATGTCCTCAGCCTGCTTCCCAGAGTCTTTTATCATCCTTCCTATCAGAGCACACATACAACTAAACACCTTCTGCTTTCACTTCCCAAGAGGTGAAGATTAACTCCATTTGCCCTGTTCCAGCAGAGCAGTGGTATCAAAGGTCTTAATGAAATGAGATGTACCAGGTAGTCAGAGGAAAGGAAGCCTGGACACAGGAGTGTCCAGACTATTCAGTCTCCCTCAGGAGCACACAAGATGTGATTCTCTGTGTCCAAGCAGGTGAGAAGCTGCGGTACTGCACATCACCCACCTCCGTGCCCAAGCAAACCGAAGTATACTATGAATTACTGCTAACAGTTCTTTTTGAACAGATCTGCATTTGCCCAAAGTTAATTTAATAGATCATCTTTAACATAACACAAGAAAAAGAGTTTTCATAGGATCACTGTCTCATTTGAGTTGGAGAAGACCTTTAGAATTGTCAAGTCCGACCATTAACCCAACTGTCCCAAAGCCACCACTAAATCTTGTCCCTAATCTCCAGATCTACACGACTTTGAAACATGACCAGGGATGGCAAGTCAACCCCTTCCCTCAGCAGCCTGTTCCAAGGCTTGAGGACCCTTTCCATGAAGTTTTTCCTAATGTCCAGCCTAAACGTCCCCTGCCACAACTTAAGGCCATTTCTTCATCTTATCTCTTGTTCTTTGTTAGAAGAGACCAACCCCAACATCTCTACAGCCTCCTTTCAGGTAGTTGTAGCCAGTTTTCTACAAGAAATGGAAAAAGTTTACAACTGAGCACACAAAGAGAGTCTTGAAATGAATTAACCAGCCTGAATACCGGGAATATGCTGTAGGAATCAATTTAGCTCGGCTAGGCTAGGGGGGAGGAGTGGGAATCCGCCAGGAAACGCTAAAACAAAACATATGGCACCAAGACTGAAGTCTAAGCACTTAAATTAGTTCTCAGGCAGTTCTATTTTATAGCGGGTAACATTTTTCTTGAATGGGACTTAAATAGTCAGGCACAGGAATCTGCCTGCAGATTACCTAAGATTCACAGGTAACAACAAAGACCCAGTTTCAAAAAAAGAAGCCAAAACAGCTCCTCCTGTTCCAGCCTGGTTTTTACATTCAAACCCGAGGCAAGAGCCCCAGAAACTGCGGTCACTAAAAAACCCCTAATCATTCAGTCAATGGTGACTTCAATTTTCAATTTACGTCTGACTTCTAAGCGGAGGAGAAACTCCCACCACATCTGCTTGCGCAGCCTGCATCGTCCTCATCGCTAGGAGGCAATCTGGGAGGAGAGGAAGGGCACGAACAGAGCAAGGGAGCACTCCCACTGCTGATTTATCTCCTGTTTCTGGCTGCTTGCAGCCAAGAGGATGCTCCTAAATCAACCGCTACAGCCAGCGCGGTTCTCGCCTTTCCAAAAAAGTAGCAGAACGAGAATGACCCAGTTCCAACCAATTTCTCTGCTGCTACCAGTGTTTCCAACAGGAATCATGAGATCCCAGGAACCTGTGTGTGCAGGTGTCTGACGAGCACAAGCAGCATGCGGTTGACTTGGTTCTGTTCCTTTTGCATCTTGCTGTGGTTTATCCAAGCTTGGACAACAGACCACCTTCACAACCCTCAGCACCGAGTCCCTTTTTAGGTGAAAATGTGGATGTCTCCAGGTATTCACCTGCACACGCTGTCACTACTCTGGGGGCACACTTCACAGAAACACTTCATAAATCGCTTCTTCTACACCACCTCCACCTTATCCTTTATCTTTAAACAAAAGTCAGGTTCTGACCCTGAGCAAGGTTCCTTGATTTAGTGGAAGTTATTTAAGCTAAGGAGGCTACTCAGCAGTTACTAACACAGGCATTAATCCATACCTTTACACTGGCATGAGTCATCCGCGGTGCTGAGTAATCCTTTTTTTTAAGTATTAGCCAGAGAGTCAGGAGGAGAAGGTCTCTTTGCAGGTAGAAAACTTGTCTCTTTCCTGCACCAAAGCGGTCTGGAGCCATCAACATCAAAAACCACATGTAGGTGTTTTCAGGCAAAACAAGCACAAATGAAGGAACTGAACTACACGTGGGTTGCCTTTATTCTGGGGTGGAAAAAGAGCTGAATATGCTATAACCTACTGAATGGTGGACTCTGAATTTAAAGAGGAATCAGGAAACAAGGTATATCTTTTAAAGGCTCCAGTGCAAGGTTCACCTCTTGCCACACCATGCCCATGTCTTTGTTGAAAGACTTTTACAGCTCTACTGAAGTAAACAGAGCTCAAAAACAAAACCAACAGGCCCCAAAACAAACCCTGGAGGTTCACAGGAGACATGAAGCAGAAGGCAACACAGCCCAGCCCAGTTAACACAGTGACACTGTCCCACAAATCATACATATGCTAGGAAACTCGCGTCACATCTCCATCCAAGACACTGGTAGACACACCAGTGTTTGAAGTGAGTAAGGGGAGGGCGGAGAATGGGAAAGTTAAGAGGAGAATCTGTACGTCTGCACTACACACACTCCCATGCACACTCCATCACTGGATCTGTCAACCAGCAGGTGATATCCAGGAGCGATGTGTGCTGACGGACATGGGAAAAGAGACAGAGAAATAAAAGAACTATTTCCTGATTTATCCTCAAATTAAAGTGAGATGACCACGCACCTCTGCTCCTCCTAACACTCTGAAGCTGTAGGACTGCCCATTACCACCAGCAAGTTCTGCTAAGAGCAAGAGTGCATTTACACTCCCTTTTGTTCCCATCCTGATCCCCAGCTACAAAGAGGCAGATTTTCCACTGGCTCCCATCGCTGGATACTCAACGCTCAAATCCCTGCTTTGTGCTACCCCAGCACCCCTTGCCGGGCTCCCAGAGGAAAAAATATTTCCTCCACACCGCTCCTGTTCCCTTTCCCCAGGAAACAGGGGGCATATTCTCACTCTTCCCCCCCTCACACCTTTATCTCCTGCTCCTCGGAGGCTGAGCATCATCCTCCTCCCCAGGGCGCATTTTCCAAAGGAGGTTTACAGGGCTGATCCCTAAGATTACACCTTCCCTCCTTATGGGGAATTTGTCTCCTTCCTATAGTCCTGCTGCTCCCACTGGGTGAAGGGAGAGGACAAAGCCTGATCCCACAGAGCAACAGGGATTTCCAGAAGGATTTCCCCCCACACACCCCCCCAGCTTTAGTTCCTTCCTACTTTTAAACAATGCCAAGAATTTAATCTCTTAAAGCAGCATTTTCACAAACTCTCCCACCCTCCTTAACAGAAAACAAGTCTCCCCACGAGGCACAGATGGAAGGCCTGGGCAGGACAGCACTACATCATTTATAAACTTCAAATAAGGGCACTCTGCGAAGATTAAAACAAAATTAACCTCCCTCCTAAAGCCTTTGGCCAGGAGTCTGCCCTGTCACCTCCCTCCTGCTTTATTTTGTGCCTCTGGAGTGCGGGACGAGAGGCACTGACCTTAGAGTCACCTGTGGCACCACCTCAGATGTGGCACATACTCACCTCACAGCAATGTACCCTTCAAACACACCCCAACTAAATGGTTGAGACAGACAATAAATCAGGCCAGCGGGAGGTCTTTGGTAACCGGGCAGTTTAAAGTCAAGAGAGAGTGACGAAAGAATAAAAAAAATCATTTAATGGAAAGAGCAGGAGCCGGGGCCTCGCACTGTGAGGACAATGAATGAAAATCCACAGCAGCAGCGAAAACCCAGGATAAAAGACTCGTTCGGCAGCACTAAAAAACCCTCCGTCCCCTGCAAGGTCCAAAGCACGGCAGGGCTGCAGAACTAAGAGCTGAGTCGTGTTCCCCCAAAAATGAATGTCCCTTCCCCAAAAGGGTCGAACCCCAGGCTGGATGGGGCTCTGGGCAGCCTGGTCTGGTGAGAGATGTCCCTGCCCATGGCAGGGCGTTGGAACCAGATGATCTCTGAGGTCCCTTCCAACCTAAACCATTCTGTTAATCTATGAATGGGAGTGCCCTAGAAGGAGGGAAGCCACGTTAGCTGTGGAGTTTGCTCCTGTAGACCTCACTTACACTCCAATTTGCGGGGTAACGGGCAGCCACGGGGTCCTCAAACACGGAGTGTGGACCCCATGGGGTTTGCCGCCGCTCTCCCAGCATGGGATCACACAGACCTCCTGCAGAACAGAGGCTGGAGATGAGACACCGGTCAGGAGGGGTCTCAGGCTACCCCAAGCCTCTGATAGGGACAGACAGATCTACTACACCCTACACACGCATGAGGAGAGATAGCAGCTCCCTAAACACCCCTTGTACAGGAGCTGCAGAAGTGAAGACCCAACCCGAACCATCAACTCGGTAGAGAAGGAGTGTAGGGGGGGAACCGGCAGACAACCCCCTCGGAGTGAAGTGGGGGATGGACAAACAAACCGATAGACCCCACAACACACACCTCCCTCAGGGGAAGGGGCAGACACCCCACCCCACCCTCTCCTCTCGTAAAGGGTTCTTCCACACCCAGAGGCCAAGGCGCAGGGAAAGAGGGGACACACAGACCACTCACACAGAGTCTCCCCACAGTCACCTCACAGAGACGGGGGGGGCGGTGGCACCCCTGCCAGGCGCTGCGTGACAGGATACCCTCACTGACGGGGTCAGACCCCCTCCCAACACCCTCAGCAGACACACACACATGCCCTGAACCCCCTCAGCCAAGGGGCAACAACTAGACACCCCCCCACACCCACTCACCGATGACCTCCTGTAGCTCGTAGTCATCCTTGTTGATGGACCAGGACAACGCGCTGGGCTCCTCGGCCATGGCCGCGCCGCACACTCCTGCCGCGCCACCAGGGGGCGCCTCACGCTGCAGTAAAGGGAGCGGAGGGGCAGCCGCCACCAGCCCGCTCCGCCAGGCCCCTGCTGCTCCGAGCCCCCCACCCCCACCCCGGGCCGAGCCCTTGCCGGCAGCGGCACCAGCAACGCCGCCGCCTCCGCCGCTACCGCCGGCCGAACTTCAGCTGCTCCCTCCACCTGCCCATGCCCAGAGCGTGCTGACGTCACCCGCACCGCCCGCTGAGCGCATGCCCCGCCCTCCGCTGCGGTGGGCGGAGCCCGCCGCCATCTTGAGTGTGGCGGCCCTCTGCAGCCGCTCCACCACATTGCTGCGGTTTGTTCAGTTGTCGCCACGGCAGCCCTCCGGGGACAAGACGCTGCGGCGAGCTGCTGAATGTGGGCGGCGGCGGGAGTGCGCAAAGGGTAGAAAGGTAAGGGCGGGGGTGCCACACACAAGATGGCGGCTGCGCGCCTTTTCCCCTCCCTTAGAGCAAGGAGAGGGAGGGGCTTGTGGGAGAAGACCCGCTGCGGGCTGCGATGGGCTGTCGGATGCGGATCCGCGGCTCCTATTGGAGGAGCGGCTGTCAATCACACCCCGGCCTGCTCCTGGGTCCTTTGGACTGCGGGGCCCCTGGCCGGGGCTGGAAGCGACATCGCGAAGCGGCGGGAAGCGGCGGTCAGGTCCGATCTAGGGCCTGTTGTTGGGTCTGGGCCTGTTCTTGGACCTCCCGAAGTGGTCAATGCGGCAGCGCTGTGGTGTGTCTCTATAGCGCTGGATACGTTGGAACCCACCAGCCAGAAGTGTAAAAAGGGATGGTGCGGCCTCGCCCAGATCTAGTCCTGCAAGGACACTTTAATCCCGAGCCAAAGCAGGCCGAGCCACTGTCTCCTGTCTCCATGTCACCAGCAGCCACAGCCCTGCAGGCAAGCAAGTGTGGGGCCTGGCCCAGGCGTTTTGGGACATCTACGTGCCACACTTAAAAATAGGACCTGGGCTTACAGTGGGTATGAAGAGATCAAAAGGTCTCTTTTTTTCCTTCAGCATCTCAGAGGATGAGCAATTCTCTGGTTTCCCAGCTGCTGGATGCTTCTGCTTCCTCTGCACATTTCAATTTAAACATTTGTGGGTATGCCCAACACCCTATGGCCCACAAGTCCGTTGCTGGAGCTTTGTTGGTCTGGGAGCATTCAGAAGTGCATGTGGTGTTCGGTGGAGAAAACCCAGAGTAAAGAATTACTACTTTGAAGCTAACTGGTACCACAGAATCATAACACCATCTAGGGTGGAAAAGACTTTTAAGATTAAGTCCAACCATTAGCCCAACTGTGTCAAGGCCATCACTAAACCCTGTCCCTAAGCTCCAGATCGACACAACTTTTAAACACGTCCAGGGATGGCAATTCAATCCCCTCCCTGGGCAACCTGTTCCAAGACCTGAGGACCCTTTCCATGAAGAAGTTTCTCCTAGTAGTGTGTGACTTAAACTTCCCCTGCTGCAACCCAAGGCCATGAACTCATGAAGGCTGCCATCCAAATATTGAGGTGTAAAGGCTTTGCAGTTTGGGCACTTTTTTTTTCTGACATAAAAATGGTGCTGCTGTGACTGTCACCAGGCACAATTTCTGTATGAGGTTATATTCTCCTTCACTGGTCACTGTTCTTGCAGCTTGATGTCAGCCACTACTCTGAGTCAGAAAACATCAGTATATAAATATTTTTAGCTTATTAGGACAAATTCCTGAGATGCCTCTAATGAACAAGGCTTTGTAGAGGGCCAAATGCATGATCTGACTGACTCCAGTACCTCCCCTTTTGCTACCTAATGCAGGACACTAATTTTTACAGTTAAAAGACACTGACTTATTACAGAAGGAAACTTCTACTCTCTTTTTATGCTACTGAAGCAGGAGTCCCAGGGTCCATCTCATCCTTTCCTGTGCAGGCACTCCCAATGGTGGTCCTTCTGCAATAAGGCAGAGCTTCCAGCTGAAAAGCCATTTGTTTTTCCTACTTCATAGAATCATAGAATGGTCAGGCTTGGAAGGGACCTGTAAGAGCATCTAGTTCAAACCCCCCTGCACAGGCAAGGACACCTTCACTAGAGCAGGTTATTCAGGGCCCCAGCCAACCTGGCCTTGAACCCGCCAGGGATGGGGCAGCCACAACTTCCTTGGGCAACCTGTTCCAGCATCTCACCACCTTCACAGCAAAGAATTTCTTCCTCATGTCCAACCTCAGTCTCCCCTCGTCAAGACTTGAACCCTTTCCCCTGTCCTCTCGCTGCCACTCATGTCAAAAGCTCTACCCCAGCTTTCTTGTGGCCTCTTTCAGATCTTGGAAAGCTGCTTAGAAGGTCCCCTGGGAGCCTTCTCTTGTCCAAGCTGAGCAACCTCAACTTGCTCAGTTGTACCTGGGGCCTTCTGATCATTTGAATTGCTCTCCTCTGGACACGTTCCAGTAGCTGTTGTCCTTCTGATGCTGGGGACTCCAGAACTGGACATAGCTCTCCAGGTGGGGTCTCACAAGTGCAGGGAAGAGGGGGAGAGTCATCTTCCTCAATTGACTGTCACTGCTTCTTTTGATGCAGCCCATGACACAGTTGGCTTTCTGGGCTGCCAGTGCACACTGACAGCTCCTCTTCAAGGTCTGGTCCACCACCACCCCCAAGTCCTTCTCCTCAGGGCTGTCCTCAATCATTTCTTCTCCCAGTCTGTATTTGTACACAGGATTGTACAAGTACACCTTGCACCCACCCTTTGTGAACTCCATGCAGTCTGCATGAGCCCACTTCTTGAGCCTGGCAAGGTCCCTCTGGATGGGCTCCCTTCCCTGCAGCGTGTTGACTTCACTTGTCTATGTTAAACATTCCTCCGCTGAGCAATTTTTCATATTTGCTAAATAGGCTTTAATTACGGCTCGGAACTGCTTCTGTGATCTTTAAACCATGTTATAAAAGGAGTTTATATAGCAATTAAAAATGGGTTTTACCCCAGAGCATGTGCTGGAGTAACCAGTGTCATGTTTCTGATAGCTAAGAGCTTGTTAAACGTGGATCTGAGCCAGGAATCAACAAAAAGAGACTTGTATACGCTTCATGGTGTTCTAAAGTCAGAACCATCCTCTGAATTCTCTTTTTTTGGGGGGCTGATAATCCTCTGCCAGAAGGCAATGCTAGAACTCTGTTCACTGGGGTGGGAGTCAGTGCACAATGGGCCTTGTTCTTCAACAACTGGCACGGTCCTTGATCAAAACTAAACTAAGCACTGACAAGACCAGCCATGGCCACCTGCGCATGCGGAGATGCATGCTGTGCTTTAATTTTCCAGCTCTGTGTTTCTACGTTTTTAAACTAAAATCTGCCTTATGCAGAGAATCTGAATCCCAGAAATTTTTCAAAATTCCTCATTATTTTTTAAATGATCTCAGCTTTTCGGGCCCCTCAAGAGTTAGGTGTTGCTGTTGCATTCCTTCATTCAGTGAGTTGTTTCCACCTGGGCTCAATGAGGCGTGGAAAAATGGAGCTGGCTTCCACAAAGATCTTAATCCTAAATCCACTTCAGATCTCCAAGCAGCTCCCTCTCCTCTTCCATCATTACTATTCCGCTCACCCTACTTTTCCCAGTTTGCTGTAGGTTGTTATCTCTTCAGGGCAGAGGCAATGCCTCTATTTATAAAACAGCCTGTGAAGTGGTGCTGCTCAATCAAGTGGTTTGTTGTAAGAATAAGAAATCTTAGCAGAAACCTGAAGTGGAAAAACAGTGTCCTGGTGGATCCACCCCTGCTCTGGACCAGGGTTTCGGGGAGACTGACAAGTGGAAAAGCTCCAGGTGTCTTTCAGGTGCAAAGGCTGTGGTTTGAGAGTAAGTTTCAGAGCTGGGGTTTCCTTTATTTTATGGACTGCGTTAAAATGCCTCAGTGGTTCAAACAGACCCAGCCTCCTCCACTGATTCTACTGCAGACTGAAGGATTTCTCCTGGCACCCGCATTGCACCAGCGTCCCCAGCAACTGGCTGGGAGCTGGTGCACAAGGGGTGGATGCACAACACGTGCATTCCACAAAAAGCTGACGAGCAGTGGCTGAGGAAGCTGGGACTTCCTAGTCTGAAGAAAAGGAGGCTAAGGGGAGAGCTTATTGCTGTCTACAGCTACCTGAAAGGAGGTTGTAGAGAGGTGGGGGTTGGTCTTTTTCTCACAAGGATTAAGTGGCAGGACAAGAGCAAATGGCCTCAAGTTGCACCAGGGGAAGTTTAGGTTGGACATCAGGAAAAACTTCTTCCTGCAAAGGGTCCTCAGGCCTTGGAACAGGCCATTGAGTGCCAGTGCGCTAAGTCATTTAAATTCACCTTTGAGGTCACTTTGAAGTCAAGCAGACCTGAAGGCCTGGTTTCAACAGGTGAGTTCTGGTTCTCACAGAATGTTTACTGGAAACTGCTTTCACTCTGCAAACACACTTACCCCATCACTACAGCCTCTCAAGCTGCCCTCATCTCTTACTTCCTCCACTGAAAATATTCCCTGGATTTTAAGCTCCAAGAGACGACTGAAGAGCTTATGACCATGACAAGGTTCTTTGTCTTTTCTTCTAAGTTTATGTATTTTTAGTACCTAGACTGAACCCTCTCTGTGACCAGCTGTAGCTTTGCTGCCTCCTTTACAAAATCAGTGCTACGTTTAAGAAATAATTCTAACAGGATCTTAATTACCATGTAGCTGAACCACAGTTTAACAATCAGCTCTGGCTCTGGATTTCAATGGAATCATAGAATGTGCTGGGTTGGAAAGGATCTTCAAAGGTCATCTAGGCCAACTCCCCTACAACTAGAACAGATTGATCTGAGCCTGACCTTGAATGGCTCCAGGGATGAGCCTCCACCACTTCTCTGGGCAGCCTGTTCCCGGGATCCACCACCCTCAGATTCCAGAACTTTTTCCTAATATCCAGACTCAATCTACCCTTTTCCAGCTTAAAACCATGACCTCTCATCCTATCGTTCCCTTCCCTTGTGAACAGTCTTCCCAGCCTTCTTGCTGGCCTCTCTCAGGCACTGGAAGATTGCTCATGGCTTCCACGAGCTCCCAAAAGACACTTCTCATGCCCAGGCCTCTTTTTGCCCTGGGAATGTCACAGCTCCTAAGGACAGAAGGGTTTTCCCGCTGGCCTTTCTTGTGTGTGGGGGAGTACATCTCTATTATAAAACATTTGGTTCTGTTGGTAAAGCTTTGTGATTGTATTTCAGACCATTTTAGACATTTTTAATATTCCATAGCTCTCTTCTAGAAAAATACTCAGTCTGGTCAAACCTCCTGACAGGAAGAAACACAGAGTCACAGAGCATTAGGCACTGGAAGGGGCCCCAAAAGATCATCTAGTCAAACCCCCCTGCCACAGCAGGATCCCCTAGATCAAGTCACACAGGAACATAGCCAGGTGGGTTTTAAACATCTCAAGAGAGGGAGACTCCACCAACTCCTCCAGGCAGGCCCTTCCAGTGCTGTGCCACCCTCATTGAAAAGAAGTTCTTTCTCATATTGATGTGGAACCTCCTCTGTTCCAGCTCACACCCATTGCCCCTCATCCTATCACTAGATAACATTGAGAAACCGCGGAAGCGGTTTCTGGAGGAGATGCTGCAGCTCTCAGGCGACACAGCACGGCTGCTCTATCAGCTGGGAGAGCCTGGACCAAACTTACAGCTGGCAAGCTTTGACAGAAATAAAATAAATCATCTTTTGTGAGGTTACAGCAGAGCAAGGTGAATTCTCTTGAAGGGCATTGAGGAGAGAAACTCTAGGAACAGAAAGATAGGCTGGAATAAGATCTCATTAGCTTCTTGCCATCTGGGAATGAGATTTGCGAGGCAATATTGTTCTTACCCTTCTAAACAGCCAATATCTTCCCAAAGCCAGCTAAACTGGGGTCAGGCAAGGTTTGTGGCTCACATCAGTAGACTCCAGTGACACGAGTTTACAATAATAGTCTAATAGTTCGGTGTAACAGTGACTCACAGCGTATTACTGTGGCAATAGGAATGTAAAGAGATCTGATTGGAAAAAAAGGCTCTGTTTGGATAGTCCACATCCTTTCCTCTCTACTCACAAATTCCTGTGTCATTCACTGCCTGCTGCTAAAAATAGGATCACTTTTGTGTATCTAAAGGATAACCTAGAATCAGAGAGACAGTAGGAAGGGACCAAGGTCCTGACATAGAGAGCCTTCAGGAAATACTTGTAATGAAAGCCATCAGAGAGTACAGGAATGTTTTCAGAAGATGGGAACAATCTGAGAAGATCCTTTGCAGGAAGAGGCAGAAGAGCTAATGAATAGCACCAGCTTCCAGCTTTGATATTTTGCACCATGGGGATGGGAAGATTCATGGCTCTTTCAGATTCAGCTCCAGTCTACAGTTTTGTCTTGGGAGAAGCTGCCCCACTTCCACAGCAGGAGATGACGCTTCAGGAAACCACCCCTCTTCTAATCCACCCCAGGATGCCATTTAGCCTTCTCGGCCACAAGAGCACACTGCTGGCTCCTGGTCATCCTGCTGTCCACCAGGACCCCCAGGTCCCTTTCTCCTACACTCCTCCCCAACAGGTCAGGCCCCACCCTATCCTGGTCCCTGGGGTTGTTCTTGCCCAGATGCAGGACTCTACACTTGCTCTTGTTCATTAAATCACTGAGAGTCACCTGAAGTCACACAGATCTCTTAAGAGCAGCAGGAAAGGTGAACTGGCAAGACACGAGCAAGGAGTCTGTGAGTTAACTGGATTACCACCTCCCCCCGCCTTGAAAAACAAAAACCCACACGGCACCTCAGAAACAAACCGCTCGAGTGTGAAATCATGCGGCAGGGAGAGCTGTCACAGAGAACCCAACGTTGGTTTAATAGAGAAAAATCGACTGCTGCATAATTTGTGCAAATTGCAGGCTCAGAGAGAGAGAGGACCTGCAGCTCCTAAGGGCTTGGCCTCGGGCGGCGTCTGGTGCAAGGTGCGGAAAGCAGAATCTCCCAGTCGGTTGTTCTGTGTGTGCCAAACGCTTCCTCTCCAATCCCAAACAATTACAATCGATGGTAGGTAACAAAAGCAAACGACTGATCAATATGTGCATCTTGGAGCTGAAGAAAACCCCATCCTCTGAGAGCAGAATGCTGATGAGGAGAGATTTCTGAGAGCTCAGATAGAAAAGTCTTAAAAGCTTCCGCTCCCGGTGCTCGATAAAACAACGCGGCTTGAGCAGATGCCAGACGCAGCGCTAGGAGAGGTGAAGTCACCAAGGAGCCTGGAGAGATAACTGTTGTGAAACAGCAGGGAATATTAATTTTTAGACTAAGTAGTTCTGGAGTCAAAATGTGATATTTATCTTCTTTGCCTTTTTTAATTCCTAAAGATCTCAAAAGCCCTCCACTGATGCTGACAAATGATGCTCTTTGTGTGCCCATGTGATGCTTCAAAGATGCTGATACACTGACATTTTAAGGCCAATGTCCATTTTAGTCCTCAGCTCAAAGCATTTTAAATCTTATTTCCATATATGTGTGAGCTGGGGGGGTCTGCCAAGTGCTGCCAAAAATCAGACACTCAATCTTCTGCAATTCAGTAGCTCTGCATCCGTCGCCCAGACTTCTGAGGATGCTGCTGTAAAGCAGCCTGAAGGATCGGCTGTGCCTCTGGCAGGACAGGCAATGCCACGTGCACCTTCACATTCCCAGGTTTTCACAGAACATTAGGGACTGGAAGGGACCTCGAAGGATTATCCAGTCCAATCCCCCTGCCACAGCAGGATCACCTAGACCAAGTCACACAGGAACATGGCCAAGTGGGTTTTAAACATCTCCAGAGACTGAGACTTCACAACAACCCTGGGCAGCCCCTTCCAGTGCTCCGTCACCCTCACTGGGAAGAAGTTCCTTCTCATATTGATGTGGAACCTCCTATGTTCCAGCTCACACCCCTTGTCTTATCATTGGGTGCCACTGAGCAGAGCCTGGCTCCATCCTCCTGACGCTCGCCATTCACATATTTGTTGAGGTCACCTCTCAGTCTCCTCTTCTCCAAGCTAAGGAGACACAGCTCCCTCAACCTTTCCTCATCAGGGAGATGCTCCACTTGCTTCATCATATCTGTAGCTCTGCACTGGACTCTCTCACGCAGTTCTGTGTCCTTTCTGAACTGAGGGGCCCAGAACTGAACACAAGATTCCAGATGTGGTCTGACCAGGGCACAGTAGAGGGGAAGAAGAACATCTCTCGATCTACTGAACCTCCTTGAAGGAAGCTGTTGAGATAAAACCCAGAGGAAGAATAAAAGAACCAGCCCATTTAATTTCTCACTGATGCTTCCCTTTGAGACTTTCATTTTCTGATGCCCAAGAAGGAGGTCCAGCCCGATGAGTTTTAATTCTGTATTTTAAAATGTTTCCAACAGTAGCAAAAGTTCATTCTTTTGAGGAATAAAAACCAGAGAATCATCGGCTGTTCTCAGAACAGTTACACAACACATACTCTTTTCCACAGATTCATATCAGCATACAAATTAGTATAAATATATATCACAGAATTACTGAGGCTGGAAAAGGCCTCTGAGATCATCCAGCCCAGCCCATGATCTAACATCACCACAGTCACCTAGACCAGGGCACTAAGTGCCACAGCCAGTCTTTTCTTAAATGCCTCTAGGAATGAGGACTCCATCACTTCCCTGGAAAGTCCATTCCTGTGTCTGATCATCCTTTCCATGCAGAAGGGCTTCCTAACATCCAACCTAACCCTCCCCTGGCAGCTTCAGGCCCTGCCCTCTCGTCACGTCATAGTTGCCTGGGAGAAGAGCCCAAACCCCTACCTGTCTACAACTTCTCTTCAGGTAGTTGTAGAGAGGGAGAAGGTCCCCCCCTTAGACTTTTCCAGACTAAACACCCTCAGATCCCTCAGCCCCTCCTCATCAGACCTTCCCTCCAGCCCCTTCCCCAGCCTTGTTGCTCCTCTGGAACCACTCCAGCCCCTCAATCTCTTTCTTGAAGTGAGGGGCCCATCACTGCCCCCAGTACTCAAGATGAGGGTTCCCCAATGCCCAGTACTGGGAGAGAATGACATCCCTCATCCTGCTGGCCACACCATTCCTGACACAAGCCAGGATGCCATTGGCCTTTCACACGACCTGGGCACCCTGCTGGCTCCCATTCAGCCGGTTGTCACCCAGTGAGGTTGCCAGGTCCCTCTCTGCCAGGCTGCTCTCCAGCCAGTCATCCTCAGTCTGTAGCTGCAGGGAGTTCTTGTGACCAAAATGTGGGACCCTGCCCTTGGCCCTGTTGAACCTCATCCCGTTGTCCTCTGCCCATTGATCCAGCCCGTCCAGATCCCTCTGCAGCATCTTCTCCCCTGCAGCAGATCGACACTCCCCTGCAACTTGGTGTCACTCATGAGTTTACCAAGGGTAGATGCGATTTCCTCATCCAGGTCATCAATAAAGATGCTGAATAGAGCTGGGCCCAGCACTGGTCCCTGGGGGACACCACAGATATATATTTATATGCATTTACATGAACACAAGTGATCTGGTACTAACAGATTCAGCCAGGCAGAATTTCAGGGAGGGAAAGGAATGAAATTTAAAAACAAACATTTATAACACTAGAACGTTGTGCTGTTCAACCCCCTTTTCTTTACTTGATCAGGCTGTTACTCCATTCTAGCCCAGAAGAATTATTTTGGCCTGGCTGACAACTTCTGTCTCAAATAAAGTAACAGTCTGACAGCAGAGACACTCCCCTGGCAGAGAAGCACCAGGGCACCAAGAGCAGGGTGGTATCGAGGTCCTGCCTCAGCACCAGCATCGTTCACAATTAGCTGCAATACTGCATTCATCTACAGGAAGTCAGATTTTGAAATTCAGCTTGTTTTTGCTTTCCCTTCCTTCCCCATAGCAGCTCTTTCTCTCCTCTGATCACCAGACCATCTATTACAAACATTATTATTTTCACTGCTGTTCTTTTCCTCATTTGCCCCATCCCAAACCCCAAACCACCCGTCAGGATTCACACATGAGGTCTGATCTGCCAAAATCCTTGCTGGTTTTGGTACAGCCTCCCTGGAAGAGGGTGCCAGGCACGGAGGTGGAAGAGCCACGGCTCTTCTCTCCATGGCAGACCTTGGCTGCAGCAGTGGGCTGCGTCCCACAAGCCGGCTCTGCTCCTTTCCAGCAGCCACTGCCTCCCTCTAGCGTCTGTAGCGTGGCCTCCTCTCCCTCACTAGTGACCAGAGTCCTCCCAGCTCTCCAAACGAGAGGAATCTGGTTTAGTCCTGCAAGTAATGACCCCTAATTCATGTTTGTAGACGCTCCAGAGTATGAGAAGTCACCGAGCCTCCGGAGCGCCTGGGGATACAACTGCTTCCAGAACCTCTTCTATAATTAACATTTACCAATTATGCAGAAAGCCCCAGGCAAGCAGCTGCCTCTGCGTCTGCAGGGGAGGCCTGAGGGCAACAGGATGTGAAGATGAACTATTCAGAGATCCCTCTTCAGCTTAACTTTCCTCTTCCCAAGCCCATAGGCTTGTCACTTGACAGAGAAGTGGCCCATGGCCCTGGCATACAGGCAGCAGTTCTGTTTGTAGGAGGGACTGGAAAACACCCAGCTCTGGGGTGTTCTAGTCCAGAACCGTCCCCAGATGCTAACCTGAGGGGCCAACAGGTCAAGGGCTGGCTGCTGTCAGCCTGGAGGATCCAGCAGCAGTGCACAGACCTCAGCTAAGGGCCCATTCATTGACAGGATGAGTGAGGGAGAGGCAGAAGCACACAAGTCTGTCTGTGCCTCTGCCCTGGGAACGCTTGAAAATGAATCTCAACCCAAAAAAAACCCCAGATGCTGCCTTAAAAATATCAAGTAGTAAAACATTAAGCCCTAAGATCAACATGAGCCAGTGGCTGAAGTCCTGAACAACATGGCAGAGTGTAACAAGCAGAGCAGCTCAATCAATGTTGCTCCAAGCTTTAGTCAGAGACAGACAGGAGTTATTGATGTGGTAAATTAAAATACCCTCTTTCCTATTAACATAACATTAGCTTCTTCACTTTGAACAGCCCAACAGACAATTTAATATCCTCTTTACTCAGTATTTATCCCTGTGTCTTTGAGGCATCCCAAATGCCAATGATGTGTCCTGGAAGGCTCCTCAAGGTGAAACAATTTAAGGTCTGGACTCCGTTGCACAGTTCTGTCCCAACGACACCAAAGAGCAACCTGTTCTTTGTGTACTAGGGGCCTTCACTGAAAATACCTGTTTGGAGATTGAATTTCTACTAAAGAAAGGCTCCACTGTAAAGATTTAGTAAGATCTGAGAGTATAAGATGCAGGTTTAAGGTCATTTAATCAAATCTGAGCTGAACAGAGACAGACATGACCAACACAGGGTGACTTTCCTCATCCTTCTTGCTTTCAACAAGCAAACACCGTGACACTGGTGAGAGCCTGCAATGGGTTGCCCAGGAAGGTGGTTGAGGCCCCATCCTTGGAGGTGTTTAAGGCTGGGCTGGATGAGGCTTTGGCCAGCCTGATCTAGGGTGGGGTGTCCCTGCCCATGGCAGGGGAGTTGGAACTGGATGATCCTGTGGTCCCTCCTAACCCTGACTGATTCTATGACTTGGTCTAGGTGATCCTGCTGTGGCAGGGGGATTGGACTAGATGATCTTTTGAGGTCCCTTCCAATCCCTAATGATTCTATGATTCTAAATCTGAGCAAGTCTGCCTTAGAAAACACTAGTGACAAGGGATTTACCCTGATGGGACTGGAATATTGTGATATAAAGTGAGGAGGAAAACATCCCAAGAAAATAAGCTAAGCTCAATAATTCAGATCACCAGACAGCTACAGGATGTCATTGGGCTTTTAAAAAAACACCACCCCCAGGTATTACTGTGGCCACTGAACTGCTCAGACCCTCAGACTTCCTGTGGAGGGCTGGATGTGATGATCCTGGAGGTCTTCTCCAAGCACAATGACTCTATTGCTGTCTGTATTTTCACTACACAAAATGCTGGGGGCTGTTGCTCTGACCACACTGAAGGGTTTCTTTGGTTGCCCTTCTCAGTTACAAAAAAGTGCTAGAGAAAATTCTGTGTTCCAGGTCACGGGCGCCGAGCACCCCTTGCAAGGATCCGGGTTCGTAAGTGGTAGAAGACCCTGCAGGAAGGACACCGAGGTCCGAAGGCACAGCCAGGGCTGAAGACAGAGCACGTAGCTCTCACCGCTCTGCGTCACGGTAGCAGGAGGGATTTTGCCAGTCTCGTCCAGAACCACTTCTTGGTGCAAGGATTGGTGTAATCGCAGATCGTGATGAACCGCAAGATGCTCGGAAACTCGTTCTTCATGGTTTTGCACTTGACTGGAATCAGCCGCTTGAGACGGGCACCTGAAAGACCGGTCACACGGGCAGAGGATTACACAGAGCCAGTGTCCCCACAACACCCCACCCACACCTCAAAGTCCAGGTTTGCTCCTGATTTTGTGTCATCTCATCATGCAATGACTGCTCCTGCTCCTCTAGAGAGGAACCTCTCCCCTTACAGCTCTCCACAGGGACACCTGCTACCAGCTAAACTGCTGCCCAGCACAAGTGCTGAAGCTGAGACCTGGCTGAGGCAAGTAACCAAGACTTTGTAAGTCCAGCAGACACTTAAGGCAAGCCCTGCGCTGGAGTGGACTTTCACACATGTGAAACACTGGTCAGTGGCAAGAACCCAGGCCTAAGACCAGTTCTGTAACCAGCTGTTATTTCTTTTCTCCTTTCCCACCTGTATTTATCTCTTCTGTTTAAATGCTGCTGAGACCACCCCTCGTCCTGCATTTGAGCAGTGCCCAGCAGCACAGCACTGACCTCAGCTGGAGATGCTGCTGTAATGACAAGGAGGATGTTGCTACACAATTTAGACAATGGACTTGTGAGATTTTACCTGGGGAAAGGCTGAGAGCAAATTTGGTCTGAAAATCACACTCGTCGCTTTCCAGGTAATCGTCTGAAATGACCACCACCATCCTCCGACACCTGAAGACGAAGCAGTCAGGGGAGAAAAACAGAACGTCACTAGGGATGCTTCTTGTTCCTCATGGCAGAAGTAGAATCATAGAATCACCATGGCTGGAAAGGACCTCCAGGATCATCAAGTCCAGCCCTCATCCCAACAGCTCCCTAACCCCCAGACCACAGCTTCAAGTGCTCTAGCTATTTGTTTTTTAAACACCTCCAGGGATGGGGACTCCACCACCTCCCTGGGCAGCCTGTTCCAGTGCCCAGCCAGTCTCTCAGGAAACAACTTCTTCCTAAGATCCAATCTAAACCTTCCTTGATGCAATTTCACCATATCATTAGTAATTTGGGAGAAGAGACCAGCACCAGCCTCGCTACAGCCTCCTTTTAGGTAGCTGTAGAGTGCAAAGTGGTCTCTCAGCCCGCTCTTCTCTAGACTAACCCCAGTTCCCTCAGCCAGCTCTTCACAGGGCCTGTTCTCCAGACCTCTCCCCAGCCTTGCTGCCCTTCCCTGGATGCGCTCCAGCACCTCAATGTCCTTCTTATACTGTGGTGCCCAAAACTGGACCTAGTCCTCAAGGTGCAGTTTCACAAGTGCAGAGTACAGGGGCAGGATCACCTCCTTGCTCCTGTTGGTTACACCAGTACCTATGTACTCCTCTGGAGAGAGGAACCCACCAGCTCCATTCTAGTGGGAATTAACTGCTGACATTCCATACAAAAACTTGATTACAGACACACAGTCATGTACCAAAAAACGAGGAAGCACCAAAGTCCAGACTGTCTTCAATCTGCACTGAATTCCTCTGTCTAGATGTCACCTCTTAATTACCTGCTTACGTGCTGCTCATACTGACTGAGTATAACCTGAGCTTTTTAGGAGTGGAATGACCTGGATGGAGGTTTACTGTGTTGTATTACTGTGAATTCACCAGGTTTCATACATGTCAGCTTCAGTCTTCAATCTGTTGCTTATGCTCTTCTGAGGTGCCTGGTTGTACACAAGGTATTGGACTTTTTATGGAAGGCAACATGACACAGAGGCCTTATGAGGGTGCCTCCCCCTGTGAAGCCAACATTCAAAACCCAAACACCCTCCTTGGGAGTTTCACTCCTATCTGGGCAGCTGCTTTTATGTCCCACAGCTCCCACCATGCCCAGGTCTCTCACAGAGATGGGAACAACCCTCCAGGTCAGTGCCAGCGCCAGCAGCAATACTGTCCCTGCCAGCTGTGGGGTGGAGCCAAGTCAGCCTGGGGCTGCATCCATCTCCAGATCATGTTCAAGGATGTGACTGCAGGATGCTCCAGCCAAAGACTCATAGAATCATTTAGGCTGGAAAAGATCTTTATGATCAAGTCTAACCATTAACCCAGCACAGCCAAGTGCTGCACCCTGGGGCACACAAATAAAGAAAAGGAGTCAGACATAAGCAGCATCCATGTATGAGATCTTCTGTGCAAACCCAGTGAAACAACATGTTTGGCAATGCTTGAGTCTTCGTTCTTGAGCCAACAGCATAAAACAAACCCCATAAAGACATCCCTGTGGACTTGTACTGCTTTGGTACCCACCACAGTAAAATAAGCTCCCACACAGCCACGTGCTCTTACCTCCTTTCTATAAGTTCTCCGCTGATGGACCACACACACGTTCCTGGCAAGACGTCTCGATCAAATACACAAAGCTTTAGCTTGAACTCTGTTTGTTCCAGCTCCCTGATCATCTCCTGGACAAACTGAAGATCTTTCTGACAGTAGCAGATGAAGGCATCAAACATCTCTGTGCCGTTACCTGAAACCATTCAAAACATGGCTGTCATCTCCTGCTGTGAATGTGGTTAACTCTCATGGGCTTTCACTAGCTCTGACTAGACTTTGACTTGGAATCAGGAGCTCTCAGAGACAAGCTCTGGGCAAACTTGTGAAGGTAATTTGATGTTTTATCAGCCCAGCTCCCCTTCACCCCAGACTCCTGCCTGTAACAGGGATGACAGGAGGTCATATCCATCTGTGCCTTCACTGCTTTGATTCCCAGTCCAGACTATTCAGCTGCTGGCAGTGGTGAGGGAACAGCGGGCAAGACGCAGGCACACAGAGGCAACCACATCCAGCCACAGAGAGTGGGAGGAGACGGACTCTGGGAAGAGCAGGAGGGAGCAGAGTACCCCTGAGGATCCAAGCAGAGCCCTAACGCTCTGGGATTTCACTGTGAGTTTCACACCTAAAATATCCGTGGCTCTGGGCACTAATTCACATCACAGACATTCAAACTTCCCAACCCAAACCTTCCTGCAGGTCCTTCAGCCGGCCACCTCCTGCTGACCTCTGCTGGCCACTGAGCTATGGGGTAGGCCTTCACATTTGGAGCCTGCCACTTTCATGGCCAAGATGTCAAAGCTGGGTACCTGAAGTCATCCCCAAAGTACCTGGCCTTGTTTTGCACAGAGGTTAACAGCTAGGAGCCCTTGTTTATTTAGCACTTGCCCAAACATTAGCCTGCTGGAATTTAAAGGCAATGATGACTGTAATTAAGTGCCTTAATGCTGCTGGATCCTTTCCCACCCTGTTCTTCCTTCCCCCATCAATGTCACTCCATGTATTTTTGAGTTTTCAAGCCAGTGAAAAAATAGGTCAGCCTCTAAAAGCTGCTGGGGAAGGCAGGGAGTCAGCAGGCAGATCCAGTCAAGCAGAAGGGAAACTGTCTGCGAGGGCTTTAGGGGCACGGTGCGAGCGCGGGGGTCACAGCAGGCGAAGCTGCTGTGTAGGGAGCACAGAGCAGGATACTGGTCTACAGATGTGTGGGCAGGGCTAATGATGTTCCCACGTACAGCACAAGTGGCCACAAAAAGTCATGCAATCACACATTCATTTAGGTTGGTAAAAGATCTTTCAAGATCATCGAGTTCAACTGTTAAGCCAGCATTGCCAAGTCCACTACTGACACAAGTCCTCCAGCATTACATCTACATCTACACATCCTTTATACATTTCCAAGGATATTCCACTGCTGTCCTGGGCAACCTGTTCCAGGGCTTGGCAACCCTTTCAGGGAAGAAATTATTCCTCAAGGGCAACCTAAACTAGCTCTGGCACAACCTAAGAATATTTCATCTTGCTCTGCCTCTTGTGACTTGGGAGGAGATCAACCACCACCTCCCTACAACCTCCTTTCAGGTAGTTGTAGAGAGCAAGAAGGTCTTCCCTGAATCTCCTTTTCCCCAGGCTAAACCTCCCAGTTTGCTCAGCTGTTCCTCACAGGACTTGTGCTCCAATGCTTCCTCAGCCTCACTGCCCTTCTCTGGACCCACTCCAGCACCTCGATGACCTTCTGGAAGTGAGAAGGCCCAAACTGAACCCAGTACTTGAGGTGTGTCCTCACCAGTGCTGAGTACAGAGGGACAGTAACTTCTCTACTCTTGCTGGCCACACTATGATACAAGCTAGGATACTGCTGGCCTTCTTGGCCACCTGTTCCTGCTGCTGGCTCCTATTCAGCCACGATCAACCAACACTCCCAGATGCTCAGATCCTTTCCTATCGAGCAGTTTCCAGACACTCTGCACCAAGCCTGTAGAACTGCACCAGGTTGTTACAGCTGGACTGGCCAGGGCAGCATCTGAAGAGGTGAGCTGACATCTCCATCAGCCCCATCTATTCCTCAGCCCACAGCTGCCCTCACAGCCCAGCACACGGTCAGAAATGCAGAGGAGCACACGTGCAGCCCAGCAAACACACACACGCAGAACTGTTTCCTCTCTCACCGCACTCCACGCTCAGCTGTACTTCTAACCCTGCTTCCTCTTCCCTGGAGGTAGCTAAACCCGCTGCAGCCCGGGCAGCGTAGCCGAGGCTATCAGCTCCGACACCCTTCCTCCTGAGCTCCACTCCCCCGTGCTTGCTTTCGGCAGCTGCGCCAGGCTGCGCTGAGGGGACACACTTCTGGGAAGTCTCCTCCCATGCCCAGACTGCAGTGGGCTCTGTGCCAGCCTGCTTCTGGGTTTGGCCCTTCCCAGGGCTGCTCGGCCTCTCTGCTTTAGGGAACAATCACACTGAAATCCCCTGCAGACTGACAGCTAAAGAATTCTGGTCTCGGCTGTGAAAAGTCACAAACCTAAGCTGTGAAAAATCACCCGGAATCACAACAGCAAACAGGTTTCCTGTGCTTTTTATGAGGCTCTGCTACAGCTGAAGGCAATCCTGACGTGAGGTCTCAGGCACTTACCATATGGATCATCCCTGGTGGTGATGCCCATCAGTTCTGAGGTCTTTGGCACGCTGCTGTCCACTGCTGGCACCTGCAGCGGCTGGTTGGCTTGTTCCTGCCTCCTCTGCAAGTACTTCCTACAGTCCTCCTCTGCAGAAAACACAAACAGCTCATCTGACACTGGGTTTACACCTCTACAGTTCTTTAAAACAGGGATAACTTCCTGGATCATATCTACACAACTTTTAAACGTGTCCAGAGATGGTGATTCAAAGATCATCATGTCCAACCACGAACCCAATTGTCCCAAGGCCACTGCTAAACGCTGTCCCTGAGCTCCAGACCTACAAGACTTTTAAACACATCCCGGGATGGCGATTCAACTCCTTCCCTGGGCAGCCTGTTCCAAGGCCTGATGGCCCTTTCAGATGAGAAGTTTTTCCTAAACGTCTAACCTAAACTTCCCCTGGTGCAATCTGAGGGCATTTCCACTTGTCCTGTCACTTGTTCCTTGTGAGAAGAGACCCACCTCCACCTCTCTACGACCTCCTTTCAGGCAGTGTCTGTGCCAGCACACTTTTAACAGGTCTCAACTCCCCTCTCTGCTCTCACCATTCTGCATTTTGGGGGATCTGAAATCATCAAATAGCCACAGTGGGCAGTGTGTGAGTCTCAATTGTCCTTTACCACCATGTGTAGACACACCACAAGCTGATTTACATCCTCCTTCTGCCTCTCTCCTCCCTAGTCCTGCAGAAGTATCATCCAGAAGGTTTCAGGTAGGATGCCCAGTATTTTTGTGAAGCCCCAGCACTCTCTAACGTAGCTGGAAGCTTCTACTTGTTATGAACAGAAGCACAGAACGTTAGGGATTGGAAAGAACCTCGGAAGATCATCTAGTCCAATCCCCCTGACAGCAGGATCACCTAGACCAAGTCACATAGGAACATATCCAGGCAGGTTTTAAACGTCTCCAGAGGAAGAGACTCCACAACCCCCCTGGGCAGCAGTTCCAGGGCTCCGTCACCCTCACCGCAAAGAAGTTCCTTCTTATATTTATGTGGAACCTCCTGTGTTCCAGCTTAATGAACCTGATTGCTGGATCACAAAGCATCCAGAACTTTTAGTTTTTTCCAACACTGAGTCTTCAGAGCCCATTCTTAAGTAGCAAGAACCAAAGGAGACTGGGAAAGTCCTCTTTCCCTCCTTGATCAGGCTTTCTACATAGATGAATTTCCAAACCTTCACTAACAGGAAATGAAACGTATTATTTCTTCATCACTAACCCTCTAAATTATGTTATACAACACAGGACTTCAACAATCTCTGGCTTGGGAAATCCTCTGGCAAGGAGTTTCCCCTTCTGGCAACAGCTGGCTTCCCTTTGAACTTCTTTGATCGAAGAATAGGAAGAGTCAACAAAGAAAAAGTTATCAGAAGAACACCAGGACCTTCATACTTCCCACTCACCTCCCTCACTTTTTTCAGCTGGCAATGAAATCTTTTCCCTTCCATTATCCAGTTACACATATCCCCCACTTCTTTCCCTGCAAAGATATTCCTACCACACTAGGCCCACATATCATCACCTATACACTCTCCTGTGTCTCCTGGCTGACCTGGCCCAACGCATCCCCTGACACTCAGAATCTTTACTGTTGAAGATCTGGGTAACACAGGGTTCCAGGTTACTTTGCAGAGGTTACAGTTAGCAGCTTCTGCTCTCCTGGAAACTACATGAGGCTCCAATAAATCATGAGATCACAGAATGGTTCAAGCTGGAAGGCACCTTAAAGATCGTGTAGGTACAACCCTCCTACCATGGGTGCATATACCTCTCAGCAGACGAGGTTGCCTAGAGCCTCATCCAACCTGGTCTTGAACATTTCCAGGGATGGAGGAGCCACAGGCTCCCTGGGCAACCTGTTCCAGTGTCTCAGCACCCTCACAGGGCGGGATTTCTCCCTAAGATCCAATTGAAATCTGCCCTCTTCTATCTTGAAACCATCCCCCTTGTCCTATCACTAGATTGTCTCCTTAGAAGTCCCTTTCCAACTTTCCTGTAACCCCTTCAGGTACTGGAAGGCTGTTACAAGGTCTCCCTGGCTTCTCCAGGCTGAGTAGCCCCAATTCCCTCAGCCTGTCTTCATAGGAGAGGTGCTCCAGCCCTTATCAAGCACTGGAATCTCATCCTCTTCTCATTAGACCTTGCAACAGGCTGCCCAGGGAGGGGGTTGAATCACCATCCCTAGATGTGTTTCAAAGTTGTGGAGATCTAGAGCTTAGGGAAAGAGTTTAGGATGGGCTTGGGACAATTAATGGTTGGACTTGATGGTTTTAAAAGGCCTTTTACAACCTAAATGATCAAACCCAACCGCCAACCCAACACCACCCTGGCACTAAACCATGTCCCACAGTGCCAGATGTACACTCTGAACCCCTCCAGGATGGGGACTCCAGCACTGCCCTGGGCAGCCTGCCCCAACCACTCCTTACATGAGGAAGTGTTTTCTAACGTCCAACCTAAACCTCTCCTGGTGCCGCTTGAGGCATTTCCTCTTGTCACTTGTGAGAAGAGACCCACCTCCACCTCTCTGCAACTTCCTTCCTGATAACTGTAGACAGCAGTAGGTCTCCCTCCCTTCAGCCTCCTTTTCTCCAGCTGAACTGTCCCAGTTTCCCCAGCTGCTCCTCACACCTGCCCGCAGCCCCTTCCCCACCTCCCCTGCCCACAAACCCACGAAGTGTCACTGGCCTTTCCCACTAACAGCCATCACTTCTCAACATCCCCTCCCTCAAAGCGCAGCACCAGGCGCATCCTCATCCCCCGCACCCGTCCCAAGCCCCCCGGGATGCTCCGGCAGCCGGAGCCGAGCCCGGGGCAGCCCCACTTCCCTCCCGCACTGCCTCACCGATGCTGCCGGCCAAGTCGAGCAGCACATCGTGCCGGCCCAGCTCCCGCAGCACATCGAGCAGCCGGCCCACGGTGGCCCCGCCGGGGCAGCGGCTCTGCCAGTCCTCCAGCAGCGCGGCCGTGGGGTCGGGCTGCGCCTCCAGGCGCCGGATCTCCAGGTACTCGCAGCCCAGCTGCTCGGCCAGCGCCGTCCAGTCGGCGGCCACGGCCGCCCGCGGGTTCAGGTAGAGGCCGAGCCGCCGCCTCACGCCGTAGTTGAGCGCGACCATGGGCACAGCGTGGAGATCGGAGCTGCCCTCGCTGCCCCCGCCGCCGCCCGCCATGGCCCCGCCGCGCCCGGAACTTCCCCTTCGCTGCCCGCCTCGCCCCGCCTCGCCACCGCCTCCCCGGCTGCTGCCGGGGCGGGGAGCACTGGCCCCCTGGAAGCTGTTGGCCGCTGGGCTTACCCCAAACTCACACCTTGCTGGCTGCGTTCCTGAGCAGCCGGATAGCACCCCGGGTGGGACTATCGACGTGGCCCCGACTGTGTCTGGAGACGCTGGGTTTGGCTCCTCTTCGTGGCCAAAGCTGCGTTTCCGTGTCCCTGGCTGTGAGAAGGGGCTGGAACGTCAAGGTCCCTTCCAACCTAAACCCTTCTGTGATTCTGTGGGTTGGGACTGGTCTCTTCTCACAAGGAACAAGTGACAGGACTAGAGGAAATGGCCTCAGGCTGCACCAGGGGAAGTTTAGGTTGGACATTAGGAAACACTTCCTCATGAGAAGGGCCATCAGGCCTTGGAACAGGCTGCCCAGGGAGGGGATTGAATCGCCATCCCGGGATGTGTTTAGAAGTTGTGTAGAGCTGGTGCTTAGGAACACAGAA
Source organism: Rhinopomastus cyanomelas (assembly GCA_013400115.1). Taxonomy (NCBI): domain Eukaryota; kingdom Metazoa; phylum Chordata; class Aves; order Bucerotiformes; family Rhinopomastidae; genus Rhinopomastus; species Rhinopomastus cyanomelas. The sequence goes on along the minus strand of VXBP01000753.1, from coordinate 2,924,594 downwards.
CTGTTGAGGCTGGAAAAGACTTCTAGCATTATCCAGCCCAGCCCATGACCTAACATCACCACAGTCACCTAGACCATGGCTCTACGTGCCACATCCAGGCTTTTCTTAAACGCTTTCAGGAATGGGCAGTCTGTTCTACTGTCTGATCACCCTTTCCGTGAGGAAGGGCTTCCTAACATCCAACCTAACCCTCACCTGGTGCAGCTTCAGGCCCTGCCCTCTTGTCCCTCCAAGGGAGGTTGACTACAACCTCGCTTCAGGTTGTTGTAAAGCGGGAGAAGATCTTCTCTGAGTCTTCTCCAGGCCATCTACTAAACATTATAGTTTAGTGGTGGCTTTGGGATAGCCGGGCTAATGACTGGACTCAAGGATCTTCCAACCTAAAGAAGTCTATTGTTAAAATGCGATTTGAGATGACATTTTGGGCTCAGGATAAAACACAGTTCTCAGCTATAAACTGGAAGTGTTCATCTGTCACGCTAGCACGAAAAGCAACTCTGGGTGCTGCTTGGACAGCTTCCAAGAGGAACTTAGGGCTTCTCCAAAGTACTGCAGGAGCCATGTTAAAAGAGCATCCCCTGAAGTCTCACTGGATCTCTGTGGAAATGAGGAAGATCAAATATTCCATTAGGAAAACTTTTCATTCCACAACAATTGGTAGTTGTAAAACTTTAAAACGTGAAGAATTATCCTAAGAGTGTTGACTAGAAGGAGGTCTGTGTGAATCATCTGCTCCAGTTTGTAGAGAGGCAGACGTGGAAGGAATTCTCTCTCACACAGAGAATCACAGGATGTTAGGGGTTGCAAAGAGCTTTGGAAGATCATCTAGTCCAACCCCCCTACCAGAGCAGGTGGGTTAATACCAGTTAGAAAGTCCCTTTCAACGAAAGAACTTAGCAATGTGAAGAATGAGGACATCCTGCCCACAGGAAACTCATAAGGTGTGGGCTTATCTTCTCAAAGGTATTTTGATACTCAGGTTTGTGGAGCTGAGGGGAGAGGTTCTTCTAGACCTCAGTAACACTAGCCTCACCCAGGCCTAGAGCACGTTCCCAGCTCCTCCAAGAACAGCAGCCCAGTCAGCAGATTCAAGTGCTGACATGTCACAGGATCCACATCTTAACCTGTCCCCACGCTAAATGGCAAATACACCCAAAAGGCAAAGTGCAAGAGCCAGTCCCCATGCTTGCTGCCTCCAGTTTGGATGCACTCAAGCGTGGAAGTTCCACCTCATGAACAACGTAGAAAATGAGCAACCCTCTTGGCTCGCTTCCATCCATCTACTCCAGGGCCAGTGGAGATTCTTCATCCCTCCGGTCCTACCTGGCACTATGCATAACCAGAAGATAAAAACCCCACATAAGAAAAGAGCTAACAGGACCTGCATGAGTTCATTCTTCAGGCCTCAAGCCAACTCCTAGCACACTTCATGGCCATATGATGTGGGGGTTTGTTTGGTGACAGCCCTTAGCACGTGATAGCCTCAAAGCTATGCTCGGAGGAGGCTTTTTGGAGGTGCTTCTTGGCCCTGGCAAAACAGTGCTGGGGACTACGCTAACAGTGTAACTGGCTGGCTGACCAAGGTCAGCACTTGGGCTTGTGCCTCAGACCTGTTTAGTTTAGTAGGACAGGCCCTGGGTGCACAGCCCCTGTGCCAGGCTGGACCACCCTCTGCTGTGAAGTAACATGACTTGGCATTAAACCCCATTTTTCCCTTTGTACCTGAAAAAGAAGAGAATCCATTAATGCAGAGCAGCTGCCTGGAGGCCCTCACCCCATACAAACCTTCCCAGTACTCAATGGGTCTCTGGTTGATGTCTTGACTCCACTGTGGGGCTGTCACAGTTGGCTGTGGGTGGGTCTCACCTAGAGTTACTCCCACCTGGGAGAGAGCAGTACCTGAGGGACATTGGTATCTGCTCCCTTGATGCTCTGTAGTTCTGGGATCCATGGCCAGACATAATGTCCCTGCAAAGAGAAGCAGCAGGAGAGGATCCATTTCGGAGCAGGGGGAGACAGATGACTTTTGGAACAGTTCACCAGGCCTATGAGGACATAGTGAGATGAAAGAACTCAAAAAAATCCTGGTTTTGCTTCCAAGAGACTGTGAAGGAAACTGGAGTGACCAGCTCAGGTCACGTGCACCTCTGTGCTTGGCAAGATGAAGACCCTTGCCCCAGGAACTTCCTATTCACAGCACTTCTGCTGTGTCCCCAGCTAGGACTAATTTTAGTTCCTTGCAAAGTCCTGCTAGCTGGAAGGCAGCAGCACAGCTTGCCATGGAGCTAAAGGATGGGGTGGGAAGAGATAATCTGGTCTGTGAGCGTTGGGTGAGCATGGAAAGGGTGATTTATCCACTCCCACCACTTGTGGAGGACAGACGGAGTCACAGGTTTGATCTAATCTCCAGGACCTCCCGAGCTGCCATGTGAGCAGCTCTGTCTCTCTTGTCCCTTCTCAGTTGTCCATCAAGGAAGTGGCTGTGTGAGATACCGATGGGATGTGGCTGGTACCCGGAAGAAATGGTGGTGAAACACTAAACACTCAGAGCAGCAGCAGGGCAGGGAAGGTGCTCAGAGCACCAGCCTCTGCAGGGTCAGCAGCAGGCTGGGAACATCAAAGCTTCCTGCACAACAGTGAGGAACTTGCCTGACTGTTGGCAGGATCATAGACCTATTTTCACAGCAGATTGGTCTCCTCTGTGCCCTGAAACCATCCCATGGGCTTTGCCACCTTCAGTGTTGTAAGACAGCCAGGCAAGCCTTACATTGCCTTCGTAATCTAGTCCTTGTCTGATCACATCAAACTTCCTGTTGTCCCGTGGGTCATTGCCAACAACAGCACTGTAAAACCAGTTGCCCTAATTGCTGCAAGTGTCATAATCCACCTGGAGAGCAGAAGAAAAGAACAGTAGGAATTGCTGGGACAACCCAGATCAGGTTGGCCGGAGCCTCATCCAGTCTGGCCTTGAACGCTCTCAAGGAGGAGACATCCACAGCTTCTCTGGGCTACCTATGCCAGGGTCCCACCACCCTTTCCTCCTAAGATCTAATCTAAATGTAGCCTCTTTAAGCTTAAAATCATCACCCCCTTGTCCTGTCACTACACTCCCAGATAACTAGTCCCTCTCCAGCATTCATATAGACCACCTTTATGTACTGGAAGGCTGCGATAGTGTCTCCCCAGAGCCTGTTTCAGCCTGTCCTCACAACAGAGAAGTTCCAGACCATTGACCATCTTCATGGCCTCCTCTGGGTTTGCTCCAACAACTCCATGTCCTTCTAATGCTGGGGGCCTGAGCTGGACACAGAACTTCAGGCGGGATCTCACCAGAATGGAATAGAGGGAGACAATCACCTCCCTTGACCTTCTGGCCATGCTTCTGCTGCAGCCCAGGATGCAGTTGGCTTTTTGGGCTGCAGGTACACATGCTCATAGTGAGCATCTTGTCAGCTAACACCCCGGAGTCCTCTGCAGGGCCGTTCACCCATCTCCCAGTCTGTATTTGTGCTTGAGTTTGCCCAGCCCAGAACCTTGTACTTGGCCTTGTTTAACTTCATGAGGTTTGCAAGGGCCCATCTCTCAAGCTTTTCCAGGTCCCTCTGGATGGCAACCAGAAGTCCAACCAGTTCAACCGAAAGTCTCTTTTTCCATTTTCCTTTATTAAAAAAACTCTCCTTATCTTTCTTCCATCATCTGGCAGATTTTGTGACAACCAGCCCTAACTTCTGTGCTCAGATTCCAAGCAACAGTAGCCCAGTGCATCTCAAATACAGGGGAAAGTCCTTCTTGACCACTTGGCCAGAGACCACAGACTTTCTGCAGATCCTATTATGCAGATTGGAGAAAAGTCCACCCCAGACTGTATGGAGTGACCACACAGAGTGTATGAAGATGCAGTCAGTACACATCCTACAGTTGTTTCCCTGCTGTCCTTGACCTTCCCCCAGTGATAAGCCTCACCTCGCAGGGACTTGGCAGAGCGGGGAGCTCTGCTACGGGAAGCACTAGAGCTCTCGTGACGTACTCAGTCGGCTGCACGTTGTCAAGTTATTCTACATCTAAACAAATAAAAAGCTCTCAAGGATGATTCTGTAAAACCATCATGGAATCAGAGAATGTTCTGGGTTGGAAGGGGCCTTTAAAGGTCATCTAGTGGAACACCCCCTAAAATGGAGCAGGGCTCCTAAACCAGTAAGCGATGAGAGCAGACTGGTGCAGTCCGAGAGGTCTTCAGCTGGGCAGGGTGGCTGAAACATAACATCAGCAGCTTTCCAGTTGTAGGACTGCAGCCCAGGAGGGGAGCAGTGATCACAGTAAATACAGTGTGGGATCTCCTAGGAGAGGTGTCTGCCTTGTAAAGTGCAGCTTCAGCAGAGTTTGCAAAGAGACTAAGCGGGTTCAGTTCTGGTCTCCTCTCCGTTTATGGTACCAACTACCTGTCCACACAGTGATGTTTCCCAGCCCCTCCAAATTCCTCCTTGAAGTGAGGATCTCAATGCATTCAGGTGGCAGGAGGCACAGGGGACTGAGATTTGTGTGACCAGCAGGTCAAGGGAGGTGATTCTCCCGCTCTGCTCCGCTCCCGTGAGACCTCACTTGGAGTACTGAGTCCAGTTCTGGAGTCTCCAGTATAAGAAGGACATGGAATTGTTGGAGGACCAAGAGGATGACCAGAGGGCTGAAACACCTTTCCTATGAAGACAGGCTGAGGGAATTGGGATTGCTCAGCCTGGAGAAGAAAATACTCTGAGAGGACCTTACAGCAACCTTCCAGTACCTGAAGTGAGCTACAGGAAAGCTGGAGAGGGACTTTTTAGGAGACACACTAGTGATAGGACAAGGGGGATTGTTTCAAGATAAAAGAAGGGAGACTTAGACTAGATCTGATGAAAAAATTCTTCACTCTCATGGTGCTGACGCACTGGAACAGGTTGCCCAGGGAGGCTGTGGCTGCTCCATCCCTGGAAGTGTCCAAGGCCACGTTGGATGGGGCTCTGGGCAGCCTGGTCTGGTGAGAGGTGTCCCTGCCCATGGGAGGGGGGTTGGAACTAGATGATCTTCAAGATCTCTTCCAACATAAACCATTCTGTGATTCTGTGACTTGCCAGGATCACTTCCACCTTTTCTGCAAAGGCAGCCAAGAGCTAAGGTCAGGGTGATCAGTACCCAGCTATGCTCCCTGGCTTCCCCTTGGAGCAGTTCTTCTTCCAGCTGGTCAGATCAGGAGGGGAAGAAAGATGCTATTGGAGGTCTCATGGTGCAGTTCAACACACAGGAAAGTGTGTAGGGGAGGTGAGGGCAAGTCCAAGGGGCACTGGAGGAGACAGCAGGCTCATTTCCCCCTCAGCCTTGCCCCTTCCTGGCATTCTCTTCTGTTTGTCTCTGTCCCTTTCCTTGGGGCCTGACCCCGTGAGTGAAGTCATAGCCAGGACACTGGCCAGAGGTCTCTGGCCTTTCTTCTGACTGCAGAGCAAACACTTTAGTGGCCTTTGCTGGAAGTATCAGAGATGAAGTACACACTGCTTTTCCTTTTAAAGGCAAGTGAGTTTCAGTTCTGCTCTGGCCTCTACCATTCTGTAGCCAGATGTCTACATCAAACTCATGTCTCCTGAGTCCACCAGGTTAAAATAACGGAGTTGCCCAGCAGTGTATCAGCGTGACATAAGCTGAAAGGAAGGGACAGAAGGACAAAAGACCAGTTTGTGCCACACCAGCCTGTAGGTCAGCATCTGTGGCTCCCTGAGATGAAAGGGCTGGTGACATCCAGCCGACTTGAATGAAGGTAAATAACCCAGGGACCCCTTTCTAGTGTGAGACCTTCCAGGGTTTCCACACTCTTTTAGTTTAAAACCATTACCCCTTGTCCTATTGCAGCAGGTCCTGCTAAAAGGATAATCCCCATCTGTTCTATAAGCCCCCTTAAGAACTGAAGGTCTCCCCAGAGCCTTCTCTAGGCTGAACCACCCCAGCTCTCTCAGTGTGTCCTTGTGAGGGAGGTACATCAGCCCCTGGATCATTCTTGCACCTGCTGTCTTGTGCAACCAACTGCAACCATAAAAGAAATGAACTCAAGATTTTCCACCCTAAATTCCAGCCAGGATGTGAAGGAAAAAAACCCACCACTTTTCTGATAGAAATTCTCTGGTGCTACATGCTGGAGGCTTTTGCTCTTATCTGGAAAAACACCACTTCATGGGGCTCCCAACATGGGGCTCTGGAAGAATCTGCTGAAGTCCTGCACTGTGCAAGCCCAGCACTGCTCAAAGTGCTGCTGTGAGAGACAGCACCAGTGAGAACACCCAGATGTTCCTGCACATTTCTGCAGGCAGAGCCCAGCTCCAATGAAGCTGAGGACTCTGAGGAGGACTTTATAACTGCCTTCCAACACCCGAAGGGAACCTACAGGAAGGCTGGAAGGGACTTCTCACAAGAAGATCTAGTGACAGGACAAGGAGAAATGGTTTTAAAATGAAGGAGAGTAGGTTCAGGCTAGATCTTAGGAAGAAGTTCTTCGGTACAAGGGTGGAGAGACTCTGGAATCGATTGCCAAGAGAGGCTGTGGCTGTCCCCTCCCTGGAGATGTTCAAGGCTGGGTTGGATGAGACCTTGAGCAACCAAGTCTAGTTGAGAGGTGTCGCTGCCCATGGCAGGGAGGGTGGAGTAGATCTTTAAGGTCCCTTCCAACCTGAGCCATACTATGATTCTATGAAATTAAGTGGGAAATTATGCTTGAAATTAAAATGATGAGGTTTTTTGGCAAAGAAAGAAAACAAGGTACAGAAAGATCTCAGGCTGTAAAACCAATGAGTCAAGGAGATTGCAGAGCAAAGTAAATAGACAACAGAAACCTGCCGTTTCTGCTGACCTTTCCCACAGGCGAAGAGCTGAAAGTCCTTCTTCTAGGGGACCTCTTCACTTTGAAGCCCTAAAGAGTCATAAAAATGAGCTGGTGATGGAGACAAACACTGATGCAGGCAGATGTTAAGAAAACAGTGAGGCACCTGGGGTTCACAGGAGGCGTTAGGGTGAAGCTGACCCCCTCACTGGTGTTACAAAGAGCCCACATTCCTTCTGCAAAGGCTTAGAGATGATCCATCCCTTCTTTGAGGCAGTGCAAAGGGGTGGCTTGTGCCCGTGGAGGATACTTGAGCACCAGTGGATTTTAATTGTTTGTTTTGTTGGCGCTTGCTCTTTATTTTTCTCCATTAAAAATGACTCAGACCTCACAAGTGGCTGGAAATATGCCCAAGGTATCGTTTTCTGGTGCAGTTTTACTCTCGGCCAACGTTTCTGTGAAATCTGTTTCTGTGGCAGATATTAAACTCTGAATTACCCTGCAGAAGCCTCCGATAACAGTTCGCTCCTGCCATGGGGTAAGAACATCCAGTGGCTGTTCCAGTCCTCTCTGTAGTGGGAACAGAGGTGGCAGGGACGACTCAGCTCTGGGTCCAGACATTGAGCTGAATGTCACTCTGATTCCAGTGTCGCATGAGGCAGAAAGAGCATCTTGTGTCTTGGGATTCACACTGCTGGCTCAGCTCCTGCTCTGTCCCAGATTCTCTGGTGAACTTGGGTAAGCCTGAAGCCTGGATTCTCTCCAAAGGTGGAGAGCCTGCAGAAACAGCATCTTTACTCTGATTGTGTGGCTGCTGTTTCCCACTGACACATGTTAATAGTGCTCCCTGTCTCTAAGCAGGTTGGGAGCAAAAGTCTCAGTGTCTACACAGCACCCAGCACCTTCTGTGATAACAGTAAGTCCCCAGCAGCATCCCTGGGTGGTGACACAAGTGCTCTCAGAAGAATATTTGCACAACATGGTGCCAACAACCTCTTCTCTTACTTTCCCTGTTGTAACTGCACCTTTCCTCTCCAAATACCATGATCCATACACACCTCTTAATGAAGAAGTCCTTCTGCCATGCTTCAGGACCACAAACCAAAGTAATCATAGAATCACAGAATCATTAGGGATTGGAAGGGACCTCGAAAGATCATCCAGTCCAATCCCCACTGCAGGAATATGTCCAGGCAGGTTTTAAACGTCTCCAGAGGAGACTCCACAACGACCCTGGGCAGCCCCTTCCAGTGCTCTGTCACCCTCACTGGGAAGAAGGTCCTTCTGATATTTATATGGAACCTTCTCTGTTCCAGCTCACACCCATTGCCCTTTGTCCTATCATTGGATGACACTGAGCAGAGCCTGGCCCCATCCTCCTGACACCCACTCTTTCCATATTTATAAACATTAATGAGGTCACCCCTCAGTCTCCTCTAAGCTAAAGACACCCAGCTCCCTCAGCCTTTTGTCATAAGAGAAATGTTCCATTCCCTTCATCATCTTTGTGGCTCTGCACTGGGCTCTCTCCGGGAGTTCTGTGTCCTTCTTGAACTGAGGGGCCCATAACTGGACATAATACTCCAGATGTGGTCTCCCTAGTGCAGGGTAGAGGGGGAGAAGAACCTCTCTTGATCTGCTAACCACCCCCCTTCTGATCCACCCCAGGGTGCTGTTGGCTCTCTTGGCCACAAGAGCACACTGCTGGCTCATGGTCATTCGACAAACCCAGAAAGGAGCTCAAGCATCAACTTCTACATCATCTGCCGTAGCTGGTCACAGCCCCTCTATTACCACATCTGTGTGCAGTGCCTTAGGGACTCACTGCACGAGGACAAGTGACTTGCTGATGCTCCCAGACAGGGTAAGAGAACCAGGGAATCAAACCCAGCTCTGGCATTTCAACCCGCTTGGCTCTGTCTGCCTGTTCTGAACTGGTACCGTGCCAGACAGGAAAGTGCTCGTTGTCCCCAACCCCATCACAAAGGGTGATAAGGAACAACTTTTAACCTTGATTTTCCTAGAAATGTGTTTTACTACCATTTCCCACTGGTGTTCATGGAAACATTCCGTGTTCCGATGGATTTTGGAAAACAGGAAGAAAAGGGCCTCCAGAGTTTTTTCCTTAGTTGTTGACCAGCTCTAACTTATAGAAATGGCCAGCATGAGGTGGCTGCAGGCTGGTGCTGATTATCTGACAGAGGAACACTTTGGGGCAAGGCAGGGGAGGACTGCTTGCTCTGGGCAAATGGCCAGCTCAGAAAAGCTCAAGTGGAGGTCACCAATGAAGAACTTGTGTGACGCCAGCGGTCCTGGAGCCACAAGGTGCCACCAGATGGAGCCATCCACTGTCACCACTGCAGCACAAAGCCTGTTGGAAAGAAGAAATCCTCAGAGAAGAGTTTCACATGGGAGCTTAACTCCAGATGTTCGTTAGGCTGAGCAGTGATCTGCTGCTGCAGTTTGAGTCTGGAGTTAACTCTGCTCCTTCCAGCACCAGAGACTAAAACCCCTAGCTGGAAGTCAACATATTTGCCCAAACCTTGTTCCTTTTCCAAGAGGAGTAATCAGAAGTGTCTCTTCACCCCACAGAAGAATAGAGTGGCTGTGGGTGAGGTCACTGGACCCACAGGATTCAGTAACCTGGGGCTGGACCAAGTTCTGCTGCAGCCCTGTAAACAGGCTAAAGCCACGATTCTTCCCTGGCTGCTCTCAACCGCCTCTGGCTCACAGAACCACAGACCATTAGGGATTGGAAGGGACCTCGAAAGGTGACCAAGCCCATGATGACCCTGTTGAGACAATTCTGACTGACTCGTACACATGGAAGGACAGGAGGCTCAGGGAAAGCCTTATTGCTGTCTACAGCTACCTGAAAGGAGGTTGCAGAGAGGTGGGGGCCAGTTCCTTCTCACAAGGAACAAGTCACAGGACAAAAGGAAATGGCTTCAAGTTGCACCAGGGGAAGTTTAGGTTGGACATTAGGAAAAACTTCTTCATGGAAAGGGTCCTCAGGGCTTGGAACGGGCTGCCCACGGAGGGAGCTGAATCACCATCCCTGAACATGTTTCAAAGTCACATAGATCTGGAGCTTAGGGACAGGGTTTAGCAGTGGCCTTGGGACAGTTGGGTTCATGGTTGGACTTGACAATATTAAAGATCTTTTCCAACCTAAACAATCCTCTGATTCCAGTTGCACAACAAAAGTTGGTTGGTACAAATTTGGTTGAACAGTCCACTCCCACCAGTCCATTCTGAGTCTCCTTGTAAGACACCACCAGGTTCTGTGTGAGTCAAAGAAGCTTTTGATGCTTGACTTTCACACCTGACTCTTCATCAATAACCCATTTACAAGCACCAGCAGGACTGGTGGCCAGTTCCCTTGTCCCTACCACTGCTAGTCTGGGTTTGAGAACCACCATGTGTGACAGCACCCACCACTGAGCTGCAGGAACCCCAGTCACTGTTGTTCCTGGGCCTGAGTGCAGAGCTTCCATTTTCTGAGCGCGCCACCAACGATGCAGAGGACATGGGATCTCTCCTTGATCCCCTTAGCTGCAGGGGGATTGGACTAGATGATCTTTCAAGGTCACTTCCAATCCCTAGTGGTTCTGTGCTTCTGTGATTAACATCTGCTGAAGGGCTTCTCTAGCTCTCCAGGGACGACAGCACTTACCTTAAAAAGAGGGAACAGTTTTCCAACGTGAATTTTTGAGCAAGAGCTGAAAGTCCTCATGCTTGCACTGCTTTTGGCTGGGATAGAGTTAAATTTCTTCATAATAGCCACTGTGGGGCCCTGTTTTGGATTTGAGCTGGGAACTCAGTTGATAACAGGGGGATGTTTTCCTTACTGCTGAGCGGAGCTCGTCGCCTCAAGGCCTTTTCTGCTGCTCACCCACCCACCAGTGAGCAGGCTGGGGGTGCACAAGGACCCGGGAGGTGTCACAGCTGGGACAGCTGACGCTAACTGGCCAAAGGGCTGTTCCACACCCCACGATGTCATGCTCGGCAATGAAAGCTGGGAAAGAAGGAAGCAGGGTGATGTTTGCTGTTTGTCTTCTCAAGCCACAGCTACATGTGGTGGACCCAGCTCTCCTGGACATGGCTGCACACCTGGTTTTATTTCCATCTCCTCCAGGTCCTGGGGAGTCCTGGTTTTATCTCCATCTCCTCCAGGTCCTGGGGAGTCCTGGTTTTATCTCCATCTCCTCCAGGCCTGCAGGTCCTTCACATGCAGCGTGCTGTGGGGAGTGCTGCCGATTCCCCTGTGTGACCCACATGACACATCATCTCCTGATGCCTGGTCTGTGCGAGAAGGGCTCCTTTTCCTGCCTTGGCAGACTGCAGCTGGCTGCAAGAGCCAGTGACTCACCCTAGAGAGCTCATGTTTGGGGAAAGAAGAGCCAAAGCTTTGGCTCGTGCCCAAGGGCAACAGAGTTGTCAGCTCACAGTGCCTTTGCCGAAGAAGCCCACAGCTCCCTGTACCGCTTTGGAGTGGAAGGGGTTGCACAAACCCAGCTCCTAAGCCCTCCCTGTGTTGGCTTGGCTTCGGTCTGCAGTCAGGTTTCCCCCCGGCAGCGCCGTGGTTGACATTAAGCTGGGCCAAGTCTGGCAACAACGACATCCTCTTGCAGCTTACTCATAGCTGCTAGACAGCCACCCACTTGCTCTGCAGCTTCGAGAGGCCACGCTGACTGGCCGTGCGAAGGAGAGGTGCCCTGCTGCCTGCACTTTATTTCCCACTGGCCAGGAAGGCTGGTTTCCACTAAACAGAAACCTCTGCAGCCTAAATAAAGAGAAGAGAGATGATGGGACACCCTTGACATGCCAGTGAGGGACAAAAAGTGGGTGTCAAAGCAAGTGGGTCTGTGCCAGCTCCCCGTCTAGGTAGAAAGGCTGCAAGGTGCCCACTGTGGTGGCGGTGGCAGGAGGACCAGGAGAGACTCCTCACCAACACGGCTGCTGAACGCGATGATCGAGGCAGGGGAAACAGATGTCCACGAAGGATGAGCAGCTCGCTCAGGCCAAGAGCCCAGAGCTCCTCAGAGCCAGCACCGAACGCTTTCTGTCACGTGGGTCTCTTCCTTGCACAGCTCTTCCTCCTTCTTGGATTCCGCTTGTGATGTCTGCTCAGTCTGTGAGACCTCATGAAGTCACCCTCTGGAAATATGTGTAACGGGCTGTTAGGAAAAGCAGTGGTGAGGAGCATTTTGTTCTAAAATTAGGAACCAGGAGAACTGGCACTGGGAACTGGAGGCTCTCCAGTCTCCTTCCCTGGATTTTCCATTCAGATGAACAGAGTCAATGAGAACAAAAGCTCTGGGTTTTTCCCACTGACACCTGTCTCTGCACTCCAAGGCAGCCTTCTGTTTTCCCTTGGGAAGCAGAGCTTTGCTGCCAGGTATGGCCACACCACCAGTGCCAGTATGGAAGGAGACAAGCTTTCCAGCATCATTTTTGTTCTTTTAAGTACCCCCCCAAGAAACAGCCTCCTTCCTGGAGCCCTGAAGTTGTTAAGTCCTTCATGGCACATGGAGGGAGGTCTGTGGTGAAGGTACACAAGGGACCTGTCATGAAAGAATTGGATAGACATGGATGATCCAGACCTAGGAGGAACCTAGGGACCACGCTGTGCAGTACCCAGCAGTGTGAACAGTGGTATGGGATACCAGGTCATGGACAGACCCCATTCCCAAGTCAATGCTCTTCTCTTTGCTGCTTTGAGTGTCCTATTTCACTCATAAAAGCCATTTATTGTCTCTTCTGTAGTCCTGCTATTTACTACAGTCAGAAAAGTCTGCTGCACTCATCCTGGATGAAAGAGCCAGACCAGTAAGTTCTCCTTTTATGGTTTTTGCAGAACAAATTTGTTAGCAAGAGCCAGATGTGTTACAGAGCATCTGGAGGTGGGACACGGTGCCACCTCCTCTCTCCTCTTCTCCTCTATCCCCTCCCCTCCTCTCCTGTCCTCTCCTCTCCCCTCCTCTCCCCTCCTCTCCTCTTCTCTCCTCTCCTCTCCTCTCCCCTCCCCTTCCCTCCTCTTCCAGGGTCAACGCTTTGATGTTTTTGGCTGCAAAAGACTTGGCGCTGTCTTTCGTGGTGGAAGCAGAAGGATGCAGCCCCGCTCCAAGGGTTCAGGTCACTGCCTGCAGCCACTCCTCTTGCTGGTCGGAGCCTTTTGCCCAGGGTCATTTGTCATGCCCTCTGGTTTGGAGGAGGTCTTGCCATCAGGTCCTGTGCAGGGACCATCTGGCCTTGGGTCTGCTATGATCGCTCTTGCAGGATAGTGCAGACTGATTGCACTTTGTAGTTGGGCTTGTGACCACTGTTCATTAAATCTGTCATTTCCTCTTCTGCCTTTCAGCAGCATTTCCTCCATCAGGAACCTAATGGTCCTCTGCAAGCCCTCATCCACCTACAATAACTGGACCTGCCTGAGGTTTGCCAAGTGCCTTAAATAGTGTTCAGCATCTACTGCTCGTGGCCATCACGTGGGCTTGCAACACGCCCTGACCCAACATATTGGTCTGTGTGATCCTGCTGTGGCAGGGGGATTGGACTAGATGATCTTTCAAGGTCCCTTCCAATCCCTAATGATTCCATGATTCTATGATCCTGTAGTCCCTTCTAACCCAGACTGACTGTATGACTTGGCCTGGGTGATCCTGCTGTGGCAGGGGGATTGGACTAGATGATCTTTCGAGGCCCCTTCCAATCCCGAATGATTCTATGATTCCAAGTTCAGATTGGAAATTAGGAAAATTTTCTTTAGGGAAAGACTAGTTAAATATTGGAACAGGCTACCCAGGGACGTGGTGGAGTCACCACCCCTGGAGGTGTTCAGAAGGCAAGTAGATGTTGCTCGCCTTTTAGATGTGGTCCAGTGCTCATGGAGGTGTTGGGTTGAAGGTTGGATCTGATGATCTTAGAGGTCCTTTCCCACCTTATGATGCTGTGATTCTGTGAACCAGCACTGACCAAGGATGTGAAGCATCGACCTGCAGTGTAGAGAACTTGGTGCTGATCGTGGTACTGGCGTGGGACTGGCATCATGGTTTGGCCACAAGTTGCCAAGGAGAAAGGTGAATGGAAGCCACAAAAGTGCCAAGTAAAGACCCTTCACTTTCTCTGCTCCTCCCCAAACTGTATTTACTGTGGTCCTCCCCAAATTACACTGAAAATAGCTTCTGTCTGTCGCTATTTAGCCGCTTAGGTCAGCTCTGCCAGCTGCGTTAACTCGCCCCTATTGTCCTGTTGCAGTTGGACTGCTGCCACCCTCCCCCCATGGGTTTCTCTCCAGATCTCCATTTCAAAGTCAGGGCTCTTGCAGAGCTCTGCTGTGTGAGTTCAGACGGGCTAAGAAAAAAATTAGTCATGTTTCCTCCGGTCCCGCTGCTCTACTAGGCTTCCTATTTGCAATCAAATTATTTTTAATCGTGGCCGCGCTCCCATTGTTTGCCAGGAAGATAATCATCTTATCTCACCGCCGCTCGATTTCTCTCCTTTCTCATGTCGTTTCAGATGGATTAAATAAATACCCCCAACACAAAGCACACCGAGCTGGGCAAAAGGGCACTTTGCTGCTGCTGGCTGGGCCCAAAGGTCCCTTTGGGGTCCCTTTTGGGGGAAAAAAAACCCCATGGAAGATTGGAAGGGGTCGGCCCTGGCAAAACGGAGCTGCGCTGATTTGTAGGCGCTCGGGTCGTTGTCATCCCTTGCAGAGAGCTCTGTGGAAGCACCTGGGGGATGCTGAAAGTTTGGAGTGATGGAGGAAGTTCTTCACCATCAGAGTGGTGAGAGCCTGCAATGGGTTGCCCAGGGAAGGTGGTTGAGGCACCATCCTTGGAGGTGTTTAAGGCTGGGCTGGATGAGGCTCTGGCCAGCCTGGTCTAGGGTGGTGTGTCCCTGCCCATGGTAGGGGGGTTGGAACTGGATGATCCTGTGGTCCCTTCTGACCCTGACTGACTGTATGACTTGGTCTAGGTGATCCTGCTGTGGCAGGGGGATTGGACTGCATGATCTTTAGAGGTCCCTTCCAATCCCTAATGATTCTATGATTCTATGTGGGTTTGGTTTACTGGTGCAGAACAAGGGGCATGGCTTGGAATTGTTCAGGTTTTTGGGAAGGGAAAAGCCAAAATATGACTGAGTGGTCCTGTGGGATTCTTCTTCTTCTTCCCAGGTGAAACCATATTAGCTCCATGCATGATTCTCCATCCTACAGGGATCACAGAATCCTGCGAATCCTAGACGATAGACTCACTGAGGTTGGAAAAGGCCATTGAGATCATCAATTCCAACCAATAACTGTACTCTATCAAGTTTACCATCAGACCAGATCTCTGAGCACCACATCTAAGCTATCGTTAAACCTTCACGGACTGGGACTCAGCCCCCTCCCTGGGCAGCCTGTTCTGATCCCTGACTACTATTTCAGTAAAATAAAATTCCTGATGTCCAGTCTAACCCTCGCCCGGTGCAGCTTGAGGCCCTTCCCTCTTGTTCTGTCACTAATGACCTGTGGGAGGAGACCAGCACCCACCTCTCTACAGCGTCTCTTCAGCTCATTGTAGAGGTCAATAATTTCATAGAATCATAGAATCATTGGGGATTGGAAGGGACCTCAAAAGATCATCCAGTCCAATCCCCCTACTTGTTAACACACAAGCGATGCTCATGCAATGGAAAGTTGTGCGGACGAGTGACACCACTCAAAACCAACAGGCCCCAGTTTGAGCTCTGTAACCTTCCCCCTCGTGCACTTTCCCTCGTGCTGGATGCTGAGCACTTCACCTCCAGCTTCCTAATCACCGAAGCGCCGCCGCTCGTATTTCAGCGCCGCTGAGGAAACGAGGACATGTGGCTGCGGTGATAAGAGATGGATGCGAGTTCAGAAAGCTGCTGCTTTCTGAACAAGTCCATTTATAAACCCAAACATCTGTAAACAGTCGGGTTTTGATTGCTTCGGGGGTTTCTTCCCCCCCTTGTAACAGATGTAAAGGAAAAATTGTAGGTTTCCACTTGATGTGAGCTGATAAGCTAATGGCCAGTGGGAGAGACCCCAGTTGCAGTAAATCTCTCTCTGCTTCCCTTGGTTGCTGCCGTCTAAATTCCAGCTCCATGTGAGTAGATGGGAAGAATGGAGGCTCCTCAATGGTTGCTCATGTATGATTCACTGTGGGATCTGCTCTAGGAGATCCTGCTCTGGCAGTGGGTTGGGCTAGATGATCTCCAGAGGTCCTTTCCAACCCCCACTGGTCTGTGATTCAGCTGTAGGAGCAGAAATATTTGTGAAGGGTTCTGGTAGGAGTTTCACTGTCAAGAACACAATCAAGTGCAAAATACCAGTCAGTGTGGCAGCTGGGATCACACAGAATTGCAGAACAGCAGGGATTGGAAGGGATCTCGAAAGGATGATGAAGGAAGTGGAACCCCTCCCTCATGAGGAAAGGCTGAGGGAGCAGGGTCTCTTTAGCTTGGAGAAGAGGAGACTGAGGGTTGACCACATTAATGTCTATAAATACGTGAAGGGTGGGAGTCAGGAGGATGGAGCCAGGCTCTGCTCAGTGGCATCTAGTGGTGGGACAGGGGGCAATAGATGTGAGCTGGAACAGAGGAGGTTCCTTATAAATATCAGAAGGAACTTCTTCCCAGTGAGGGTGATGGACCACTGGAAGGGGCTGCCCAGGAGGGTTATGGAGTCTTCTTCTCTGGAAACATTTAAAACCCACCTGGATGTGTTACTGTGTGACTTGATCTAGGGCATCCTGCTGTGGCAGGGGGATTCAACTAGATGATCTTTCGAGATCTCTTCCAATACCTAATGCTCTGTGATTCTGTGATTCTGTGATCATCCAATGTCCCACCACAGCAGGATCCCCTGGATCCAGTAGCACAGGAGCATGTCCAGGCAGGTTTTAAACATCTCCAGAGAAGGAGACTCCACAACCTCCCTGGACAGCCCCTTCCAGTGCTCCATAGATCCAGTGATTGTGTTGGGTGACTCTGACTACATCTCTGTAGACTAGTGAGCTTTCTAACCACCACTTCAGATGCTCTTCACTTTCACTTTTTGGAGCTGTTTTTCCCTCTGGGCAGAGGAGGTGACTCATGGAACAAAGGCAATGTGGAAAATTAACATTCAGCTGTGAAAGTGCCTGTGATGACTACCAGGAACACAAATGCATCCACACACCACTCTGTCTGACTGTAGTCACACCCAGCTTGGAAGAGACATGAGTTAAAACCTGGTCCTTTCGTTCAAAGGATGCTGCTAGCTGCTGCCATCCTCTGCGTGTCACAACCTTCAGCATCTGCTTCTTGAGACCTGAAATTGCTCCTGGTAGCTGCATGTCAGGGAGCATTTCATGTACCACAGGAGGAAGAGAAAGGTGGCTGGCAAGCAGGTGACCCCTTGGCAGTGGGGATCTGAACGTCACTCTGAACCTTCTCAACCTCTCCACGACATGGTTATTGTAAAACAGAAGCAGAAGTAGAGATGAAACGCTGTTCCCAAATGTCTGTCCGTGATAGGACAAGGGGCAATGGGTGTCAGCTGGAACACAGGAGGTTCCACATCAATATGAGAAGGAGCTTCTTCACAGTGAGGGTGACAGAGCATTGGAAGGGGCTGCCCAGGGAGGTTGTGAAGTCTCCTTCTCTGGAGATGTTTGAGACCGTCCTGGATGTGTTCCTGTGTGACTTGGTCTAGGTGATCCTGCTCTGGCAGGGGGATTGGACTGGATGATCTTTCAAAGTCCCTTCCAGTCCCTAATGTTCTGTGACTCTGTGAATGACTCCACTCCTGTGGGAGATGGGGGAATATTTAAGGCAGATAAATGTAGCTTCTCTCAGCCAAGTCATTAGTGGGGACACAGGACAGCTCTAGCCCTCCTTTTCCACCTGCTTAATCCCAGGAGGAACCTTGGGTGAGGAGAAGCTGCAGCCAATGGAGGTCTGCCAAGCCCAGGCTCTGCCACGCAGAGGTTCTGGCATCATAGACTTGTGTCCACGTGCTGAAGTCCCACCAGCTCCAGCCTCCAGCTGGAGTCTTCTGAGATGCAGTTGGATTCATCACATGAGGCAGCCCCATTGATGCAGTCTGCAGCCTAAGGACAACCACCTCGACGGGAGCCAGAGCCTGACAGCTGTCTCACAGCGCACAGCAGCTTTCTGGTGCCGTGAGGACAGGAAGCATGACAGGATATTATATCAAACAGAAGGCACAGGACAGCTCCAGGTTGGATGGAGCACAGAAGAATTGGGTCGCTGCTCTGGGACCCAGAGCCACTTCCTGCAGGAGCCCTGACACAGCCCAGAATAGCAGCACTGAGGTAAAAGCCAGAGGTCTTCCCCTTTTTCTCCCCGCAGCGAACGCTGACGTCATGAAAGGAGAAGCATAAATAGAACAGCCTGGGGCTGTGATTGGCGAAGGTCTTGGTCTGCAGATGATCCATCAGCTGTCCTCACAGCCCGTGCCATCAAACCTCTCAGTGAGGATAGTCCTTCATGCTGATTCTCCTCTGAGGGCATGTGCCTGCATGGTTTTGGTGTGGTATGGCTCACTCTGGCTAACTGGCACGTGCGCCAGCACAGAGCGTTTCCTCGTGGCAGTCGTGTAGTCCAACCCAGGATCACATGAAGCAGATCCCGTAGGAACACAGCTGGAAGGGTTTGGAATGTCTCCAGAGTAGGAGACTTTACACACTCTGGGCAGCCTGGGACAGGGCTCTGTTACCCTCCCAGTGAAGAGGTGTTTCCTTATGTTTTGGTGGAACCTCCTCTATTCCAATTGCCCCTTGTCCTATTGCTGGGCACCACCGAGAAGAGCCTGATCCCGTCATCCTAACACTCACCCTTTGATAAGCATGGCTCTTCTCAATGTCATCTAGTGATAGGACAAGGAGCAGTGGGTGTAAGCTGGAGCAGAGGAGGTTCCACATCAATATGAGAAGGAACTTCTTCCCAGTGGGGGTGATGGAGCACTGGAACAGGCTGCCCAGGGGGGGTTGTGGAGTCTCCTTCTCTGGAGATGTTTAAAACCCACCTGGATATGTTCCTGTGCGACTTGGTCTAGGTGCTGTGGCAGGGGGATTGGACTAGATGATCTTTCGAGGTCCCTTCCAGTCCCTAATGGTTCTATGATCTATGATTCTATGATTTCCCCTCAGCCTCCTCCTCTCCAGGCTGAACAGCCCCAGCTCTCTCAGCTTCTCCTCATAAAGCAGATGCTCTAGTCCCCATATCATCTCAATGTCTCCACGCTGGACTCTCTCCAGCAGCTCCCTGTCCCTCTTGAACAGGAGAGCCTATTGCCCTCAGGCCAGAGACCCACCCACCTCTGCAGAGCCACTCCAGCCACAGTCTGCAAACCACACCAGTTTTACCAGTGCTCTCCACTGTCTACCAGGCTTTTTGTCCTCTCCAGAAACATCACGGGTAGGTGAACGTGTGGGACCACGCGCCGAGGCACACACCTCTCTGCCTGTTCTTCTGCCAGGCTTCGTTCATGCTTCGAAAAGCAACTGGAGGGGGGAGAATCCAGGGCAGGTGCTCAGCACACCCATCAGCAGAGGGCTGCCAACATCGATGGAAAGAGGCTTCGCACACACCACCCCACCACCAGCAGCTCACGTTGCTCAGGAACACCCTGCAACTGAGATCCCTGCGGTGGGATTCCCGCAGCATCAAACACTTGCAGCAAAGAGGAGCCGCTCAGGAGGAGTTTCCGCAGTAACTGGCTCTTGCCCAAGTGATTCCCATTGAACCCAGGAGGTTTCAAAGGGGCTGCTTGTCACTTGGAGCCCGGTAACGCTGGAAGCGGGAGCGCTGGGGTGCTGTGCCTGCTTCCCAAGGTGAACACATGTGATTGCTTTCAGAAAGGCATCTGCAGCGCAAGAATTCATGACGTGCCTCCCGCATGGGCAGCAGCCAAGACGTTTCGAGGGCTCCAAGTCGCCAGACTTTTATTAAAAGCTGTTAAGAGTTAGAGGGAAGGTGCAGGGAAAGGCAGCCTCCTTCCCAAAGCCAGGTGGCTTAGGGTAGACTTACGCCGCTTCCCAAACGGATGAGGCAAGCTGGAGTCAGAGGTTCCTTCCAGCACTGGCTCGGTCCCCCTGGATGTCTCTCCGTAAGCTGCACAAATGTTCTGGGAAAGGAGGGGGGAGAGAGAGCAGAGCGAAACCTCTTCAGTTACATCGAGATCACGACTGGCCCTAGTAAAATCATTTATGGAGTGAGGGAACCCGGAGCGGTCTGGGCCGGAGCCATCTGCTGTTATTTGGGATATACAGGATTGGTTTCTATGGATTTTATTAATAGGTCACGCGATTGTGTATGAGGATGTGAGATCCGAGTCTCTCAGGAGAGGTCCCTGGCCAGGGTTTCTGTTGCCTTTGTGGGCAACGGCTCAAACTTTCGTGCAGCAGCAAGTCCTAAAAAACTTGAAGGGTCTGGATTCTGCACATTTTTTTCTTCCCTCCCACCTCCTCAGAACCTGGAGCTGACTTTGTTGCTGCTCCTCTCCACAACACGTTTACTGATGGGGAAAGAGGGAAATAATCAGAGCAACACTCTTACTTGCTTTTTCCATGGATTGTCTCTCTTTCCCAGCAGCCTGAGGGATATGTGGGACAGAACTCCAGTCCCACTTTGACCTGCCCTTCAGGCACAAGGTTCTTGGTGGCCCTCTGCTCAGGGGTGGATTTTGTTTCTATGCCATCGTTGCTCACGGTTGGGAAAGCCAAGCCCAAAGGGACGTGGAAACACAAAGGAGCCTTGGGATGAGTAGATGTAAGTTGGAACAGACCAGAGGCTGCTCTGCCTCCCATGGGGAGGTGTCCAAGGAGCCACAAGCTGTCAGCAGCAGCACAACAAGCTGTGACAATGGGTCAGAGCTCAGGAACAACCAAGAGTGTCACCCCCATCCTTAGGTCTTAACGTGGTTTTGCTTCAGTTACGCTCAAAAGAGACAAAGCCAAGTGACCAGAGAGCTTTGGATGAGGGATTAGGATGCACTGTCAGCAAGTTTGCTGATGACACAAAGCTGGGAGGAGTGGTGGACACCCCAGAAGGCTGCCATTCAGCGGGACCTGGACAGGCTGGAGAGCTGGGAAGGGAGACACTGAATGAACTAGAACAAGGGCAGTGTAGACTCTGGCTTCTGGGCAAGAATAACCCCAGGGACCAGTACATATTGGGGACTGACCTGTTTGACAGCAGTGCAGGAGAAAGGGACCTGCGGGTCCTGGTGGGCAGCAGGATGGCCATGAGCCAGCAATGTGCTCTTGTAGCCAAGAGGACCAACAGCATCCTGGGGTGGATCAGAAGTGGGGTGGTTAGCAGATCAATAGAAGTTCTCCTCCCCCTCTACTCTGCCCTGGTGAGACCACATCTGGAGTATTATGCCCAGTTCTGGGCCCCTCAGTTCAAGAAGGACACAGAACTCCTGGAGAGAGCCCAGTGCAGAGCCACAAAGATGATGAAGGGAGGGGAGCATCTCTCTTATGACAAAAGGCTGAGGGAGCTGGGTGTCTTTAGCTTAGAGGAGACTGAGGGGTGACCTCATTAATGTTTATAAATATGGAAAGAGTGGGTGTCAGGAGAATGGGGCCAGGCTCTGCTCAGTGTCATCCAATGATAGGACAAGGGGCAAGAGGTGTGAGCTGGAACAGAGGAGGTTCCATTTAAATATGAGAAGGACCTTCTTCCCAGTGAGGGTGACAGAGCACTGGAAGGGGCTGCCCAGGGGGGTTGTGGAGTCTCCTTCTCTGGAGATGTTTAAAACCTGCCTGGACATGTTCCTGTGCCATTTGATCTAGGTGATCCTGCTGTGGCAGAGGGATTGGGCTAGATGATCTTTCGAGGTCCCTTCCAGTCCTTAATGTTCTGTGTTTCTGTGATCTTCTCATCCTGGCTGCATGGAGAAAGCTGCGTGTTGTAGAAAGCTCCGCTGCAGCAAGGTTTCTCCAGCTTCTCCAAGGCTGGGCTTGATGATCTCAAGGGTCTTCTCCAACCGGAATGATTCTGACTCCATGAGCCCCATCTCACAGAGTCAGAAGTTTTCACGCTGTTTTTCATCATAACCTGGTTCTTCAAGTGAATCCTAAGTGGGACTGTTTGGTGCCAGCCCCTCAACGTCAGAAGGTCTCAGAAACTCTCATCTGGAGCAGACTGAAAGTCAGATTCCACCCTTCTTGAAGCATCGAATGCTTTGAGTTGGAAGAGACCTTCAGAGGTTATCTATTCCAGCCCCCTGCAATGAGCAGGGACATCTTCAGCTCCATAAGGTTAAAAGCAAAGGTGGGGAATTACACGGTGTCTAGCTGTGTGGTCTGAGCTTCAGCACTCAGGGAGCCCTCTGGGCAAAGAGCAGGACTACGGGATGGGGCATAAACCCAAGCACTGTCCACTCTATGAGTCACATAATCACTGAACAGTTTGGGTTAGCAGGGACCTTAAACATCACCTAGTTCTGATCCCCTGCCATGTGCAGGGACACCTCTCACCAGACCAGCTTGCCCAGAGCCCCATCCAACCAGGCTTTCAACACTTCCAGGGATTCACAGCCTCCCTGGGCAACTTGTCAGAGCACCCTCACAGTGAGGAATTTCTTCCTAAGATCAGGTTCAGGTTAAAACTTTAGCCTGTGTCCTGTCCCCACACTCCCCGATGAGGCACCAAGTGTCCTCGATAAGGAACTAAGGGCATGGGGTTTCCACCAGGTCTAAGGAAGAAAAGACTGTAACAGGTTGATATAGTAAATACCCCAGCCTGGGCTGCCTGGAGAGCTGCTAGAAGCCCCATCCCTGGCACCGCTGCAGTCCCCAAGGACTCCCCGCATCCCCGCTTCGAAGACGCCCCGCGGTACCACCCGCACGCTCCCCGCTGTGGCGCCCCCTAGCGGCGCGGCGCTACNGGGTGGGTGGGTGAGTGTTTGTGTCCGTGCGTGGGTGCGAGCCTGCCTCTCCCCGCTGTGGGCTTTCCCCTTCCCCGGGGCTCTGCGCGCTCGGGAGAAGCTTCTCCCGGGTTTTCGGCTGGTTCCAGGGCTCCGCCTGGCAGGGGGTGGCAGCGGGACCCCAGCACCGACGATCCCAGTNACATTTCCCCCTCCACGTTCGGTGGCGGGCGGCCCCGCAGTCCCGTTCCGTTCCGTTCCGTTCCGTGCCGTGCCCGCACATGCGAGACGTCCTTTGCCCCCCCGCCCCGCCTCCCTCCGTCCCATTGGCCGGGGCCGCGCCGCGCGTCCCCGCTTCCTCCCGCTTTTGTGCCCCGCCCCGCGCCCCGCTGAGAGCCGCTGTGCGGAGCCGAGCCGAGCCGTGCGGTGAGCTGTGACTTCGGGAGCCGTCGGGCATGTCCCCCCGGTAAGTCTCCGCGCTCCCCCCTTTCCCCCCTGCACCGCTCGGGCTGCGGGTCGGTTTCACTCCTTTAGTTCTCGTGGTCAGTTGCATCTTCTCGTCGAGTTCTGCAGCCGGCTCCGGCGGGTGTTTCGTTCCTCCTTTCGGAAGCGTTTCGGGGCTGGAATGGATCCCCAGTGTGCGGGCGGGTGGGTGGGTGAGTGTTTGTGTCC